>OX377618.1:218472802-218977802 GCA_947397865.1 Polietes domitor | reverse complement strand
AAAGCTCAGAAAAATAATAACCTAGACTCGACGTCATCCTGCTATTTATTGACGATTTGTTTAGATGATGGCGCACTAGCATTCCATTCAAATTGCCAAGAACTATCCATATATAGATAAATATTTATTTGCAGGCATATGCAGATATATTTATATGTAGGTAGGTATATATTACACTCTTCATACTGGTGCTGAGGTGAACATATTGATTTATTTTGCACGTCACACAGAGAAAAAACACTCGCTGATGGTTGTGGGAGGGAAGGAATTGTTCAACACATCTGATGGAAAACTATGTATACTGAACACAATGAATTGGGTCAACAACAATTGATGTTATTGTTCAGCAAATAACAATAAATATATAGACATAATATGTGTTACAAATACATTAGGGTAGAGCAAAAAAATATTTTTAGAATTGAAAAAATAAATATACCCAAGCCAAATATGATTAAAATTAACCGAAGTCATATCTTGGAGTCACTCTTTATATTGTGGAGTTTTAAGTATTCCCACATGAACGATTTATCATTAGTGTGCGCTTTGTGTTTTCTAAGATTTTTATGTCAGATCTAAGATTTTTATGTCAGCCTTAATATTACATAGTTTAGGGTAATTTGTATGGGAGGTACTACAAGGAACGTGGCAAAGTCCGCCATATTTAGTACATATTAAAACATTAGCAAATACCAAAATATGACTAATTCTGAATAACCGTGTGGAAGTTTCATTCGTTTTAATTTAACATAGGAATAAGGTCATTTGTGTGGGAGGTACCAGAGCGGGCGTCCATTTCGCCCATTTTCAAACATAAGATAAGTTTGGGACAAATATTACCATGTGCAAAGTTTAAATTGATTCCTTGGCTTTTTTCGAAAGTTATCGTGTACACCAGCCAGACGGACGGACATGGCTCAAACACCTTAAAAAGTCGTGAAACGGATTTGGTACAAACATACTTGGAGTCATAAGTCACTCCTTCAATGCGTTACACTTTTTTCCGTCCCAAATGATATATACCCTCCTACTCTCCTAGAGTGAGGGTATAATAAAACCTATCCATTGTATACGGCATCGCATAGAATTGCGTTTTAAGATTCCAAAACTGTTCCTCCCTAATGTCCATATAATTGTAAATACGTTTTTAAATCTACATATATGGACATAAACTCAACTTGTATTGAAATTTATTACAATTGATGATTTTTCTGAAATAAATTTCCATTGAATTGATTACCTTTGAAGTTTACAACGATGTTCAACAAAACCTACACTTCCACTCGTTGCACAATGAAATTAGATTCAAGAACCAGATATATTGCCATGTTTGCAACAACTTCGTGGACAGCTGCTTATAAATATGTGAGCATATCGAAAATGGTACAAATCAAACGAGATAGAATCATGAAATTTGGAGTGTACATCCATTTAATTGCGATGGCATGTAAAATAAAGAATTCTTGCGAAACACCCACTATAAGGGGAAAAGTGGGGTAAAAATAGTACCCAGCTACATCCGTTTGAAAGGAAATTCGGTGTATTACATTCCTCTGACGCACATAGATTTTTCGAAATTCATATAAGAGGAAAAACGGGGAAAGGGATAATAATGATACCAAAGAAACGACTAGAAATTCGATGTAAACGAAAGATTTTTTCCATATTCTTACTTTTATTATCAAAATGTGGAATGGGGACAAAAATGGTACCAGCCAAACGGCTGAAGTTAAAATCAGGAAATGCAATATGTAGGCGCATTTGACTATGAAACTCATACTTAAGAGAAAAATGGGATAAAAATAGTACCAACCAAACGGTTGTAGCTGGAGTCATGAAATTTGATGTATACATTCTGATTGAGTACACGTGGAACATAAATGTATTAATGATATAAGGGGATACATGAGGAAAATTGATAAAAATCGAACCAACCAAACAACTATAGCTAGAATCATGAAATTCGATGTAGACGTTCCTTTGACTGCGTAGAAGCACGAAAAAATGATTTTTCCAAATTCCTACTTTTAAGGTCAATATGAGGAAAAATGATAAAAGTGGTACTTGCAAATTTGCTGAAACTAAAATCATAGAATTCAGGCGCCTGTGACTATGTATATTCCATAAGATAAAGGGATTTATTTTCGAATTTTTTACTTTTAGGGGATAAAATGGTAAAAGCGGGATAAAAATGGTACCTATTAAACGGTGGCAGCTGAATCGCGAAATGCGGTTTATACATACTTCACGATGGATAGACACGCAACATAAAGGCCTTTTTCGTAATTTGTACGATTAAGTGCAAAACGGAATACAAACAGTACCAACCAAACAGCTGTAGCTGGAATCATTAAATTCGAACTATAAGGGGATAAATGGGGAAAAGGGATAAAAATGGTACCAGATTCCTTTGACTGCTTAGAAGCGCTCCACCAAAATATTTATTCAAATTTATACATTTAATGTCAAAATGGGGACAAGGGATAGGTGCATCATAGCCAGAGGCGCAACTTAAAGGGATTTTTCCAAATTCCTATTTTTCGGGAATAAAATGGTAAAAGCGGGATAAAAATTGTATCCACAAAATAGCTGCAGATGAATCATGAAATGCGTATTTGCGTATTGCATACGTATTTTTGGTGAAAAGATTACGAGAAAAAATAAGTTTTTTCTTCAAAAAGGTGTGTTCATTCAAGCCTATAACTCCTGAAACACTTGACCGATTATACCTTGTTTCGAGTGTAGGTGATTTTTTGAAAGCTATAGGAAAGTTTTTCAAAAAAAAAACATATAAAATTCAGAAAAATGCATGAAATCTTCATTTGAATCGATAGTTCAGATTGCTGCGAACGGCGACGAATCGATAATTGATGGTCACCATTAACACTGGCCGATACAGCTGCGATATTTTCTTCAATTCGCACTCTACGTAAGCGTGTTGGTGGTTTAATGTCGAACAATGTAAATTTTATGCGAAATTTAGTCACAATAGCCCGAATAGCCGCTTCAGTGGGTCGATTAAACTGACCATAAAATGGAAGCGCGCGATGAACTTTCTTAACAGAGCACACATTTTGATAATAAAATTCAATAATTTGCAAGCGTTATTCGTTTGTAAGACGAAACGTGCGTCAGCTGTTTAAACCAGTGTTGCCAAAAAGATAATAGCTAAAAAATCACCCTTTATAAGACATTTTGCAAGATTTGAAGAAAATTTGTTAAAATATGTGGCTTATAAAGGGTGATTTTTTAAGAGCTTGATAACTTTTTTTAAAAAAAAACGCATAAAATTTGCAAAATCTCATCGGTTCTTTATTTGAAACGTTAGATTGGTCCATGACATTTACTTTTTGAAGATAATTTCATTTAAATGTTGACCGCGGCTGCGTCTTAGGTGGTCCATCCGCTTAGTCCAATTTTGGCATTTCCACGTTTTTGAGTAACAGAGACCCAATTGGTGCGAACGGCGACGAATCGAAAATTGGTGGTCATCATTAACACTGGCCGATACAGCTGTGATATTTTCTTAAGTTCGCACTCTACGTAAGCGTGTTGGTGGTTTAATGTCCAACAATGTAAATTTGGTGCGAAATTTAGTCACAATAGCCCGAATAGCCGCTTCAGTGGGTCGATAAAACTGACCATAAAATGGAAGCGCGCAATGAACTTTCTTAACAGAGCACGCATTTTGATAATAAAATTCAATAATTTGCAAGCGTTGTTCGTTTGTAAGACGATTCATGATGAAATGTCAAAGCATACTGAGCATCTTTCTCTTTGACACCATGTCTGAAATCCCACGTGATCTGTCAAATACTAATGCATGAAAATCCTAACCTCAAAAAAAATCACTCTTTAGATCAGAAAAAGCAAATCGGGAGTGAAATTTGTATGGGGGCTATATCTAAATCTGAACCGATTTTCTTGAAATTAAATAGCGTTCGTTCTTATCCCGAAAAACTTCGTTGTGCAAAGTTTCATTTAGTTCTGGATACAATTACGACCTGTACTCTGATTACAAGAATAGATGGACAGACGGACATTGCTAAATCAATTCAAAAAGCAATTCTAAGTCGATCGATATAATTAACAATGGACCTATCTCGCTTCAAAAAAATCGTAAAAAAGAACTTCCAAACTCACATAGTCACTAAAAAGACTGCTAAGAAAACGACTTATAAAAAATACATACACACATTTTCGAAAAAAATCGCGGATATCGAGGTCAAAAATCATACCGCTCGACATGGAGTTACTCATATGTCAATTCACTTCGACATATAATC
This sequence comes from Polietes domitor, assembly GCA_947397865.1. Taxonomy (NCBI): domain Eukaryota; kingdom Metazoa; phylum Arthropoda; class Insecta; order Diptera; family Muscidae; genus Polietes; species Polietes domitor. The sequence goes on along the minus strand of OX377618.1, from coordinate 218,973,516 downwards.
GATATCCACTAATATGTCGGTAATATCATGAAAGTCACTCCTTTGTGGAGGCTATTCCGCCCGTATTTGGGTTTAATTACTTTCCATAAAAAAATATTGCTAACAAAGTTCTTAATGACTATTTTTTTATTATTACTTCGTCATGAAATAACCTACATACTTTCGGGTTTCTCATTTTGTGAACTATTTCAATTATATTTGTGTGTGGACAGGACCTGAAACTGCAGACAACCAAATATTATGTAGCCCAACTATATATGGACTTTACATACAGTAACTCTATTAATGGTTTGACTAATTTATTTATGAACAAAGTTCAATTACATCATTTACACTGCGTATTTTTCAGTCATTTGCACCATTAAACAAATCACACGTTCAATGACAAATGAAACAAACAAAAAAACAGCGGCTGCACATGTGTTAGTTTAACAATTGAAATTCATTTAAATAGATTTTTACGGTCATATTCTAGGTTTTTATCAGTTACACTAGCACACAGGGAATTCGAGATCGAAGTAAGGGAGGATATCTGTGGGAGAAAGCAAACAATTCTATTGTGATCATTAGTAAAGGGTGGCCTATTTATATTTTTAAATTAGAATCGGCTGTAAATATGTAATAATGGAACACAATATCATTCGTATGACTACCACGACTGGCTCGGGAGTACCTCGTCCGATCCGAACCCAATTCTTCAGTACAGCACAAAATCCACACCAAACAGTGACTGGTTTCTCAATAGTGTTCTCTGAACCCCATATGAGGCAATTTTGCTTATTTTTTGCTTCATCTGCAAACATGTAAATTTCTTACAGTTTGCGTTAAAGACTCACTACTTTGAAAGTTAGTCTTTAATATTTCCCAATTTTGTTCGACCGTAAAGCGTCCCATTTTTCAAATGTCAAACATAAACCTAAAAAGAACAAGCAAGGAAAGGCTAAAGTCGGCCGGGGCCGACTATATGATACACTCCACTTTCTATCCGAATAAAATTCATTTCGGTAAAAAAGTGAAACGGAAGAATTTTTGTATGTTTCCTAATCATAGGCTAATATGACCTGGTCCAATTCTTCCAGTTCGAGTATAACGTGTTATGCTCACTTTGAAGAATTCGGTGAAAATACGCGATTTCTAGGCCGGAAAAAGTTAAGTCGGAAGCGAATTTTGTATGGGAGCTAAAGGGTGTCCCAAGAAGAACGCAATTTTTAAATCTGGCAACATTCGAAGTGTCATTGTTTGACATTTGAACAATTGTTATTGTTTGATAGTAGAAGGTACGAGGTTAATAAAAATGGAGCGCTACACGAATGAACAACGCATTCTCATTGTGAAATTGTTTTACCAAAATGGTGAAAGTTTTGCGGCTACAGTTCGCAAATTGCGATCAATTTGGGGTCACAATAATGCTCCAAAAGAGTGAACTGTAAAGAAATTAATGGATAAATTTGCCGAAACTGGGTCTGTAAAGATGTAAAGACAACAACGCGCCATCTACCAGGTCGATCGACCGAAAATGTCGCAGCTGTACGTGATGATGTCGCTCAAACTCCAACCACCTCAATTCGACAGCGAGCTCAGCAAATTGGTGTCTCCAAATCCACTTTGCAGCGAATTTTGACGAAAGATTTGCATCTTCATGCATACAAAGTTCAATTGACTCAGGAACTGAAGCCAACTGACCATGGACAGCGAAGGGAGTTCGTTAATTGGGTATTGGAGAGACAACATGAAAATGCTGATTTTGCCGATAAAATCATCTTCAGTGACGAGGCCCATTTTCATCTTGATGGCTTCGTCAATAGGCAGAATTGTCGCATTTGGGGTGCGGAAAATCCTCGAGTGATTCACGAGAAGCAAATGCATCCTCAACGTGTCACTGTGTGGTGTGGTTTTTGGGCTGGGGGAATCATTGGACCTTTTTTTATGAAAATGAGGCAGGTCAAGCGCAAACAGTCAATGGTGTTCGGTATCGTGAAATGATAACCAGTTTTTTCTTGCCTAGAATTGAAGAAATGAATGTGGAGGGCATGTGGTTCCAACAAGACGGCGCCACATGTCATACAGCCAGAGAAACAATTCAATTGCTGCATCAGTCATTTCCCGGTCGTGTTATTTCGCGTTTTGGAGATCAGAATTGGCCGCCTAGATCGTGCGATTTAACACCATTAGATTTTTTTCTTTGGGGTTTTTTGAAGTCGATGGTTTACGCGAATAAGCCGACGACGACTCAAGCCTTAAAAGACGAAATTGGACGCTGCATTAATGAAATACCGCAGCATTCATGCAAAACGGTCAAACGGAAAATTTCATTAAAAGATCGCGTGCATGCCAGCAAAGCCGCGGCGGCCATCTGCACGATATATTGTTCCATACATAACCTCATTCTGTCTACTTTACGATATAATAAAGTTTCACGATTTTTTCTTAAATATCTGTGTTTTATTTAAAATTAAAAAATTGCGCTCTTCTTGGGACACCCGAACCGATTTCCTTCAAATTAAATTGCTTTCGTCCTTGTCCTGAAAAACTTCGATGTGGAAAGCTTCATTTGGTTCTGGCTACAATTGCGACCTGTACAAGAATAGATGGACAGACAGACGGGCGGACGGACAGACAGACAGATGGACATTGCTAAATCGATTCACAAAATGATTCTAAGTCGATCGGTATAATTAACAATGGGTCTATCTCGCTTCCTTTTGGGTGTTACAAACAAATGCACAAAGCCATAATAATCTCGTGGAGTGTATACAAATTAAGGTATGCATCCCGGGAAAATTTACGGGAATTCTCACATTTTTCATTTCCCGTATCCCGGGAAATTCGTACGGGAATCCCGCGGGAATTCAGTAGAAAATTTTACATATTTATTCGTATATTTTTTTTTCATCATTTCCACAATAAAATTAAAAATGTTGTTTAAAAATTTAGATCACATAGCTTTTAATCAGGTATGTCAAATATTGCAGTTGTATGACGAAAATATTTCTATGCTACGATCGGATGTAGACTCAAAATCCGCTTTTTCAGATTTTTCCTGTCAAGCTCCATATGAAAAATTTTAAATCCGGGAAAATAGGTTTTGGGCGTGTATCCGAACACAAAAAATAAAGAATTTAATCGTTTATAGAAATTTATTCGGATATTTTTAGGGGTTCCATTTTAGAATAAAGATTACACTGTGATCGCCTACAGGTAATTACCCCTGGAATTACATGAAGTCATTGTTTTATACGAACAGACCAGAAACTTCCCAGAAAACTCTCATTACCAAGTAATGTGAGGAATAAGGCAAAACCAAAAACCTTCACTACTTATTTTTCGGATCCGTTTCTAATTATTTTTATAAAGAGATTGTAAAAAAATAAGTACTTCCACGTACGCTTTTGAAAAGTTAATAAATAAGTACTTCTAAACGAGTTGTAAAATAAGTGGCCTCAGGAAGATATATATAAGATATATATGTTATATACACAATGTATTATCAATAATGGGCTTAATAAGTGATGAAAACAACATTTTTATTAAATTATATATTTTGTATCGACTTGTTAACAATCTAAATACAGAAATTAGGGCTGTTTTTATTTAAGCCTGGATAACTAAGCTGCGATAACAACAACACTGCTATTCTCTGACTCGCCACAAAAATGTAGAAAATTATTTTTTAAAATCTGAAGTTCTATGAAATTTAATTTACCAATAACTACTTATTTAAACCATTATAAGGAAGTAATTATTTCATACTTCAAAATAATGCAGGGCGTAACGAGCTGTCATTACTAGGTAATGCTAAAAATAATGCGGTGTCATTACGAAGTTTTTGCTGGGTTTTAATGCTTGTTAAGACAAGATTGTGGCAACCATATCCGAAATACGGTCCTATTCCTTGAAAAATTCGATCATGGAATTTCTGCATTTAACTTATGTGCCAACAAATTTATTTAAATTTGTATTTCTATTGAATGTTTTACAAAATCCAACTAGTAATTATGTTTTTTCTGTATGGTAGCTAAAATAAAAAATGCTTTTGTAGACCAGTGCTTCAAATATATAGTATGTATGTATCAGATAGGGCAAACATGCCAGACATTCAATAAAATTACACACAAATAAACAATCAATAACATTCATACATAGAATAAATAAATGCAGTTTTAGCAACAACTAAAACTTGTACATATTGTTGTCTATAATGAATTCAATTCAGTGCAGTGCAGCAAAACATCGACAGCAATAGTCCCCCTCCCCAGTGCAAATTGCGACAATTCTATCATAGGTTTGCCGCGCGCACGCTGCAGTCCCGCGTTGCAAATTGATTGCAAACAATCGCTGTCGCTTGACGGCGGCAGCCAAACCAAATGTAATTGACTGTCCCTGACATCTTTTGCGAAAATAACGATATGTGCGAGTGCCAGTGCGAATACGTTTTTCTCTGTTCGCCGTTTGTCGTTTCTAATAGTATCTCAACAATTTACAATTTAATAATGAACACGCAATTTTTTTTCTGTATTTTGTTTCTAAATTCTGAAAAAAAAAATGTTCAAACACATATTCTACAGATATGCGACGACGGCAGGCATTCATTCATATGGGTTTTCATGTGTGACATGGTTTCATTATTTACGAGAAAACGTTTGAGTTATAGTCGGGGGCTGTTGGGTGGTTTGGGGAGGAGAAAGGGTGTGTTTTTTAGGGTACAGTGAAATCAGTAACTTTGTTAAATGTTTGAAACGACTGGTCCGGGTGATTTCCTTCAGTATGAAATTGTAAATCTCTTTTTTTATATTTGATTTGAACTGGGATATTGTCCTGGCTCAAGACCATTTTGCTTCTATATTTAATAGAATGCAAATTTATTTACAAATGGCATGTTGACATTTATTACTTGGCTGCAGACTACCACGATTATGATTTCGACCATGTCGAAAGTCTTTTCAAGTTGCGAAGCCACTTTTCAAGGCCACTTTTCAACATCAAGCCCGGCCTCTATAAGGACATGATTCTCACAAACGAACGAGAAGCACAACTCACTTGCCGAATTTGCGTTTCAAAAATCGCACCAAGTAATAAAGCACACATGCCATCTTACAAGCATCCCATTGAGTTGTATATGTAAGTATGTGTATATGCAGGTATAGTTACCCAGCAATACTTCTGCCGTACCAACGCTCATTTGTTTTAGTTTTTTGTTTGCATTTTTTTGTAAATCTCTTTTAAGTTAGAGGAATAAATTATTATATTAATAGGTTTTCCCGCATGTTTTCTCCAATATTTCATAAAACAATCAAGGAAAATCTTCAGCCGATTATTCTGCACATTGTGTGGACTTTTATCAGCCTTCATGGTCTGAATAACATTTATTTTAACATTAGGTTTGCAAAATGGGACGATATACGCTCGCACAAAACTGGGAAGTAGTAAAAACTTACATCCTAAGTAAAAAAAAATCGAGAAGATATCATCGGCCTTCTGTTCACCCTTTTCATCTCATTGGCTATGCTAATAAGTTAAATTGCCGCATATGGGGTTTAGAGAACTCAACAAGTCACTGTTTGGTGTGGATGTACTAAAAAATTGGGTTAATCGGATGAGATACTGCCGAGCCAGTAGTGGTAGTCATATGAATGACATTATGTTCCATTATTAAATGTCAAAGTTCAACCTTTCCAATAAAACCAATTTGAAAAATTAATAAGAACTTCTCATACGCATATACATGCGACCTATTATCTAATGATGTTTTTTCTTGTTGTGTTTACATGGAAATATTTATTCTCGGAATTTATTTATTTTATTTGACGGCAAAACCATGTCATTATCGGTATTTTGTCAGACTCTCGTCAGAATTCGTCGGAAGGGGATGGCACATAGTTTTCCTAAATGTCTCAGAATCTTAGGATATTTCGGTAGATATCTATCAGAATTCGTCGGAAGACGACGTCAAATTTGTCTGATTGTACTAGGCAAGAAAATAAGGCTGGGTCGCGATCCATATAAATGGAAAAACCATTTGCAGTCACCCCACAAATAAAGTTTGTATTATTTAATGATGATTTGCAAAATATTTCGTTCGTAGATCAAGCCGTCCGTGAAGTAAAAGTTCCGGAAAACACCCTAAACATCCTAACACACTAAAAATCATGGTTTTCCCGTGTAATTTGTTTATATTTCATTTTTGTCCAAAATTGTTTTCTGAATTAAGAGACACTTGAAAGCGCTTTAAATAAAAATTTTGATTCATGTCTTAGAGTATCTTATTGGTCGAATTATTGGACGTTTATAAAGGGTGATTTTTTAGCTATTATCTTTTTGGCAACACTGGTTTAAACAGCTGACGCACGTTTCGTGACTAAATTTCGCACCAAATATACATTGTTGGACATTAAAACACCAACACGCTTACGTAGAGTGCGAACTGAAGAAAATATCGCAGCTGTATCGGCCAGTGTTAATGATGACCATCAATTATCGATTCGTCGCCGTTCGCAGCTATTGGGCCTATGTCACTCAAAGACGTGGAAATGCCAAAATTGGATTAAGCGGATGGACCATTTGAGGCGCAGTCAAGGTCAACATTTGCATGAAATAATCTTCAAAATTAAATTATACGGACCGTACTATCGATTCAAATAAAGATTTCATGCATTTTTCTGAATTTTATGTGTTTTTATTTGAAAAACTTTCCTATAGCTTTTAAAAAATCACCCTTTAGTATTCATGCATTTTTCTGAATTTTATGTGTTTTTATTTGAAAAACTTTCCTATAGCTTTTAAAAAATCACCCTTTAGTATTATTTGAACGTATTTCTTGGTATAAATAGCTGCCTTCAATATCTTTCGAATGACGTCTAAATGATGTAAATCGGAAGGAAATTAATGCCGCAGCGCTCATTTTTGTAAAAAGAGTTTGTAAATATTGTCTCTGAAAACACATTTCCTGTATTAAATTGTTTCACAAAAATGAGTCAAAGACTTCACTTTTCGTCTGATATTCATCATTTAGGCATCATTCGAAAGGTATTGATTCCTTCTATTTATTTGTCATAGCTCATTTTACAACATTTTTGAAAGAAATATGAGTTTTTGAAAAACCACAAAAAAATCAATTAAACGACCAATAATATGACAAATTAGTTATTCTAAGACAAGTATACAAATTTACATTTAAAGTGCTTCCAAGGGTCTATAAATTCATAAACAAATTTGGACACAAATTCAACATAAAAAATTAAACGGGAAATGATTTTTAGAGGTGCTTTCAAGAGCGTTTAGCTCACAGATGGCTTGACCCAGCGAAGAAATAGTTTGTAGATTATTAGTAGACAGCGGATTTTTATGCCAATCCCATTTCTAATCCGTATTTGTACAAAATATGGATATGGCTACGCAAAATATGTTAATATAAAATTGGTTATAAAGGTTTTTTGAACGGTTTTCACCATGAAAATCATTTGTGTGAAGTCGGCATTCAATTATAACCATTCGTTCAAAATATGATTTTGCATATAAATCCGCTGTCTAATTATCATTTAAACAATCCAATATTCATTTCTAGGGGGTGTTCGCAGCAATTTATTTTGTTGGCACATCCTAATATATATATATGTGTGTCTGTGTACATTAGGCTGGGTCGCCGTTCATACAAATAAAAAATAATTACCAGCCAACCCATGGAAATAAAGTTTCAGTTGTTTAATTACACTATGCAACAGAAAAGAAAAATGTTGTGTTCAAGTCGAAAAATATATTCTTTGTGTGCCTTGAGGCATGCTGATTCATAAAATCAAAACAAACAAATTTTGTGCGGATATTTTTTTTTAATTTATCAAAATTGGAACTTTCGTCGTAAGTACCTTTTTTATTTGTAGTCTAATTTTGGGTATATTTGTCCGCTCGCACCCAATTATATGTTCTATTAAAAGTAATTACGATATCTACAAATCTTGCGATTACATTCTGAGATATAAACAATAGTTTAGTACTAGCCTTATCTATTTATTTATTATTATTTATTATTAGTACTTATTTATTTTTATTTGTAGCCATCATGAGTACCTTTAATTTATCATATAACCGGGTATTATCCGACTTATATTTCCAAACGAGATTACAAATATTTAAAGTAGTTTCGCCGAAAATTGGAATTTAATTAAAAAAAATTAAAAAAATACAATAAAATGTGTTTAATATTGTTTTCGGGTTTAGAAAGCCGAAATACATAAGAAAATACATGACATACATACATACATGACCCTTAGATAAAATTTTTGTTGCATAGTGTTGTGCTTTGCAAAATATATTGTGTCCTAGATCAACCAACACGTCCACGAACTAAACACTCCAGGAAAAAGCCCCAAAAATCAAGTTTTCATATATGTATATTGTCCAAATTTTTTTCTGAGTTAATATATCATTGAAAGCACTTTAAATATGAATATTTACTCTTGTCATAGAATAACGCATTGGTCGTATTATTGGGCGTTTAGAGTAATTGTTGGTGGTTTCCTAAAGTTGGTCGCCTCGGTTGAAATGGTTGCCAAAAGTGGAATCATACCAATTGAAAATCATATAAATCATAGAATTAATTCCCAAAACGAAAGTTAGTACTAAAATTGAGAATTTGTAGAGAAATATTTTCAATTCCTCAATTTCGAGATCACGAGTCAGAAGCAAATAAATTTATTATTTATTGTTTAACACATTCATTTGCAAAACACCCTTTCACAACACCTCATTGCATGGCTGAATATTGTCTCCAACAGTTTGTTTAACATTTTCGTACATTAAACTTTGTCACATTGTCGTCCAATTAATTAATGTATTAATAAACTGCAAAAATATAGTTTCTAACTATATGGCCCGGTCTGTCCGCCCGTTCGTTCGTCCGTCCTTCTGTCTGCCTATGCAGCCTGCCTGTAAATTTGCGTTTATAAAATTGTTCTTGTCTCGTTACGTATTTATTGACATTGGTTTTGCATTCACTTGCATTTGCAATAAATATCAATTATAATTTCAGTAGCTCCATAAATTTCAAATAATTTTATTTAGACACTTCATTTTTTTTCAAGCCACGCTTGTTGACGTATATGTAGGCAATGCAATTTTTATGGAATGTGAGTGGGCGCTATTTAATTATTCGTAACAAAAAGTACAAATGTTATGTTGAGACATTTTGTCATTCCGTTTGTAACACTTTGAAATATTCATCGGAGACTGCATAAAGTATATGGGCCTTTCCACGACTAATCGGACAATTAAAAAAATATTTTTGATGCCCTCCATTTTTTTTTAGTTTTTTAGTACCCACTAAAAAACACCCCCTGATATACTTTGAGTTTTTTCTGATTACTCGTTAACAATATATAGCCTTTTTAAAAATCGTTAAATAGTAGTTCTTTTTTCAGTCTTTTGCTCATAGCTTCGTCCGAATTGATTATTCTTTTTTTTTAAGTACTTTTCAGAAAAAATATTGAATAAATATTCACAATAGGATAAAAATGGTACCAACGATACGACAACAGCAAGAATATTGAAATGCGGTATGTACATCCCTGTTATAGTGTAGACAAGTAAAATAGAGTTATACTTCGAAGTACGTACTTTTGGTACAAAAAGGGATAAAAAGGGTACCAATGATATGACAACAGATAGAATCATAAAATGCGGTGTGTACATCCCTCTAATTACGTAGACACGGCAAATAGAGTTATGTTTCGAAATTCGTACTTTTGGGACAAAAAGGGTGCCAATGATACGACAACAGCTCGAATCATGGCATTCGTTGATTTAGTAGTAGTTAGGGGTAACCGTTGAAGTTGAAATCATTATGAATGTATATCTGACTGTATATATGCGAAACATAAAGGAATTTTTCGCAATTTTTACTTTGAGGCGGAAAATGGGGCGAATGGGGATAAAAATGGTACCAACCAAAAGGCTGCAGCTAAAATAGTGAATTTCGGTGTGTAAATTGCACTGACTGCATAGACGCGAAAAATAAAGAGATCTTCCGATATTCGTGCCTTCAGGATCTAAATGGGATTAATTTTGGCACCAATCAAGCGGCTGTAGAATAGATTCATGAAATTCGTCTGACTGCGTAGACGCAGACAATAAGAGGACTTTTGTCATATCATTATGTTTAGGGTCAAATTGAAAAAGAGAATAAAAGTGGTATCAAGCAAATGGCTGAAGCTAAAATCGTGAAATTACTACTTTGAACATGAAACATTTTGGTTATTCAATATTAGTAATTTTCCTATCAAAATGGTACGGACAATTGGGCTGTAGATGGAATCAGAAAATTTAAAATGAGGGAAAACCGGTCCCGAGGGAAATTGTTTCTACCTTATAACGACTGACCTGTAAATAAATATAATGAATTGTAAAAAAATATCACAATTTTCCTAATATGGCAGTGGATTTCTATGTAAAGTTTAGAGCCATTAATCTGGCAGTAATATTGTGAAATGCACTCCGCACAGTGGTTCAGAATCAAAATCCATCGGCCAAAATTCAATAACTTTTGTTCTAGTTGACATTATTGAGTTGTGTAAAAAAACCAAAATTAGATAAGGGCCTAAGGATTACTGTGGGCTTATTAACATTAATAATCGGGAAATCGGATATATTTAAGAAATCCGACCAAAGTTGACTTTTCGTATTTTTCGATTTTAAAGAAAATTACAATTTTTTTTTTAAACCTGTAAAAACAACTTTAGATAAGGACCCAAGGATTATTTTGAGATATTAACATTAAAAATCGGGAAATTGGATATATTTTAGAAATCCTACCAAAGTTGACTACTTTTCGTATATTTCGATTTTAAAGAAAATTACAATTTTTATTTTTTGTGTTTACGTTTTATTTAATATATTTTTACATATTTCTTGATAATGCGAAGAAAATTTTTTAATTTTGTTTTGCGTTACAAATGTTCACGTTTTTCATATTTTTGAAAATTGAAAAACGTAATTTCTTTTTCGAATTTGTCGAAATGTTTCACACACAGTTTAAGAGATTTTGCACTCAGATCTTTGTTATTAGAAATTGTGGTTTCTTAGCTTTATTATGACGGCTATGACTATGTTTGTGCCAAATATAGTTTGTTTGCAATGAATACTTTAAAAATATGCTTTTTGAACAAATGTCTGACTTTGAACCAACACAACTTTTTTACGAAATATATACATATTTAGAAAGGTGGAAGAGTTCCCCGCTTTTGTAGGGCAACTTTTGCCTGCACGATATTGCATCCTTGAAAGATAGGTTAGGATTTTGTGCAAATAGTCCGATTTTTTAGTTCTAAAACGCAAATTAGTCATTTTCGTCTCATTAAATTCTGAAAAGTTGGTACGCAGAGAAAAATATGAGTAAATTTCCTTTATCCTCATGCTAAATTTTAAAAGAATCCGAGTTCATTTGCCGGAAATATGCCCAAAAAACCAAAATTAGCAGACCGAATTTGAAAAACGTGAAAATCTGTAATAAAAAATATTTTTTTTTTCGCATTAAGAGCAAATAAGTAAAAATATTAAAACATAAGAAAAAAAAATAAAAATTTTAATTTTCTTTAAAATCGAAAAAAATATCCAAATATTTTCGACGCAGTCGTGGACCCGAGGTCACCCGATTTGTATAAAATTTGGCACTTTTGTTCTTCTCGTTTCTGCGATTTTTTGACGTCATCGCAGCAACGAGGAGAACAAACGAGCCAAATTTTATTGAAATCAAAAGGGGTCGGATTTATTTTGGAATCACCCAAATACGAAAAGTAGTCAACTTTGGATGGATTTCTAAAATATATCCGATTTCCCGATTTTTAATGTTAATATCTCAAAATAATCCGTGGGTCCTTGTCCAATTTTGGTTTTTTTTTACAGAACTCAAAAATGCCTACTACACCATTTCCAATTGAAATTGTGAAAATTCCACTTGTAATTGAGAATTTCCATTTCATATTGAGAAAATTTCATTTGAAATTAAGAATTTCTATTTCATAATGAGAAAATTCCAATTGAAATTTAGAATTTTCATTTCAAATTGAGAAAATTCCAATTGATATTGAGAAGTTCCATTTCATATTGAGAAAATTCCAATTGATATTGAGAATTTTCACTTGTAATTGAGAATTTCCATTTCATATTGAGAAAATTCCATTTGAAATTAAGAATTTCTATTTCATAATGAGAAAATTCCAATTGAAATTAAGAATTTCCATTTCATACTGAGAAAATTCCAATTGAAATTGAGAATATCCATTTATAATTGAGAAAATTCCAATTGAAATTTGGAATTTTCATTTCAAATTGAGAAAATTCCAATTGATATTGAGAATTTTCACTTGTAATTGAGAATTTTCATTTAATATTGAGAAAATTCCATTTGAAATTAAGATTTTCCATTTCAAAATGAGAAAATTCCAATTGAAATTAAGAATTTCCATTTCATAATGAGAAAATTCCAATTGAAATTGAGAATTTTCATTTCATAATGAGAAAATTCCAATTGAAATTTAGAATTTTCATTTCAAATTGAGAAAATTCCAATTGATATTGAGAATTTTCACTTGTAATTGAGAATTTCCATTTAATATTGAGAAAATTCCATTTGAAATTAAGATTTTCCATTTCAAAATGAGAAAATTCCAATTGAAATTAAGAATTTCCATTTCATAATGAGAAAACTCCAATTGAAATTGAGAATATCCATTTATAATTGAGAAAATTCCATTTGAAATTAAGATTTTCCATTTCAAAATGAGAAAATTCCAATCGAAATTGAGAATATCCATTTATAATTGAGAAAATTCCAATTGAAATTGAGAATATCCATTTTCAATTGAGAAAATTCCAATTGAAATTGAGATTTTCCATTTGAAATTGAGAAAATTCCACTTGAAATTGAGATTTTCCATTTGAAATTGAGAAAATTCCACTTGAAATTGAGATTTTCCATTTGAAATTGCGAAAAATCCAAATGAAATGGAAATTCTCAACTTCAATTGGAATTTTCTCAATTATAAATGGAAATTCTCAATTTCAATTGGAATTTTTTCATTATGAAATGGAAATTCTTAATTTCAATTCGAATATTCTCAATTTCAAATGGAAAATCTCAATTTCAAATGGAAAATCTCAATTTCAATTATAATTTTCTCAATTTCAAATGGAAAATCTCAATTTCATTTGGAATTTTCGCAATTTCAAATGGAAAATCTCAATTTCAAATGGAATTTCTCAATTTCAATTGGAATTTTCCCAACTTCAATTGGAAATGGTGTAGAACAAAAGTTATTGAATATCTGTCTTGGCGCAAGACAATTTTCCATTTATATTTGATAGAATGCAAATTTCTTTTTTCATTTGACTCTTGACAGTTTTTGACTTTTGCCTATAATCGTTTTTGTTCTCTAAAATTTAGCGAAACCCAATTTTGAATTTAAATATTCCCCTGCTGAAATAATTCCAATATAAAATAAAACAACTCACAAACACACTTAGATTTTCTTTTTATTAATTTTATTTTATTTTGCAATATAATTCAATCAATATATGTATATTTATAATATTTTCAATTTGAATGTTTTTGCAGAAATGCTGGTGACGACAATGCTTTCAAAAAATCGCACACTTCTTGGCCGGGTTCATGGCGCTACCCAGCGGACAATTGAACTCTTCGGAGAACTTTGCGAAATTTGTCAATGGTACATAGGAGCGAATTTCATCGGGCGAGTGTTTGTCCATGGTAGCAAGAAGTGCACGCAACGGTTCATCGGTAATGGCACACCACATTTGCGCGTAGCTAATGTAGAACAATTGTTTGTGGGTGTAGTTTAAATTGGGCAACGTCTCCCAGTCTAGTTCTTCCTTTGTGCGCTCCTCAGCTGCATACCAATGCATGTAAGCGTCGTAGGCGATCACAAGGCCTCCGGTGTCTGCTGTATTCTCGCCTTGCCCGGGATCCTGTGGCAGAGGCTTATCGCCGTACGTGATATTGTGATACTGCTGGGAGAGACATGCACTGCGTTCCTGAAATTTGTCTTCGACTTCTTCGTCCAACCACTGCAGAAGGTTGCCCAATTTATTGTAAGTACGCCCGGAACCGCTGAATCCATGCAATACCTCATGAGCGACCAAAAAACCCAAACGGCTGAAGCTCAAAGCCTTCGACTGAGAGTTCGACCAAAAATAGTCCGTTGTTAGCACAGAGGCGGGGAATATAATGGTGTTGGACAGCAATATGTACGTGGGCGTAGTCAACTTTAACCCCAGCTGCAGGTAATCGGGTCCGACCTCCAGCGAGGCTCTTTTCTGCGCAGCATTGAATTCCATCAGCGCTCTCAGGTTGCCTATGTAGTCGTCCTTGTCGAAAGTCAGCTCGCGGTATTCGGCATCGAAATTGCGCTCCTCGAATGAGGCAATTTTCATTTGCATGGAGTGCAGCTTTTCTAAGGCTTCTTCGCGTGCTTCGTCCTCGTCGTACCAGTTGAGGCGGCTGGACTCCAGGATCTTGCCGGCCGTCGCTTTGATAGCCTGCCACATTTCTTCAAGGTCTTGCTTGGATCGGTTGGCATTGTGGACGCGGTAAAACAGTTTGCTCACAATCGGCGCAAAGGACTTCTTCACCAGCTCAATACACTGATTTTCCAATTTCAATTTGATTTTGGATGTCGGCAGCTGTTCGATAAACTTGTTGAGCAGCTGATAAAATATAAAATTGGCCACCGCTTCCTTGGGGGTCGCTTCCAGGGCTGCAATCATGCCTTCTACGTAACTGGGCGTAAAGTCAAGAACTTCTCCGCTGGGTATGAAACCCAATGATATGTTCACGAGTTGCTTTATGTCTAAGTCGGGTGAATGGTCGATGGCCAGTTGCTCCATAGTTGTTGGCACCATGCTATCGTCAGCGTCTTTTTCAATACTGGCTTCGTGTAGGATAGCTTCAAAATCAACTATTGTCGTTGCCAACCTCTTGGCCGCTTTCGGTTTGAGCGACAAATACTGCTTTAAATTATTGGCAATCATTGTCTCGTAAAGCTGTCGATGATCTCCGAGTAGATTCTCTTCAAACTTCTGATTTTTCATGACCACAGCGTGAGAGGTATGGTCCCGCCCATCCACAATTATATCGTAGCCGTAAATCAGTTGTATGCCATATTTGTGCGATATCTTAGCCACCGTCTGCAGCCAATCGAAATCCTCTGCGGTCCATGAGGTGCCACGCAAGGCGGGCATCTCCCCAAACTCACGCAGCATCTCTTTCAGCTGTCGTTTGCGATCGGCCGCCTTTACTGCGGCCGTATTGAGGCATGATTCGTAAAAGGTTTTCACTTTGCGCTCGGCCTCTCCATCGGCCTCAGTGACAGCGGTCAGCAGTTGCGAGAGTATCGGATTGAACTCATCAATGGCCATCATAAACGAACGCGTCTGTCGTACGCTATTATTTATCGGGTGTTGTGTGTTCCAGTTGCCGCAGGCGAAATCAAAAAAACTCTCACACGGATCCGCCGATTCGTTCATAATTTTGCGCATTGTCTCTGAACGGACATTTCGTGAATCCTCCGTGGCGCTGTTCTCGGTCACGTTTCCTCGAACAAGCCATATAAACGCCACAACTACTATAAATCGTGTTAACATTTCACTCTACGTTTCCGATGATTACTTTTCGATTTTGAAGACCATTCGCGTGAAGCTGCTGTTCGACAACTGAAAGTAAGACGGCCGTTTACGTTTTTAAATACTCAAAGCAATTGGCGATAGTTCTGATTATTTGAGTTCGGGCTTCTAATGACACTAATCTGTTGTTTTTTGTATTAAATTTGAAGAGATAAGCAGCATCAGTGAGTTCAATGTCTTGGCATATTTTTATAATTTTTCATAACTACCCAATCACAGCAGAAATGGCGCAGAGTAAGCACAGAAGCAAGGGCACTCCGACCATTTAGTACTGTAAATCAATGAGCCATCTAAGAGTTTTATTTGGACTTTTATTAGCTCCTTTGATTCCCAGTTGAACATAGGGCCCTGATTGGACACACATACTGATAAGAAATGAACAATGAGGTCACTATAAATAACAAGTAAAAACGACCGGGCCGAACTCCTCCATGGATTGTAGAAATACAATACCATTACAGGAAAATTTTATTTTTTAATATGGCCAAACCAACCAAATAACTAAAAATATTGAAAAAATGTTTTTTTTATTTTAAAATAAATACAAAATTTAAATTATTTTCTGTTTATACTATATCATCATTCCATGTCAAACCGAACACCTTTTTTACATCACCATTTCCGATTCCGTTGAAACTTTGTACGATAACTAAACTTTATAAAATATTTGATTCGTAGAAGACGAAAAAAAAAACGATTTTTTTTTTTCAAATTATATGACCAATTGAATATTGGGAAAATCATGAAAAACGTGCCGAGGTATGAACATTGAAAATGGTGTAGTGAGAAAACGCGTGGGTACAATTCAAAGAATGATGGCTTATTTTAAAGGTAATTACAAGTACTTTTCGCCGTCTTGAAAACGTTCGTTGTAAACGTTTTTCGTTTGCCATAAATGTAAATCCTGAAAATATTTTTGTTCTTGCACAACAATAGAAACTTCGTTCACGACAAATGTTTTCATTTGCGGGAAATGTTTTAACTGTTATGGTAAAAATAGATCGTTTTAGACAAACAAAACTATGTTTGCGATAAACAACATCCAAACGTTTTTTTCTTTGCGTGTAGATTTACCCACTTACATAAGCGATTTACCCACTTACACAATCGATATTGTTTATGAATTGCTATTCTCTATACTCCACTATATTTTCTTGATCTAGCCTAACGTGGCTACCCTCATTTCGCAAACTTGAAAATATGGCTTTGGTGGAAGGAGATTTCTGCAAAAGAAATACAAAAAATTTGTCCGAGACTTTTAACTTTATTTTTCTGGTTTGAGAATATAAATTATATTGATATTTTGTTACTAAAATTCAAAATTAATGTTGTCTCAATTTGGAAATAAAAGTCTGATAACATCCGCTATGTATACGTTCACTTTAAGGTATTTATAAGGGCTATAAGTGGGCCGTCTTGGCTATTGACTGCTACTGATAGCAATTTTGTGTATTTCTAATTTTTCTTTTGGTTTTTTCACTATGAAAACACCAACCTAAAGATTCAGAAAAAATATAGACATATTCCCTGATCGATTCAAAACAAACCCTGAAAATTTCAGCTTGGAGAAATTACGGGTTGTATTAAAAAAAAAAAAAACATTTACTAAATATAGTCGCCCGAAAAAAGTATTTTCTGAACGATTGTTCATGTTTTCATAGTGAAAAATCAGAAATACTCAAAATTGTTGTCATTAGCAGTCAATAGCCAAGAACGCCGACGAAAAGTACTTGTAATTACCTTTAAAATAAGCCTTCATTCTTTGAATTGTGCCCACGCGTTTTCTCACTACACCATTTTCAATGTTCATACCTCGGCACGTTTTTCTTGATTTTCCTAATTTTCAATTGGTCCTATCTTTTGAAAAATAAATGTCGGCTTTTTTTCTAAATACGTGTAAAATATTTTTAACAGTAGAATATGTCTGCGAAAAATCGTTAAAATCGGAGTCGTGCTCGTATTTTTTACGAAAATCGTTCGATTTGATATGGAATGATCCATATCCATTATATATCACGTGCACAGTGCAAGACAACCTAACTTCATGATTCTGCCCATTTTTGCCGTAAAAGTAAAAAAGTAGGAATTTGGAAAAATCATTTTATTTTATATTAGGAACGAATACACCGCATTCCATGATTTTAGCTCCGGCCATTTTTAGTTGGTACCATTTTTATCCCCTTTTTCCAATTTTACCCCCTCAAAAGTACGACTTTCGAAAATCTCATGTCTACGCAATTAGACGGATGTACAATTACCGATGTTCAGCATTCTAGGTGAGTGCACATTTTACACCATAAAAGTACGAATTTCGCGGTCAGAGGAATCTATACTCCGAATTTCATGCTGCTGACATTTGGTTGGTACAATTTGTATCTCCTTTTCCATTTTATACCCTAAAAGTACGAATTTCGAAAAATCTCTTTATTGTACGTGTCTACGCGGTCAGAGGAATCTATACTCCGAATTTCATGCTGCTGACATTTGGTTGGTACAATTTGTATCCCCTTTTCCATTTTATACCCTAAAAGTACGACTTTCGAAAAATCTCTTCATTGTACGTGTCTACGCATTTATCCCTCTGTTCCAATTTTACCCCCGAATTTTGAAAAAAAAATCTTTTTTATAATGTATCCACTCAATTAGAGGAATGTACCCACCGATGTCGTTTGATAGGTACCACTTTTATCCCTTTTGGCCCCATTACACCTCCTAACAATAAGAATCACTTTATGCACATATCAAATATCAAGCGCATATAAGCAGAGGTGTTCAAAAAACATGTTTAAATAGTCGACATATTAGGAGTATTTTCAGTCCTTGTGAGTGGAAAATTTGTCCCTGTGGACCGATTTCGCTCGCTTTCAATCCCAATCGATCTACAACTATTTCACGACATCAGCCAAATGGCCACCTTTTCATGAAATTTGCCATAACCAACCAAATCGCAAAGTGGATGTCCTATGTCCTCGATATCCTCACGAATTCTATCTTTGAGGTCATGAATCGACGCTGGGCTGTTGGCGTAGACCTTATCTTTCGCGTGGCCCCAAAGGAAGTAGACACAAGGTGTTAATCCACTTTGTGTGGAGGTACCAGAAGAGGTGTGGCAATATCGCCATGTTTCACACGTATGTAACCTCTATAACAGCATTACCAAGTATAGAAGAGATAACAGCTTTAATTTAATTAAAAAGTCTTAAGTCACTCCTTCAATGCGTTACATTTTTTTCTGTCCCAAATGATATATACCCTACTATTCTGTAGAGTGAGGGTATAACAATAAAAGGTTCGTATGGTGACCACCTTAGGCTTGTTCAGAGAAAATGTGGGCACCGGTCATGCATTTGATTCCTCTGGACAGTAGGAGCGGTGTAAACAAATTTTATTAAAAAAAAATAAAATAATGGGAGCCCCATTAAGGGGTATGTGTGTTCGGAAAAATGTTGGGGAGGGAAAATAAATAGGGGGTCAGTCATACATTTAAACCCTCTGAGGGCGACTCCGAAGGAGTTTTGGGAATACTGGTGTATTTTTTTACCCCCTTTCCCTCACATTTTACCCCAATGAGCATCCACTTATACGCAAACACCAAACCCAATTTTTGGCTCATTAATTATTTTCCGAACCTCACAAAATTAGATGTTCCACCATATCGAAATCGGAAAGTCGTGCTCTATCCCACCTATCCAACCTACATATATATTAAACTTGTGTAGATCAAAGATTTCAATGCTTAAATTCCTCTCGTATCCGGAGAAGAGTAAAGATCGGTCGATATGATATAAAGCTCCATAACATTATAGAACCAAAAGGTTAAGGCTGTAAAATTTTCTGATGTATTTTGGTTAACTAAACTATTATTATGTTTTAATTAAAATTCCAAGGTATATTTAATATTTGTGTTGTCATTTTGAAAATACAGGGTCAATCACGCCCGCTTCCATGTTCAATTAAAGGTAATTACATTAACATTTTATGAGAAATGCACATGTAAAGAGTGATTTTTTTGAGGTTAGGATTTTCATGCATTAGTATTTGACAGATCACGTGGGATTTCAGACATGGTGTCAAAGAGAAAGATGCTCAGTATGCTTTGACATTTCATCATGAATCGTCTTACAAACGAACAACGCTTGCAAATTATTGAATTTTATTATCAAAATGCGTGCTCTGTTAAGAAAGTTCATTGCGCGCTTCCATTTTATGGTCAGTTTAATCGACCCACTGAAGCGGCTATTCGGGCTATTGTGACTAAATTTCGCACCAAATTTACATTGTTGGACATTAAACCACCAACACGCTTACGTAGAGTGCGAACTGTGAAAATATCGCAGCTGTATCGGCCAGTGTTAATGATGACCACCAATTTTCGATTCGTCGCCGTTCGCACCAATTGGGTCTCTGTTACTCAAAAACGTGGAAATGCCAAAATTGGACTAAGCGGATGGACCACCTAAGACGCAGCCGCGGTCAACATTTAAATGAAATTATCTTCAAAAAGTAAATGTCATGGACCAATCTAACGTTTCAAATAAAGAACCGATGAGATTTTGCAAATTTTATGCGTTTTTTTAAAAAAAAAAGTTATCAAGCTCTTAAAAAATCACCCTTTACATCAAGCAAAGACTTACTGTCCTGTAGACCGGTCAATATTAGTGTAGCATACTAAGATTTATATTACTTTCAGACATTAATTAGTTCCACACGCCAGTCGAGAATATGTTTTTTTAATGGAAACCAACAACCATAGTTGCCAAAAATAAACTCGTGTTGCCAAGTTGGGGTCATTGGAAGCCATCGTCCAATCCATTATAGATTCCAAGCGTTCCCATTGAACCGTCTCAGTACATTTTATATAGTTTCGGCGATTAATTAGTTCCTCCGATAAGACTACTAATACAATGAATAGGTTCTTTATAGTTGCCCGAAAAACATCGTTTTTGTTTTGGTCACTAAGCCTTATCACACAGCTTCTCCAGCAATGTATTTTTATTGATGCTACGGTTGTGCAAAACAATGACTGACATAATTGATAGCCTTAGTTAATAGTGTCTTTTATATAGTTAAATAGAAATATATAAATAAATCAAAATATTTTGTTTCGCATGAAACTGTGAAAAAAAATTAAACTACATTTTGTAGTTTTTTTTTCATTTTTGCACGCGTGAGACATACTGATTTTTTTTTGTGTGAGACATACTGATTCATAAACTGTTGACAAAAAATAAAAAAATTCTGTGCGAGACCTAAAATTTTATTTTTTATGTGAGACATAAATGTGACAACAATTTTTTATGGTTATTTTTTTTTCTAAAATTCAAAATTAATATTCCCTCAATTTGGAAATAAAAGTCTGATAACACCCGCTATGTATATGTTCACTTAAAGTTATTTATAAATGTTGCGAATTTCACCTACCCATAGAAAGAGAAACCAAAAAATAGTTTTTTTTTTCGAAAGAAAAAAACATTAACCTTTGTCTTTGCAAACGCAAAAGATTTTTTTTGATTTTGGTTAAATACGTGAAAATTGGTTTACAAATTAGGTAACTGAGTATCTCCTTTTAATAATAGCAGGGATCTTGACAAAGAAACCGAGGGCTATTTGAAGAAAATTTATGGATTATTGCAGAAGCTATGTTATTGTCGTACTGTTTAAACAAATTATAGAGAAACATGTTTTTTTAATAAATTTCTTTACATCTACTAAGAATATCATTACTTCTTCATTTATCCGTAGACATCGTTTTTATACCCTCCACCTCCAGGATGGGGGTATATTCACTTTGTCATTCCGTTTGTAACACCTTGAAATATTCATCGGAGACCCCATAAAGTATATACATTCTGGGTCGTGGTAAAATTCTAAGACGATATAGCCATGTCCGTCTGTTGAAAGCACGATAGCGGCCGAACGAAATGAGCTAGGAGGTTCAAATTTTTCCTAAATGTGTCTTACGGTTGTAGATCGGTTGGGATTGAAAGTGGGCGAAATCGGTTCAGAGGGAAAAATTTTTCCCTCACAAGGACTGAAAATACCCCTAATATTTAGAGCATTTCAGCCTGTTTTTTGAACATATTAGCTTGTATTTACTTGATATTTGCAATTCGCATTCCCTTTGTAGCATAAAAGGGCACCATAGAGTGTTTTTTATTTGTAGGGGGCGAAATGGGACGAAAAGGGATAAAAATGGTACCTATCAAACGACAACAGATAGAAACACGAAATTTGGTGTGTACATACCTCTAATAGAGTAGATACATAATGTATAGAACATAATATATAGTGGTACCCTAATGTACCACTCTAATAATCGAAAATTAAAGCTCGCATAAAATCATGAATCATGTTTGAGCTCAATGACTTCAAAGACAAAAAAATCGGACAAAAACATCGATGTATCACACTTTAAAATCCGTTTATAAATGCAGAAGTTATATAGAAAAATGTAAAAGCGCGACCCCTACGTTCGGCATAAAAAAATAAAAAAAATTTTTTTGAAACTACCTTTCAATAATACTTCATATTCGAAGGTGTACGGCGAACTTTTTTTTTTTTACTTGTAACCTGGTACGCTCCTGTACATTGTACATCCCTCTAATTGCATAAACAAGTAAAATAGAGGGATTTTTCGAAATTCTTACTTTTAAGAGATATAATTGAAAAAGAGGGATAAAAATGGGACCTTCCAAACCGCAGAAGTTGATATAATGAAATTCGGTGTCGATATTCGGTGATCTATGAAGACTCGAAACTAAAAGGTTTTTTTTTCCAAATTTGTACATTTGGGCGGAGAATGGGGCGAATGGGGATATCTTTAAAATTTGTACTTTTTTTTATCAAAATAATGCAGTCACTTTGTCTGTATCTGAAAATGCTTCTTTCTAATGGCGACTGACAATCGCCTAATATTTAAGCATGTTCACTTTCACAATTCCAGCATTTTATTTATGTATAGTAGTCGATTTTAAACAGTGCGCATAAGTATACATTATAGTTTGAAATAGTAAACAAATATAGTAATGTGCATAAACATATCACAATTTTCGTAATATGGTACTGTACTTCTATGTAAAGTCGACATCCTTTAATCTGCTGGTAATACTGTGGAATGCACTCCGTGGTGGAGGGTATATAAGATTCGGCTCGGCCGAACTTAACGCCTTCTTACTTGTTTTTAATATCGTTTTTGAGTCACAAAAAAAACACATCATATCTAATTTTCGAAAGAAAAAATAGATTTGGTTTTTGCGAGATTTTTTGAAGAGAAGATGGTATTAAATACGAAAAGTAGAAAATTAAAGTCTGCTTTTAACTTACGTTTATTTAAAGTGTCTAAATAAATGAAAACCCCACCTGTAAATACAAAGAAAAGAGTGAATAAATAAATTAGTTTCAGAAATAATAAAATAATTTGAAAAACACTTCAGTTTTTTGTGATATGGAATATAAATATATATTTTTTTCTAATTTCTTCTAGCTTTACAGAAAATTGTGAAAAATTAACACAATATATTTTTTATTTTATAAACCACTGCAATACAGTACATTCCAATGTGATGCCAAATTCCTTCTTTTAGGATAAAAATGGTATCAACCAAGCGGCTGTAGCTGGAATCATGAAATTGCAATTTGACGAAATCGTCCACGAAATAATCATTTTTTCCCTAACGACGACCGAAAATACCACCAATATTTAGGCTAAATTTTTAAATATTCCTGCCTTTCAAATTATACTTGAATATATAGGGTCCGTCATCTAACGTTTCTTTGTGGGGTGCCATCAGCAGCCATTTGGAAGGATTGTTTCAAATAAAAAAAGAAATTTGAGAAAATATTCAGTAGTTTTTTATAGCATTTTCAAAATTTATTTATTTATTTGGCGGACCCTAATAGAATATAATACATATTTATATATATGGGAATATTTGCAGAACGCATCAAAACTTATAATTTTAAATCATTTCAAATTTAGAGTTTTGTAATAGCACCAAAAGATATTTGTTGTGAGTCTACTGTTTTCTAATATTGAATTTTGCAGTCTTATGGTGGCAGATCGGTTGGAATTGAAAGTGGGAAATAGGCCCAGAGGGAAAATTTTTTCCCTAAAAGGAGTGAAAATATCCCTAATATTTGGACTATTTAAGGAATTATTTTGAAAATTTCTGATTTTTATAGACTTGAAATTTGTTTCATACTCTACTTCCTCTAGTAACGTGTAATAACGAAAAAGTACAAAAAAGATTTAGCAGGAGAAATGGGACAAAAGGGATAAAAATAGTACCAATGACACGATAACAGATAGAAACATGAAATTCGTTGTGTGCATCCCTATAATTACGTACACGTGAAAAATGGAGAGATTTTTCGAAATTTGTACTTTTAAGGGATACAATTGGAAATGAGGGATAAAAAATGGCACCAAACAAACCGTTGAAGTTAAAATTATGAAACTTGGTGTATGCTTTTATCTGACTGTGTGGATGCGAAACATAAAGGATTTTATCGAAATTTGTTTGTGTTAGGCGGAAAATGGGGCGAAAGGGATAAAAATGGTACCAATCAAAAGGTTGCAGTTGGAATAGAACATTGCTGTGACTGTGTAGTCGCGAAAAAAAATATCTTTCGATATTCGTACCTTTAGGTGCAAAACGGGATAAAATTGGTACCACACAAACGGCTTGAAACTCTGTTGTTAAACTCATCTTTTTTTTCATAGACACGCACAATATGAATATTTCTCCAAAATCATTCTTTAAACATTAAAAAAAAAATAAAAAATGAAAAAATTGGTATCAAGCAAACGGATGTACCTAAAATCATGCAATTTGATGTGTTCATTCCAATATGGAGGCGAAACATAACGGATCTTTGAAATTTGTACTTTTGTTAACAGAATGAAACATTCACTCTGTTTGTAGCTGAATCAAGAAAATCCAAATGGGAGAAATCGGCCCTGTATTCTACATATAGTAGTAGACTATTAATATTATAATAATGAAGCAATCAACTTTATTTAAAACAGTGCGCATAAGTATGCCTTATAGCTTGAAATAGTAAACAAATATAGTAATGTGCATTAAAAATATCACAATTTTCAAAATATGCTACTTCACTTCTTTGTAAAGTGGACAGCCTCTAATCTACCGGTAATACTATGGAATGCTCTCCGAGGTGGAGGGTTTATAAGATTCGGTCCGGCCGAACTTAACGCCTTTTTACTTGTTTTTATTATTTTTATACACTCCACGAGAGTATTATGTCTTTGTGCATTTGTTTGTAACACCCAAAAGGAAGAGTGATAGACCCATTGTTAATTATACCGATCGACTTAGAATCACTTTTTGAATCGATTTAGCAATGTCCGTCTGTCTGTCTGTCTGTCCGTCCGTCCGTCCGTCCGTCCATCTATTCTTGTAATCACGATACAGGTCGTAATTGTAGACAGAACCAAATGAAACTGTGCACAACCAAGTTTTTCGGGATAAGAACAAACGCTATTTAATTTGAAGAAAATCGGTTCAGATATAAGATATAGCCCCCATACGAATTTCACTCCCGATTTGACTCTTTTCACTCTGGATACCACATATCTTAACAGATTTTCTTCAAAATTGGCAAAACATATTATAGTTCAACTAGAAACACCTGTGGTAAAAATGGGTCAGATCGGGTCAGATGTATATATAGTTAAAACAAAAATCCATTATCTAATCCCGTTTTGGAAATTAAACATTATCCCCTGTAGAATTATCTCTCTGAAGATGAAAAAGTGATTCCCAACAAAAAAAATCAATGAAAAATGATTACAAAGAAAATAGCAAAAATATCCGAACAAATGCGAAGAAAGATTTTAGTTTGGCATTTGAAATGTAGACGACTTTGAATAGTTACAAATCTATGTTGCCACGCCATAGCACCTAAAGCTAGGCAGGACAAAAACTGCCAGACAAACAAATATGATGAAACTTACGGAAGATATTCAATAGATAGATGGAGTTCCTCGAAGGGAAATCGCAAACAAATCTTGAAATTGTCTACAAACAACAATATTTTTAATGACAGAAAATAGCAACATCATCATCACCGTGATGCCGTTTGAAAGAAGAATCGAATGAAACTTCGACAAATGCAAAGGCAACAAATGCAATTTGTTAACATCAAACGAATGGATAACACAGGAGAGAACAGAACAGAACAGACAAACGGCTCAAGTCGTGTAGAGGTGGAGGGTGGGAGAGGCCAGGTGGCACATTAGATCAAGCTTCTAAGTGTACAAAAGTTTTCCGCTTTTAAACGTTTTATGTGAATTGTAGATACGAATGGAATGATACATTAAGCCATATGGATTTTTTAGCTTAAACCTTTTTTTGTTCAGATAGAAAACAAATATCGAAAGATAGCTGAACATGTTGCAATCAAAAAAGGCTACCCACACAAATCAACCAATTCCAGGTAAACTAAAGTCTTCTATACGGGTAATTGGAAATTTTTAAAATTGTCGCCGGCGGCAATATCAATGTGTTTGAAAAAAATATTTTATATTAAAAATGTTGGACAGGATAATTATCGATTCGAATCTTCACTAAACATCCATTATCACTAAATGGAAGAGCGGCTTTAGTAAACTTGTATTCACTGTTGAAGTAGCCATAAATAGTTATCAAAGGATACATTAAAATCGGTTTTACTCATGATGAAGTTTTAGTCTTTTCCATAATAAATTGATCAACGAAAATACCATCGTACGACAATTTTAAAAAGTCGTTACACTTGAACCGTATGACATACGTATGAAACTATAGTTGCCCCTTCACATGACTACAAAGTTACGAAAGATACAATTTTTCAAAAAATTAGTTTATAGACTTCTATATGATATTAGTGTTAATTTAAAGAGGAGACCATCTATTAAAAATACTTCCAATGGCATGCTTCTGGCATTAGCTCAGTATTAACACCTATTTCAAGTTTACCCCTTAGTTTTATAGTTTATTCATATCCTGCTTTTTGAGAGACAATATTTAAATGGTTCTTAATACTTCTTAGTGCAGATAGAAGCTCGACATTTAAAGTATTTTTATCACATATTCTCTTCTTTGATTTGGCATTTATACCCTATGACACTGGGGTGCGAATAAGTATTAAAAATAATTTTTGAAAAATTGTATCCTTTGGAATTATGTAGTTCTTTTAACCGGATGGGAACATGAAAAATAAAAACGCCGATTAACTCTATTTCAGCTATAGTTTCAGATGTATATCATCTGTATCTGAGTAATATGGACAATATAAGTATTTAAAATGTGAGGAATAAAAAAGTATCATGAAATGATACCCAGGACCTACTTAAAAAATGTACAGGGTTTTCCAACAAGAGGTGTTATTTTGAATCACCCGGTATTTCGGTAGCTGTCACTTTATTCTTTATTCTTTGACATTTGACAAGTAGAAACTACGCCTTTACTAAAAATGGAACGATAGACGCTTCAACAACGCATTGAAATTATAAAAAATCATGAATGAAAATGATCCGGAATTCCATCGAAAAATCATCTTGACTGATGAGACCCATTTCCACCTCGGAGGCTACGTCAACAAGCAAAATTGTCGCATCTGGGGCTCGGAAAACCCAAGAGTTATTGTTGAGAAGCCTCTCCATCATCATCGTGTGACTGTTTAGTGCGGTTTATTGTCCGGCGGGGTCATTGGACCTTACTTCTTCGAAAATGAGGTTGAATCAACAGTTACGGTGGAGAGATTATTAATGATTTTTTATGGTCGGAGTTGGATGGTATTGATCTGGACAACATTTACTTTCAACAAGACGGCGCTACGTGCCACACAAGCAACGCTCTTTTACGGGAAAAGTTTCCGGACCGTGTTATATCTCGAAGAGGTGATCACAATTGGCCAACGAGATCTTGTGATTTAACACCTTGCGACTTCTGCCTTTAGGGCCACGTGAAAGACAAGGTCTACGCCAACAGCCCAGCGTTGATTCAAGACCTTAAAGATAGAATTCGTAAGGCTATCGAGGACATAGGGCAGCCACTTTGCGATTTGGTTATGGAAAATTTCATGAAAAGGATATGGTCCTGTAAGCGTGGTCGTGGTGGCCATTTGGCTGATGTTGCTCTTCACTATTAACGGCATACCTTTGTCTTTATTATGAAATAATAATGAATACCAAAATAACACCTACTGTTGGAAAAC
Organism: Polietes domitor; assembly: GCA_947397865.1. Classification (NCBI taxonomy): domain Eukaryota; kingdom Metazoa; phylum Arthropoda; class Insecta; order Diptera; family Muscidae; genus Polietes; species Polietes domitor. Next base: position 218,945,613 of record OX377618.1, on the reverse strand, counting down.
CCTGTATGTTCCCAAATGATGTGGCCAGCTTTCACCATAGGTGCTAAGTCTAAAAATGCCAACACAAATATTTTTTTTTGGAAATTTTTTTTTTTTTGAAACTAGTATTTATATCGTAGTTGGCGACAATGAGAAAAAATATTTTTTTTATTTTGAGTACAAAATTAACTCTTTAATAACGTTTTTGTTATCGTACATTGTAATCCCAGGTTAAAGAAAAATAGCCTGTCTAAATATTGTACTATCAGCAATGTGGAAACGAAGCGCTCAAAAACCTATACGCCCTAATCTATACTATGATCCAAATTCAGATGCATATAAAACAACTTAAACGCCGCCCCTCATTCACCACCACACATCCCCTTTCGACATGATATCATCCGCCTCAACTTCATATTTGCCTCGTCATCATCGTCTCGTCTCTTATATGTGAACTCAGGCCTTCTCAACCGTATGAACTCTGGAGGAGTCGGAAATGCTTACCAAGGCAAGAATACATGATGGCAACATGTAAACACTAACTATGCAAGTAATAGAGGTAAAAAGTGCACAACACACACACACAAATATGACATCCGTCGCAGAGGAACCGACCTACAGCAACATTTGGATGTTGGGGTGAAGGGAATTGTAGCGTATGCATAGGAGAGTACCAACAAACGTTACAAGCTAACCGTATTTCCATCAGTTTGAGCGACGCACAGTGGTTAAAATTGTTTGTCATAGGACAGAAGGTAGTATGGAATTTGAAAAACCTCGACTTTGACAATAGAACAAGTGAGACGGAAAATTTGAAATATTTAGAAATTAGCCTAAAGTTGCATTCTTTTTTTCTTAAATTCTCATAAAATCTCCTCTCTGTGCAACAGGTTAAAAGAACAATTTATGGCATTTTCTGTTTGAAAATGAAGTGGTCCATTCAGATGGTTTAATTTTGGGCGACTCGTTCGAGCATAGCTACCATTCACTAAAAATAACAAGCAAATTTAAATCGCCTGACTACAATTCTTGAAGTTGAATTTTGTACGCTTTAAGGCCGACACTGGCCGCTGCGGCTGACGGCTCGCCGCCAGGATAGAATTTATTTTAATTTCTCAGCGGCGCTCTCAAATTCTCTCTCGTTTTTGGAATAACTTTACCATATTTTTGCAAAATATGAACAGTGGTACCAACATTGAAACGTGGATAAATACGAAACATATGGCAAGGTTGTTGGAAATTTCAAAAAATTTAGACGTTTTTTGCATCTTTTAAGGCGAATAAAATAAAATAATTTTTATTAACAATTTCTAGAACACGTTATTGTTACAACATCAATAATTTTCTGTAAACGCCATGACATTTCTTAAATATATAAATGTGTTTAAATATCGATCACAAAAAGTTAGCCGACAGACAACAAAAAGTGATAATTCTGCCCTCTCTTTCTTTTTTTGGTTTGGACGCCAGAGAATTTTCTCGCCGCCGCCGCCAGCGTGTTTTATTGAGTTTAGACTCTGAGGCTTTCGTGGTGAGAGTCTTTCCATGATAACTTGACAAACGATACTGAACAAAAATGACTCTGTCAAAAAAGCCATTTGAAAATCAAACCTCACGATGAATCTCCAGATACATATCGTTCGGTTTATAACTGCCGGCTAAATGAATTTAACAAATCGAGCGCCCTGATAGTCGAGTTGGTAGCGTGCTCGGCGTTCGTTTACCACCAGAGGTTCTGGTCTGTCGCTGCAATAACTACCTACAATGGTCTTAGTCACCCGGGCTCAATCCCTCGACCCTCATAATAAAATAAAATAAACAAAAAATGAATTTTACAATTTGTGTATGTGGAGTAGTGTTACTGAGAGTAGTGGGTTACTGAATGTGACGAATATCGTTATGGATTTAAATGAAGCCGACATACGCTTGGGTTCTGGTTTACCATTATACAGCTGCCATATTACAACCGATATTAGTAACATTTTCGACATCAAGTAATGATTACGAATTAGCTCTGCGGAAGTCACAATTATATGAATAAATTTTGAATTTTTTCTTAAGAGCTTAAATAATGTTTATCTGGAAATGAGGACCTATCCAACGGTTTATATCAAGACAATTTTCTATAGGTCAAATAATACAAACCAATAGAAAAAATTCTTATAATTTCTTTATTTTCCATTAAAGATTGATCATCAAAGAAAAACAAACATAATTTTGAACCACAGAGAAATTATGTTTATCATCACTAAACAAGAATCTACCTCCAAAACTCTTTTGTGAAACCCGATGTTTGAGAAAAAATATCCTTGTTTTGATGTGAAATGTATTTTGCTTCATTAGGTTACCATCGATGAATACAAGAAATTGATCTAACTTTAGATCAATGATTTACATCAAATTTCCCAGAAAACCGATTTTTTAAAAATTAAAATTTTTAACAAATCATGTTTTCGAGAAAACCACTTTTTGAGAAAAATAATAATTTTTTATAAAAAAATTAAAAATATGGGTACTTACTTAAATACTTAGCGTTTGACTTAATTTTTCAGCGTGCGAAAATTCACTCACATCATTAACAGAGAGCTTTCATAGCACCAACAGATAGTATGTGTATAGATTACTGTGAAACCGGTTATAGAAACAATCCGGGTTTTGAACAGTAATAAATTTTGGTTTATTAGGTTTTCATCGATGAACATTTTCGAGAAACTCGGGTTTTTAAAAAATCCGGATTTTTGAACCGGGATGATTTTTGGTTTATTATCACAACTTGTGCCATATACTATTTTCGTGAGACCCGGATTTTGAAAAAAACCCAGATTTTGAACCAGAATGAATTTTGGTTTATTATAGTTTCATTGCTTAAAATTAATCTTCTCTAAGAAATTTACTCCTGCTTATTCCTTCATAATTTGGTTTGCATAGATGAAAACGAATCATTCAGAAATTAAATCACATAAAATTTTCTAATAGACCGGTCAACAAAAAAACCAAAGTCGAATTGTGAAAAAAATCAGGTTTATTAGGTATTCATTGATGATTTTGATCAAAACTTAAGCCAAATAACATTTTCAGTAAAAGCAGTTTCTAGAAAAAAAAACTGAATTTTGAACGGAAATTAATTTTGGATTAATATGGTTTCATTACTTAACTCGAATCTCCTCTAAGAAAGTATTTCTTTATTCGTGAAATACAGTTTTTGAAAAAAATCGGAGTTTTAAGTAAAAATTAATGTTTATTTATTATGATATCATCAATGAACACGAATCAATGATCAAAACTTGTTTCATATCCCATTTCCCAGAAATCCGGTTTTTGAGAAAAAATCCAGGTTTTGAATACAAATAATAATTAATTTTTGTTTATTAGGGTTAAATCGCTTAATATGAATAAGCTCTAAAAAGTGTCTCTTGTGAATTATATTTCCTTGAAAAAGGGTTTTTGAAAAAAATCCAGATTTTGAACAAAAATGAATTCTGGTTTATTTAACAAGTCGTTCCACAGTTACGAGAAGGCTGGATTTTAAAAAATCCGTTTTTTGACCCAGATTGAATTTTGGTTTAGTAGGTTTTCATTCAATAGCATGAACCTGTTGAAGGAAGTGTCCATCGTGAGTTATATTTTCGTGAAAATCGGCTTTTGAAAAAATATCCAGGTTTTGAATAAAAATATCATCGATGGACAACACGAATCATTTATAAGAACTTGTGTATGATACATATTTCACAGAAACCAGTTTTGAAAAAAAACCGGTGGTTTGAAACGGAATGAATTTTTGTTTACTAGGGTACATCACTTAACATGAATATCCTCTACAAAATATGTTCTAAAAAGTGAGTTATATTTCCCAGAAAACCCGGTTTTGAAAAAATATGATGTGGTTTACTAGGTTTTCATCAATTGACACATTCATTATTATCGTCCTCATTAATCAAAACTTAAGTTGTCTTTCTAGTTTCAAAACCAAATTTGAGAAATCCGTTTTTTTTTAGAAAAAAAAAATCGAATTTTGAATAAGAATTGATTTTGTTTTTTTATACTTTCATTAATTAACATGAATATATTGAAGCAAGTGTCTATCATGAGTTATATTTTTGTGAAAACAGGTTTTTGAAAAAATCCAAACATAAATTCTGATTTCAAGTTTCTTCATTGATGATCTCGAATCGTTGATCAGCTCTTGTGAAATGTCACATTTCCGAGAAAATGGAGTTTTGAAAGAAAATTCGAATTTTAAATTTAAATGGATTTTGATTTAATAGGGTTTCATTGATTGAATTGAATCTGATTTTAAGAAATTGTGTCGTGTGAGTTAAACTTCCGTGATAACCGGGTTTTGAAAAATATCGAGTTAGAGCAAAAATAAATATTGGTTTATAAGATTATCTTTGTGCAAATGCGAATCAATGATCAAAACTTGTGTCTTATAATATTTGCGTTAAACCCGATTTTTTTGTGAATTATTGGGATTTTGAACAAAAGTAAATTTTGATTTATTATGTTGTCATCGATGAACACGAACACGACAAACAATTGTCTTTTGAACCGGAATGAATTTTGGTTTATCATCGCTTAGCCTAAAAAGTGTCTATCTTGAGTCATATTTCTGTGAATACCGGTTTGTGAAAATAAAAACGGAGTTTTAAAAGAAACCCGGTTTTTTAAATAAAAACCGTTTTTTAAGAAACCCGGTTTTTGAAAAATCCGGGTTTTGAATAAAAATAATTTTTGATTCATTTGGTTTTCATCGTTAACAATTTTCAAGAAAACCGGTTTTTGAAAAAAAAATCCGGATTTTAAACCGGAATGAATTCAGTTTCTGTCGACGAAAAAATTGTTTGCCTTGAGTTACATGCTCGAGAAAATCGGTTTATATCTCTCCGTTTTTTACTGAAACCCGATTTCGACCGCCTTTTTTCGTTGATCATCAATTTTTAATGAAAAATAACGAAACAACAGATTTTTGTTCCAACTCGAAAATGTTTGCTGTATCAAAATATATCCTTGGAAAGCGATTCTCAAACACTGTGCCGTTGAATCTCTGTGTATGGCGAATGATATGAAAAGGGCGAATGATGGGAAAAGATACAGATAAAGTACTCATATATTTGCAAGAGCAAAAGTTTCGAGCCAACCGAGTAAAAGTATTCAATGCAACTTATGAGAATTTTATTTATTGATTTATGTGCCCTACAGCTGGCAGCTCGATGTAATGATGCTGTTCGCTTGGGTAATGTTTACTGTAGTCACAGTGAAAATGGTAGTCAGCAGAGTTCTGGCTAGAACACTAGGCTCTTCAAACATATTTATCATAATTTTCATGGAATTTTTGATGTTGTCTGACCTTAATATTAGTAAAATTGGGCAAAAACTGAAACAATTGAAATAACTATAACCCCAACGTATTCTGCAAAAAATTTTGAGGCCGTTCTGTAAAATCTATAATCAATAAAAAATGCACCTTTCCCCAAAAAATATATGATCATTTGAAATAATTTTAAAAATTGTTGAAGGAAAAAATGTAGATCACTATTGAAATTCTGACCTACATCGCATAAAATGCGAGATAAGTGTTGGAAATTTCTCGTGATTTTCAAAATCTGATATAGAGTGAGTGGTAAGACATAGCCAGTGTTGACCAACATCCAAGTTCACATTTGTTAACCTTCCTTTCCATTCACTTCACATACACAACAATGCCGATCCAGATGCATGTTTAATGATTTTTCTGACGTTATTTTTGTTTCTGTTGTTGCTGCTGATGTTACCTTGCAACAGAGATATATAAGGTAAATTGCATACATACACGTACATAATGTTGCAACACAAAGACGACGAACGAAAATGGCAAAATAAATTGCAAAAAGTAATAGAGAAAGTTCATCCGCTTAAAAGGAAAGCTTTTAACTCTTTAACAAGATGATGATGACGATGATGATGGTGATGAGGGGGCGCTGCTGCTGATGATGATGATGTCGCCGATGCCAATGCCTGATGCTGACATTGTTCGTTCTCCACGTAGAACAACAAACAACAACAACAGTGGCTGTGTCTCTACCTTAGACAGAAATCCAAAATTCCCATTTTTAACAAACGTCAAGCAGCCACCCACACAAAAACTTGGCTTTCATAGAGGCAACTCTCTGCCAATAGAGTCTTTGTTACTCTCTTCATGAGGCATGACATTGTCCATGTTCTAACATCAGCCCAGAAGATGCTTGTTTGCCCTGAATTGGGTGGGTGTGTGTGTGTTAAGCGCCCGTAAGGTAACAAACAATCCGACTAAGACTGCTGGCATGAAATGGACTCTATCTACTCCGACACTAACTAAGTACATAAAGCAACATTTGTGGCTTAAGGAGTTTAACTCAAACATTATAGTTTTGTGAGATTTTCTACTTTTCCCAGATAGACACATATGGGGTATTCCAGAGGAGATTTTAATGGTTGCACTCAATTGTACTTAAAATAAAAATAATATTCCACAAAACATGGCTCGGACAACGAATACTGGAAGAAAGGATCGAAAAAGGATACAAATATAAATTTTAAATTTGAATGTGCGATTGTCCCCTTTTTGAACATTTTTTTGTTGTGCACAATTAAATGTAAAACATTTCGAAGCACATTTTTGTAGAATATATTAAGCCTCTTTGAAACCCGTCAAGATCCTATATAATGTCCCATATATAATCGTATGAGAGCACCCGGTTGTTTGGAAAAGACAAAAATAAAAATAATATTCCACAAAACATGGCTCGGACAACGAATACTGGAAGAAAGGATCGAAAAAGGATACAAATATAAATTTTAAATTTGAATGTGCGATTGTCCCCTTTTTGAACATTTTTTTGTTGTGCACAATTAAATGTAAAACATTTCGAAGCACATTTTTGTAGAATATATTAAGCCTCTTTGAAACCCGTCAAGATCCTATATAATGTCCCATATATAATCGTATGAGAGCACCCGGTTGTTTGGAAAAGACAAAAATGAAATTTATTTCCATTTCAGTGAATTACGCTGGTGAGGGGAATTGCAAAACTTTTGAAAAAGATTAAAACGTTGTTAGACAAAATGCCGGGCAGACGGGAAAACCAAGATTCCACTCGATGTGTGACAACGTTAACTCATGTTGGCCTCCATGCAATAGAGTGATGCAGATGGACAAATGTGGGTGCCACACTCTGTTGCATTGGTGTCACAGACGAGACAAAAGTTTTGCTATTTTACTAAAGTGTTTTAATTACCTGAAGTAAAGATTTAATTATCAATGAAGAGGAGCAATATTTTTTTTAAGTTTTTGGATATTTTATATAATTTATCAGAAATTTACGTTTTTGTGACGGAAACTGCAACAAAATAATTTTGGGTTTATCATCAAACAATATACCACCAAAACATGTCTCGTTAGTGGTAGATTTTCGTGAAACCCGGATTTGAGAAGTTTTTGAAGAGAAATAAAGGGTGTCCCAAGAAGAGCGCAATTTTTTAATTTTAAATAAAACACAGATATTTAAGAAAAAATAGTGAAACTTTATTATATCGTAAAGTAGACAGAATGAGGTTATGTATGGAACAATATATCGTGCAGATGGCCGCCGCGGCTTTGCTGGCATGCACGCGATCTTTTAATGAAATTTTCAATGACAGTTTTGCATGAATGCTGCGGTATTTCATTAATGCAGCGTCCAATTTCGTCTTTTAAGGCTTGAGTCGTCGTCGGCTTATTCGCGTAAACCATCGACTTCAAAAAACCCCAAAGAAAAAAATCTAATGGTGTTAAATCGCACGGTCTAGGCGGCCAATTCTGATCTCCAAAACGCGAAATAACACGACCGGGAAATGACTGATGCAGCAATTGAATTGTTTCTCTGGCTGTATGACATGTGGCGCCGTCTTGTTGGAACCACATGCCCTCCACATTCATTTCTTCAATTCTAGGCAAGAAAAAACTGGTTATCATTTCACGATACCGAACACCATTGACTGTTTGCGCTTGACCTGCCTCATTTTCATAAAAAAAGGCCCAATGATTCCTGCAGCCCAAAAACCGCACCACACAGTGACACGTTGAGGATGCATTTGCTTCTCGTGAATCACTCGAGGATTTTCCGCACCCCAAATGCGACAATTCTGCCTATTGACGAAGACATCAAGATGAAAATGGGCCTCGTCACTGAAGATGATTTTATCGGCAAAATCAGCATTTTCATGTTGTCTCTCCAATACCCAATTAACGAACTCCCTTCGCTGTCCATGGTCAGTTGGCTTCAGTTCCTGAGTCAATTGAACTTTGTATGCATGAAGATGCAAATCTTTCGTCAAAATTCGCTGCAAAGTGGATTTGGAGACACCAATTTGCTGAGCTCGGTGTCGAATTGAGGTGGATGGAGTTTGAGCGACATCATCACGTACAGCTGCGACATTTTCGGTCGATCGACCTGGTCGATGGCGCGTTGTTGTCTTTACATCACTAACAGACCCAGTTTCGGCAAATTTATCCATTAATCTCTTTACAGTTGACTCTTTTGGAGCATTATTGTGACCCCAAATTGATCGCAATTTGCGAACTGTAGCCGGAAAACTTTCACCATTTTGGTAAAACAATTTCACAATGAGAATGCGTTGTTCATTCGTGTAGCGCTCCATTTTTACTAACCTCGTACCTTCTACTAACAAACAATAACAATTGTTCAAATGCCAAACAATGACACTTCGAATGTTGCCAGATTTAAAAATTGCGTTCTTCTTGGGACACCCTTTACATTTACATTTTGGTTATTAGGTTTTCATGACAAAACCCGAATAATTGATATTTTCATATTTTCAAGAAATCCGGCTTTTGAGAAACAATTGAAGATTTTAAACCGGAATGAATTTTGTTTTAGGATTGCATTGCTCAACACTTAATTTGACTGAAAGTGATATTTTTGAGTTTTAAAACCGAGAAAAACGGGTTTAAGAAAATATCCGAATTTAAACAAGTAAGGAAAGGCTAAAGTCGGGCGGGGCTGACTATATAATACCCTACACCACTCCCCGTGTATGTACCTCGCTTTTATTACTAAACCCAGGTATTTCATGGGTGCAATTTTATGTAGTTCATACAAATTATATAAATTATATTCATATAATTTATATGCTATAAATTCATCTTTAGTCAAATTTAACGAATATGGTAATTGATCCAATTGTCCGACAGACAAATACAAATTATACAGTAGTATACCAAAGTTATACCTAAGTATGGAATGGACATCACCCAAACAATTCTCATTGCAATTCAATTCGGTAAAAAAGTGAAATCGGGAAGGATTTTTGCATCCTGTAAATGTATGTGTTTGACAAAAAATGTTAAATCGGAAAGGACATTTGTATGGGGGTATATTGAAACCTGGAACGATGTGACCCGCTTTCAGCATGTCTGTTTATTGGTGAAATATAATATTTTTAAGAAAAAGAAAATCGGGTACAATATGTCGTTTCTAGAGCGGAAAATGTCAAATCGGGAGCGACATTTGTATGGGGCTATATCTAAATCTGAACCGATCTTACCCAATTGTTGCATACGTGTTTCTAGTTCGATTATAAGATGTTGTACCAAATTTAAAGAAAATCGGGTACAAGATATGGTTTCTACAGCGGAAAAAGTGAAATTGGGAGCGACATTTGTATGGGGGCTATATCTAAATCTGAACCGATCTTACCCAATTTCTGCATAGGTGTTTCTAGTTGGCTTATAAGATATTGTGCCAAATTTAAAGAAAATCGGGTACAAGATGTGGTTTCTAGAGCGGAAATTGTCAAATCGGGAGCGACATTTGTATGAGGGATATATCTAAATCTGAACCGATTTCCTCCACATTCAATACCGATTGTCCTTGGCCAGAAAAAATAATTTCTGCCAAGTTTCATGACAATCGGACAACAATTGCGACCTGTAGAGTGCGAACAAGCTTAGATGGACAGCAGACGGACGGACGGACAGACAGATATCGTTAAATCGACTCAGCTGGTGATTCTAAGCCGATCGGTATACTTAAAGGTGGGTCTAGCTCGATTATATCTTGATGTTACAAACATTTGGCGCGAAACTAACTTATAATACCCTAGACCACGAACTGGTGTAGGGTGTAAAAATTTGGTTTTCATCGGATTCATCTAGGGTTTGCATTTTCCCGTACTTTTTATTTCCCGGGAAACGGGAATTATTTTTTCAATTTCCCGGGATCCCGGGACAGCACGGGAAATCGTCAACATACTGTTTACCATGGGTTAAGCTTATTTTTTTCAATAAAACATTCAAATTTTATTAAAGTAAAATAAATATATATTTCGCAACAACTTTTTTAATTTTATTGTGGAAATGATAGAAAAAAATATGCGAGGAAATATGTAAAATTTTCTACTGAATTCCCGCGGGTTTCCCGTACGAATTTCCCGGGATACGGGAAACGAAAAATGTGCAAATTCCCGGGAATTTTCCCGCGGGAAATCCCGGGATGCAAACCCTACTTTCATCGCTTAACATGAATATGTTCTAAGAAAGTGCATCTTTTCAGTTATATTTCCGTGAAAAGCGGGTATTGAGCAAAAATCTGGATTTCATGAGAAAAAAAATTGGTTTATTGATCAAAACTGTTATCATATAATATTTTCGAGAAACCCGGTTTAATGAAAAAATAATACTGATTTTGAAAAAAAAAAAGAATCTGGTTTATTGGATGAACACGAATCATTGATCGATTCGAAGGACACAAGTTCTGTTTAATGATTCGTATCCATGGATTGAAACCTATAAAAAATGATTGAGTATATTTTTGATAAACGATGAAACAAACCCTAATAAGCCAAAATTCATTCGGGTTCAAAATTCTCAGAATTCGTTTTTGTCCAAATTACTAAAGAGTGATTTTTTTGAGGTTAGGATTTTCATGCATTAGTATTTGACAGATCACGTGGGATTTCAGACATGGTGTCAAAGAGAAAGATGCTCAGTATGCTTTGACATTTCATCATGAATCGTCTTACAAACGAACAACGCTTGCAAATTATTGAATTTTATTATCAAAATGCGTGCTCTGTTAAGAAAGTTCATTGCGCGCTTCCATTTTATGGTCAGTTTAATCGACCCACTGAAGCGGCTATTCGGGCTATTGTGACTAAATTTCGCACCAAATTTACATTGTTGGACATTAAACCACCAACACGCTTACGTAGAGTGCGAACTGAAGAAAATATCGCAGCTGTATCGGCCAGTGTTAATGATGACCACCAATTTTCGATTCGTCGCCGTTCGCACCAATTGGGTCTCTGTTACTCAAAAACGTGGAAATGCCAAAATTGGACTAAGCGGATGGACCACCTAAGACGCAGCCGCGGTCAACATTTAAATGAAATTATCTTCAAAAAGTAAATGTCATGGACCAATCTAACGTTTCAAATAAAGAACCGATGAGATTTTGCAAATTTTATGCGTTTTTTAAAAAAAAAAAAGTTATCAAGCTCTTAAAAAATCACCCTTTATTATCAATGTTTCGCTCAATGATTCATGTGCACCGATGAAAACCTAATAATCCAGACTGTTTTAAATGTGAAAAACTAAAAACTCGGTTTTGTGGAAAATGTGATAGGCCACGTTTTCCAGAAAACCTAGTTTTGAGACAAAAATGAGGATTTTGAGCCGGAAAGAATTTTGTTTTTTTCGGGTTTCATTGCTTAACACGAATCATGTATGAAAGTGTTTCTTTTGAGTTTTAACAAATTCACATTTAAAACAATCTGAAATATTAGGTTTTCATCGGTGCACATTATTCATTGAGCCAAACATTGATAATAGTAATTTGGACAAAAACGAATTCTGAGAATTTTGAACCCGAATGAATTTTGGCTTATTAGGGTTTCATCGTTTAACAAAAATATACTCAAAAAATTGTACAGGTTTCAATCGATGGATACGAATCATTCATCAGAACTTGTGTCATATAAATTTTTCAAGAAAACCGGGTTCTTTAGTTTATTAGGGTTTCATTGCTTTATATTTATTAATATATATATTAATTTGCCCTGAAAAGTATATATCGTGAGTTATATTTCCTTGAAGCTTAACATAAATCTATTATAAGAAAATATATATCCCCTGTGAAAACTGGGTTTTGACAATATATTGGGACTTCTTAATAAAAATAAATTTTGATTCACTAGAATATACTTTATTTTATCAGAGTTTCACTGTTTATCATGAATCTGCTCTCGTAAGTTATATATCTGTGAAAATAATTATATTTCTTGAATAAAGTCAATTTATTGTGGAAACAATTCTCTGACTGTTAAAGAAGATTGAGGCACCTCATGACAAAAATTCCAAAAATTTGATAAAAATTGCCATAATCTCTTCATTTCGATGGCAGATCTTAATGTACCTTTTTGTTGTTGGCAAAAAGAATCTTCAAATTGTAAACGACTACGAATTTTGATTGAATTACTTTTTTACTCCAAATCTGTGTCTGTTCTATTCAGAATCCACATACGAATCAAACAATATACAGTGTGATACATTTAGAGTTTTTTCGTTTGTTTTATTACGAATCAAGTCTGACTGGTGTCAAGCTGTTAGATTTTGTTAATCTGTACTGTCTGACAATTCGTCATGAAAAGACGCACACCGTAAAAACATCTCCAATGGACTTTGCAACACTAAATGTCAGTGGCGCTGTATGTTCAGTGACGAGGCACATTTTTTAAACATAATTGCAGCATTTGGGCCCTTCTTCTCGAACTATTGTTACACTGACAGAAATGTAAAGCTTGGTGTGGTATTTTTTGTGTCATAATTCCATTCCATAATAAGATTCCAACATCTAATTTAAGTCTTTCATTTAAAATTAAGAAATCTCAATGAATCAACACATTAAAAAATATTAAATCAAGGTAAATGTAAGAATGCATTAAGTTCAGTCGAGCTAAATCTTATATAGCCTCCACAATGGAGTTCATTTTACAGAATAACCGGCAGTAACATATCAACGCCTCCAAACAATAGCACGGCTTAGCATGCTTTCTTTACGTTTTACGATTCTACGATCTTTAACTTAAATTCTTTCTATTACCATTTGAAAGAATTAAAGTTAAGGGCCAATCTAATCAAGTGATATGCTCTCCTGCAAAACTCAATTTTCAGACTTAGCACTATTCGGAGACTATTATTCGGAGATATCGATATTAGGAAAATTATGATAATAACGATATTGGTTAAATAATTATATAATTAATCATTATTAAAAGTTTTAATTGAAAAAAAATAATTATTTTTTATGATCGCTAAGTAATTTTAACATTCAGTTCAAAAGTGTATTCAAAAAGGCAGTAATTCTCAAAAATATGATTAAATACTCTAAATATTAGAGAATATTGGCGGTATTTTTATTCGTTGTTAGGGAAGAAAGTTTTCTCCAACTTTCCGCAGTCAGAGGAGCAGAGATAATTTTTCTAAAAATCACATTTTTAATATTTATTTTTCCCGCTTTAGGAATTGTGGGATTTTTTGCTAAAAAAATGTTTTCTACTGATCGTCGATCGAAATGAAGGAATGACTGCAATTTTTTCTAAAAGATTGCATTTTTGGGATTTATTTTCCCCGCTTCAGGAGTTGTGGAATTCTTTCTTCTTAAACAAATGTTTTCTTCTTATCGTCGATCGACGGTAATTTTTCTGAAAAATCACATTTCTGGGATTTATTTTTATTTTATTTGGATAAAAAAATGTTTTCTTCTTCTTATCCTCAAAAAATTAAATTTTTGGGATTTATTTTTCCCGCTTTAGGAATTGTGGGATTTTTTTGCTAAAAATCGTTTTCTTCTTCTTATCCTCAATCGAAACAAAGGCATGAAGTTTTTTCCAAAAAAAATACATTTTTGGGGTTTATTTTTCCCGCTATAGGAATTGTGGGATTTTTTTGCTAAAAATCATTTTATTCTTCTTATCCTCAATCGAAACAAAGGAATGACGGTATTTTTCTAAGAAAATCACTTCTTTGGGATTTATTTCCCCCGTTTTGGGAATTGTGTACTTTTTTTCTAAAAAGTTGTTTTCTTCTGATCCTCGATCGAAATTAAGGAATGACGATAATTTTTCTAAAAAATCACATTTTTGAGATTTATTTTTCCCGCTTTAGGAATTGTGGGATTTTTTGCTAAAAAATGTTTTCTTCTGATCGTCGATCAAAATGAAGGAATGAGGGCATTTTTACTAAAAAAAATTGCATTTTTGGGATTTATTTTCCCCGTTTCAGGAGTTGTGGATTTTTTTCTTAAAAAAAGTTTCCTTCTTATCATAGATCGACGGTAATTTTTCTGAAAAGTCACATTTCTGGGATTTATTTTTACTTTATTTAGCTAAAAAAATGTTTTCTTCTTCTTATCCTCAATCGAAACACTTGGGATTTATTTTTTCCCGCTTTAGCAATTGTGGGATTTTTTTTTGCTAAAAAATCGTTTTCTTCTTCTTTTTCTATGAAAATCACTTTTTTGGGATTTATGTTCCCCTTTTTGGGAATTGTGTAATTTTTTTCTCTAAAATGTATGTTTCTGATCATCGATCGAAATAAAGGAATGACGATAATTTTTCTAACAAATCACAGTTTTGGGATTTATTTTCCCCGCTCAAGGAGTTGTGGAATTTTTTTGATAAAAAAAATTTCTTCTTATCCTCGATCGAATAAAGGAATGACGGTAATTTTTCGAAAAATCAGATTTTAGGCATTTATTTTCCCCGCTTTACGAATTGTGGGATATTTATATAGGTTGTCACAAAAATATCATCTAAGTTGGACCGTTGTAACGTTTAGTGTGAATTCTCTGAATTGTCCCTATACTAGTGATATTATATATAATTCTGAAAAACAGACATATAAAGATTGTACACAGAAAAGTGACTAACGACATACGAGTACACATTTAGGATTCATGAATCTATGCAGCTGTTACTTCCAATACAGACAGACGTATTATGTGGCTCTCGTACATTGCTACTCTAAGGTTATTAAGGTTATTTGAGATTATAATTTATCAGCTATGCAAAACCGTATGTCTGCGAGCTCGCGACTTGCCTAGACTAGCCGGCCTCTTCCGACAATCATTTCAGATGTTCTTTTTTAAACCGTACTCGAGTCATTGCCTAGTTACAAAATTTATTGTGGCCTGATAACAGCGATAGAGTGCGAGAGAGCGTCGAGGGGGTGTCGTCCAAACAAATGTGAAACGCTTGTCATCATTTGTTATCAGAGGTGAAACATCGTTTAGGTTCATGAACACACAATTCATTTAAATTTATTACAAATGTTGCTCTTAATTTATTGCAAACAAATTGAAATTAATTTTTGATGGGAGACAGTTCATATTGTTTTTTTTTTTGTTTATTTCGAGTCTAGAAATTTGCATTGAATAGCTGTGGCACAAATCATCAAGTGGATCATCGCGGTTTACGATCTGGTTTTAATTAAACGGAATAAAATGTAATAAATTCAGACGCTGCTAGGAGGTCGGCTAATTTGCATTGGAATTATATTTTGTTGTTGTTACTACTGCTGGTGATAATTATACGAGCACTGGATGAAATGTTTCACACAGTTCGCACAGTAATAATTTACTGAGCGATTAATCGGTATGGTGGGGGGACATTTGAAACCGTAGGGGGAGGGAAGGTTTATGTCGACGATAGGGTGTTTAATTTGATAGCATTAGATGAGTAAATCGGAATTACAAACCATCAGTGGGAATTCGAAAATATTGACGCTTGTAATTTCTAATTTTAGTGCTGTTTTCTTACTTTTCCTGTTTGCAACTTTCCAATAGTTTATCGTTTTGATAACACGAAAGCCGATTTTTTCGATTTTATCATCAAATTATATTTTTCAATTAAGATAACTGAATAGATAGTCGTCGAAATTTTTAAAATTGAGTTCATTTTAAAAAATATTTTTTTTTATTTTTGACAAACGTTTGATATTATTAAGTTTTCTATATTTTCCGACATTTTTAGTTTCGATAACTGAAAAGTTACTGAAAATGATGAATGATTTTTTCCCTTTATTTTAAATGATATAAAGGAAAAAAAAAGCTCGAAATAATGAAAAATATGTATTTTTTAATTTCGATCAAATATATAAATTTCAATCAAATAGTTATCGAAAAAATTATTTTATTTTTTTTATATTGAGCTCATTTTTCAAAAAATTCAATATTTTTCGATTTTTATAAATTTAATATATCTATAAAAATAAGTATATTCCGATATTTTTACTGTATATAGTTATCGAAATTTTTATTTTTTATATTGAATTATTTAACAAAAACTTATTTTTTTGATTTTTTAAGATTTCTATAAAAGTCAGAATTTTTCGAAATTTTTAGTTTAAAAAAATTTAATTTTTTTTTCGAGTTTTTTTTTAAGTTTTCTTAAATTTTAGTGTTTTCTGATATATTTAGTTTCGATAATTCTACAGTTATCGAAAACTATAACCCAATTTTTTCCTATTTAAATGAGCTCGAAATAATGAAAAACATTAAAATCGATTTTTCAATTTCGATAACAGAGATAGTTATCGAAAATTTAATTTCTATTTATTTTTATTTTTTTAATTTTACAAATTTAACGTCCGATATTCTTAAGTTTTCTTTAATAGTCAGTATTTTCCGACATATTTAAATTCGATAATTCGAAAGATATCGAAAATTATTATCCATTTTTTTCGCATTTTATCATTCAGAACTAATGAAGAAAATAAAATCTACTTTTAAATTAATAAATTTTTAATTGCGATAACAAATATAGTTATAGAATTTTTTTTTCTATACTGAGAACATTTTACAGAAAAACATTTTTTTATTTCTATTAATTTAAATTACGATATTTAGTTTTCTTTAATACCGCACTTTTAGTTTCGATAATTCGAAAGTTATCGAAAATTATTGCCCGATTTTTCACTTTTTATCCTTCAAGTTAGCTCGAAATAATAAAAATTTAAAATCGATTTTTTCAGAAAAAATATTTTACTTTTCCCGTCACAATACATTTTTTTTAATTTAACGACCCATATCTCGTTAACTAAGTCGAAAGTTATAGGAAATTATTTCTCGTTTAGCACTCAACTGAGCACAAAATAATTATTCAAATAAAAATCGATTTTTCAATTTCGATAACTAATATAAAACAATAAAAACAAACATTTTATTTTTCCCGTTTTTCTGTCATTTTACAAAATATTTTTTCAAATTCAAAGTTCCATAACTTAGCGAGATATTTTAAAGTTTTCAGTCTTTTCCGACATGTTTAGTTCCGATAATTCGAAAGTAATCGAAAATTATTACCCGATTTTTTTACTTTTTATCATACAACAGAGCTCGAAACAAAACAAAAATAAAATCGATATTGCAATTTCAATAACTAATAGTTATCGAAAGAAATATATTTTACATTCTTCCCGTTTTCCGCCATTTTACAAAAATACATTTTTCGATTTTTGTTCCAAATTTTACGTACTATAACTCGATAACTAAGCGATATATTCTGAAGTTTTTAGTATTTTCCTAAATTTTTGGTTTCATTAACTCGAAAGTTTTTGGAAATTATTATTCGAAAAGCGAAATAATTGAAAATCGATTTTTCAATTTCGATAACTAATATAGTTATCGATTTTTTTCAATTATTATAACGTCCGATATTCTTATGTTTTCTATAAATTTCAGTATTTTTCGATATTTTTAGTTTCGATAATTCTAAAATTATCGAAAATTATTACCCGATTTTTTCTCTTTTTATTACTCAAATGAACTCGAAATAATGAAAATCGTTTTTTTAATTTATTATTTTAATTAATTTATTAAATTATTACCAATTTTTTCACTATTTGAAGCGAAATAATTGAAAATCGATTTTTCAATTTAGATAACTAATATAATTATCGATTTTTTTCAATTATTATAACATCCGATATTCTTATGTTTTCTATAAATTTCAGTATCTTCCGATATTTTTAGTTTCGATAATTCTAAAATTATCGAAAATTATTAACCGATTTTTTCTCTTTTTATTACTCAAATGAACTCGAAATAATGAAAATCGTTTTTTAATTTCGATATCTAATACAGTAATAAAAAATATTTGTTTCTTTCCCCCGTTTTGCGCCATTTTACAAAAATACAATCAATTTTTCGATTTCTTTTTTCAAATTAAACGTCACATTAGTATTCCCAATATTATTAATTTCGGTAATTGGAAATTTATCGAAAATTAGTACTCGATTTTTTGCTTTTTATCAACAAACAAATTAAAATCGATAACTAATGTTACGTATTCTTTGCCGATCCAAAACACGATAACTAAGCGAGATATTAATAGTTTTCAGTATTTTCCATTATTTTTAGTTTCGATAACTCGAAAGCTAAGCGAGCCTTCGATAACATGTCTACCTATTTTTGTTTATGCATCATCAGATATCAAACCCTTTTTTCTCCAGTTGAGGACAATTACTTGAACATTTTTCTCCATGACATTTTCTATTTTCTGTGTAGTGAATGAATATCAATTTCACACGAAAAGTTTCCGTTTTGAATTGGAATTTTCTCTATGTAATTCAAATGAACAATATAAACGGTGACAGCGTGGCGACTCACTTAGTGTAACAGGTGTGATTGACACTTGACTGATCCGCTTGACTGGTGCTGAAGAACCCGGGCCATAATTTCGAGCACTCTACCCTTTTCTAGACAACTGTCCAACAAGAACACATACAAATGGTGTACAGCGGTTACCGGTGGAATTGCTCGCCATCTGTAGACACCTCTCCAAAATTAATGTTTTCCCACTGCAATGGGTCGAGTGTACATGTTTGAGATCTCACTTTCAATTGTTCCAACTAATTCTGCTGTAGTCGTTCGTTCTGAAAATTTAGACATTTATATCTCCATTAATAAATCTAAAAGACACCCGACACATTAGCAATGCAAATGTTGTTGCACACATCCAGCACAACATCAATATAGGAACGAACAGTGGCTGCCTGTATTTCCCTCTCCCAGCCGAGGAAATTTAGAAAATCTTCTTTTAAACACACACACACAGAAAAAAAAAACACATTTACATAAATCGCATAAGCGTATGTAAAATGTAGAGCAGGGTGATTACGAAAAAATGCTGTTTTGATTTGAACGATGCACCCAACCCAGCCTTTTTCCTCTTCCTTTCTGGCCATTTAAGAAAATCACTGAAGCTGAACAACTATTTTGTAAGCAAATGCATACACAACGAGCGAACAAACAAAAATGAATCAAAATTAAATTTAAATACATTTTCATAGAGAATGACATCGAATGCAGTCAAGCAGTAGTAGAGTTTTTTCTTTCCTTATTTTGTTAAGCAAAGCAGAAATGCATGAAAATTGCAAAAAGCGACAGTTGCTTCTGTTTGTAAATACCCTACAGAGATGGCAAGCAATAACCAAATGGACAAGTTTGGCTGCTTATTTTGCAGAACAAGTGGAAATACATTTAATTACACAAGTCAATCGAGGTCGCTACAGTCCATCCAGCACCGCCAACGCGTAAATCTCTCTACATTTTCATTTTTTGATATCTTCTCATAATAGTTTAGAGAGAGATTTTTTATCGCTCTCGTAATTTTACAAATATAGGCCCAATAAATTATAATGCGTTTCTCCTTTTCAAATCCGACGAGAAAGTAAAAATCTGTTGACAAACATCTAAGTTACAGACTTAAAAGTGTGTCAAGGTACGAAAAGCCGTTTTTACCCGTAACTCAAGATTTTGGGGGTTTCTGAGATATATCAAATACAGTTTTTCGTTCAACTTGACAAGAGTAGAACCAGAAAAATATTATCACTTCCCACTTCTACTTCATTCCCTGTTTGTAGCACAATGTAATTAAACATTTAAAAAACATTACAAATTTTCATATGGCCGAGGTGACCATCTTTGGATGTTCGAACTTGGTCTACATCTAGAGAAGTTTGGGGCCAACATATTTGAAGAGCACCATGATTGGGATTATGCGCTCAGAAAAAAGTGAACCATAAAACGAGTTAATATTAACTAAAATTTGATTTGAACTGAGATATTTTCCTGGCTGACGACCATTTTGCATCTATATTTTATAAATTTCAAATTTGTTTACCAGTGTCATGGTGACATTTATTACTTGGCTACAGACTACCACTCTCATGATTTCGGGCATGTGAAAGCCTTTGTCAGGTGGCTCCGCAGATACTTTTCAACAACATACCCGGCCTCTTTAAGTAAATGATTCTCACAAACGAATGAGAAACACAACTCACTTTCCGAATATCCGTTTAAAAAATCGCACCAAGTAATAAAACACACATGGCAGCTTGCAAGCATCTCATTGAGTTACATATGTAAGTATGTGTATATACAGGTATAATTACCCAGCAATACTTCTGCCGTGCCAACGCTCATTTGTTTTAGTTTTTTCCTTTGCATTTTTTGGTCTGTAATCAATATTTGATTTTAACTGGGATATTGTCCTGCACAATTAAACTTTGTATAGCACTAAAGCAATATTTCCTCATATCAAGTTCAGACTTTTCCTTGAAAGTAGTACATGCTTTGAACTTGATTCTAGTTCAATTTTCCTCAAACCAAGTAAATATTTATTCAAACTAAGGAACATTGCAGTAAATTCTTCTTCAAACCAAGTACATTTTTACTAAATCTAAGTAAAATTTTGCTGAAATTTTCCTTAATCTAATTATTTTTTCCTAAAACCAAGTAAATTTTTACTAAATTCAAGTAAAATTTTCCTAAAACTAAGTAAATCTTTCCTAAAACCAAGTCAATTTTTACTAAATCTAAGTAAAATTTTGCCGAAATTTTACTAAAACTAAGTAAATTTGTTATCAAATCAAGTAAATATTTACATAAACTGAAGACAAGTTTGCTGATTTTTTTTCAAAACGAGTAAATTTTTACTAGACTGAGGAAAATTTTACTTGAAATAGTTTACAAGAAAAAAAAATGAACTTAAAATAAGTTCAACTTATCAAAAAATAATTCAAACAAATGATTTTGCTTCAGAGTATGCAAAACTGATATAAAAATTGGCAACATTAAATATTTCTAAAAAAATCATTATAAATACCCCTGTCATAAATAGTTGAGCTATTATTCCATGATTGCTGCGGAGGCAATATAGGCGCCTTCGCAGTGGTTGTTTAGAATAATACTTGAAGTATTTAAGAAATAAGTCTGGGCAAACGAATGAGAATTGAAGTGATTTTTTTATAAGTTCATTACTACTTAAATGTTTGAAGAACTCGGTATAAATTTCAGTAAACAAATTAACTTAATTTAAAAAAAAATAATTTTAGTTTTTCGTTTGCATTTATTTTGATCTGTAATCAATATTTGATGTGAACTGGGATATTGTCCTGGCTCGACCATTTTGCTTCTACATTTAATAGAACGCAAATTTATTTACAAATGGCATGGTGAAATTTATTACTTGGCTGCAGACTACCACGATCATGATTTCGACCATGTCAAAAGTCTTTTCAAGTGGCTTCGCAGCGACTTTTCAACATCAAACCCGGCCTCTATAAGGAGATGATTCTCACAAACGAACGAGAATTTATTACTTGGTGCGATTTTTTATATTTGTAAATAAATTTGCGTTCTATTAAATGTAGAAGCAAAATGGTCTTGAGCCAGGACAATATCCCAGTTCAAAAAAAATAATTTTTTAATAAAAAATTTCCTAAATGAAATTTTTCCCATACCTTTTTTAAAGTCTTAGAAATTTTCTTCCACCCAAGTATGAATTTACTCAATTGAAGAAAGAATTTTTTATTCGATCCAAAGAAATGTTTTTAAGTAAATTTACTAACCTATTTCTATGACTTTGAAATAAGGAATCTTTACTCATACTTAGTTAACTTTCCTATATTCAAGGAAATTTTTACTAAACTGGAGTAAAATTGTTGAACTAAATTGGAGTGTGGATATTACTCAAATTTAGGAATGCCATTTTTCTGAGTGTGTTTGAGGTAATCATAATAAGGCTCCAGATAATCATAATAATATAAATTTTAACCTAATATGGCGTTCTTCAAATTCCCCTGTATTAATAATATTTATGCGTGCAACAATCATATGTTACATTATCTCGAAAATACCTTTTTAAGCATGTGGAATTTCGTCCAGATATTTTATTTCATTAATTAAATAATCGATTTTGAATTCATGTATGAAATCACTCACCCGAACTTTTTATAAGAAATTTCATATTTTTACATCCTAAGAACATACCTGTAAATAGAAGGTAAGTGAGAAGAAAAATATTAATAACATACTATTAACGCAAGAACAAAATTATTATATAGTCTGTATCCTATGCTAGATATTATTTACAAAAATAATAACATACAGGGTTTTCCAACAAGTTATTTTGGTATTCAAAGAAAAATTCCATTTTTTGAGATAAATGAGCGGATGTTTATTTCATAATAAAGAGGAAGGTATGCCGTTAATAATGAAAGACAACATCAGCCAAATGGCCACCACGATCACGCTTACTGGACCATATCCTTTTCAGGAAATTTTCCATAACCAAATCGCAAAGTGGCTGCCTTATGTCCTCGATAGCCTCACGAATTCTATCTTTGAGGTGTTGAATAGACGCTGGGCGGTTGGCATAGACCATATATTTCACGTGGCCCCAAAGGAATAAGTCGCAAGGTGTTAATTCACAAGATCTCGGTGGCCAATTGTGATCACATCTTCGAGAGATAACAACAGAATATTGTTTTCTAAACAGCATAATATTAAAATTTACAGAAATAAATAAGTGCTAACCCACCTAATGTATATTTTGCTTAAATAATTTTGTTTACCCTTTTGAATTGCAAATGGAATAATTTTTGAATTTCAAATGGTGTCTTTTGAATTACTTATGACGAGTTTTGAATTGCAAATGGCGAGTTTTGAATTACAAATGACGAGTTTTGAATTACAAATGAAGAGCTTTGAATTTCAAATGATGTCTTTTGAATTTCAAATGATGTCTTTTGAATTACAAATGACGACTTTTGAATTTCAAATGTTGTCTTTTGAATTACAAATGACGAATTTTGAATTTCAATTGAAATTTTTTGAATTTCAAATGGAATTTTTGAATTTCAATTGATATTTTTTGAATTTCAAATGATGTCTTTTGAATTACAATTGAAAAAGGTGTAGTATATGAGATATTTACTCTGTGTTAAGGACTCATACTTTGCACACTGATGTAAGGCTTAATGTTAGTCGGCTTAACCTTCTTCGTTGTTCTAAATTTCATTGGGATATTGGTGAATATGTTATTGACAATTTATTCTGCCTAGCATAAGTTAAAGACCTTACATTTGTATTTTTTTCTTTACATTATAAATACAAATTCTATTAGATAACCCTTTATTTACATCTTGCCACATTCCACACTCTAATGTTCAACGTAGTTTTGGTACTCTTGTCCTATGGTCTCAACGACACTTAAGTTTGTTTTCTGCACTTTCATTTCTGTTGTACTTTGTGTGAGTTTATGGCGTGGTCTTAATGTGATACGTTGTGTGCGTTGCGGTGCCATCAACTATTTGGGGTACAATTAACGCTTCGGTGATTTTTTAAGTTTTGTACGCAAATGACGCAGAACACGCATAATGTTGCACGAACCATAAATACGCGTACCTAATGTTACACTTATGGCTCATTTTAAGGAGTGCTTCTTTCGTTCCTTTTCACTTCACCATCTTGGCAAAGGGGCCTGGATGTGTGTGTGTGTGTTAAGTTTGTCGGTATCCTAATCCGTCTGCCAACTATCCTAAGATGATGCCAAAGTGACAGAACAAACAAATGTGTAATGCAAGCATTGCTCTTCCTCTGCCAATCCCAGTGCGTGTGTTCGTGTGTTTACAGAAGGCATTATAATGCGTTTTAGGTTGTTTACACTTCAATGTAAACGCTGACTATGAATTGTGAAGTGTTCATTACGTCGATGTAAGTAGTGTTGGCTGTGCAAAAAGGGGTAAAATGTGAACGAAGAGGGGAATTGACTTAATTAATATAGTTTTCATGAGAGATCTGATTACTGTAATAGTACTCAAAGGACAAGTACTTATGTCATGATTATGGCAAAAATAAATCAATCTTTTAAATATAAATGCATATATTTTAGATGTATTTGTACTCGCAATAATTCTGAGTAAATAATCAACGACAATATTTGTAAAATTACAGCAATTTTCTATATTTCAAATAACAAACACTATTCAACAACAAATAAAAAAATTGTAAATTTATTCATTGTGTGCACTGATGCATAAAATCAATACAAAAAATATGGATAACACTGTCCAACAAATTTGGACTTTTTAATTGGAACAGAATGGCGACCCTATAATTCTGAAAGGGCATGTTGAGTAGACCCTTTTTTTGCAAAATAGTCCAGCTGGTCTGAGTTTATTTTTACAGTGGATCAATGTTTTCACTTTTTGGGCGAAGGAGCATAATACCTAAGTGAACAAAATGCTGTAAGTTAATGTCTGAGAGAATTCTTATTGTCAGTACTATATTGTGGAATTTTATGAGGATAATTTTTGTGGAAGATCTTAACCCTCTAGCTGCTCTCTTTATGAGTTAATTTGACCCCAGCTCCTAGCTTTATTAATTTGATCCTTTTTCGAGAAAATCAAAAAGTCATTTCAAAAAGGGCATTTAAAGATTTCATTGGGGTCACCAAAGACACATTTATATTTGTACTCTCATTTTCGAAGGTCATCAACTAAAGGTAATTACACTGAAAGTTTTTTCCTTCATCATATTTATGAAGGTTTTTCATAAATTTAGTGATTTTTTTCTTAATATGTATGAAATGAAATGTTTCATACAATTTTTTCATAAACATTTAATAAAACAAAATTGTTGAGTTAGTGAAACTTAGTTTCATAAGATCACAGAAAGATTTCATAGTATTAAAGAAACAATCCTTAAATGTTATGAAGGGTGTGAAGATAAATTCGTCCCACACCCAAAACACAAACCAATTTAGCTTGTGGAAAGTATTTAAAAATATTTTTTTCGTAAAAAACGCAAAAAACAATAAAAATAAAAGGAATTGTGCAATAATTCTTTAACAGTATTTTAGCTTAACAATATTTTTTGAATGCATCGAATCATATATGATATGTCATATTAGCCCATGTATTGATGTCAAATATAAGAGACGATATCTCGAAAACTAGAATACATGAATCGGGTAATCCAAAGGAAATTATTTAGCCCTTGGTAAGTAGAATATTTTTTCAAAAATAAGTTTTCCAAACTCCGTTTGAGATCGGAGATATCGGCTCTTCAATGTCAGATCAATACATGGCCTATTTTGTATAGTTTTTTACTGATTCGATGCATTCAATTAATTGGAACGGAAAATATTGTTAAAAAATAGTTACATAATTCCTTTTATTTTTATTATTTTAAGTGTTTTTATGAAAAAATATATTTTTTAAATACGTTCCACAAGCTAAATTGGTTTGTGTCTTGGGTGTGGGACGAATTTAACTTAAGAATTTATCTTCACACCCATAATATTATGAAATATGTCATACCAAAAAAAAACAAGGAAGGAAAGGCTAAAGTCGGACGGAGCCGACTATATGATACACTCCACTTTCTATCCTATTACAATTCAATTCGGTAAAACAGTGAAATCGGGAAGGATTTTTGTATCCCGGGCTATTGTGACTAAATTTCGCACCAAATTTACATTGTTGGACATTAAACCACCAACACGCTTACGTAGAGTGCGAACTGAAGAAAATATCGCAGCTGTATCGGCCAGTGTTAATGATGACCATCAATTATCGATTCGTCGCCGTTCGCAGCAATTGGGCCTCTGTTACTCAAAAACGTGGAAATGCCAAAATTGGACTAAGTGGATGGACCATTTGAGGCGCAGTCAAGGTCAACATTTGCATGAAATAATCTTCAAACATTAAATTATATGGACCGTACTATCGATTCAAATTAAGATTTCATGCATTTTTCTGAATTTTATGTGTTTTGTTTTTTTTTTTTTGAAAAACTTTTTATAGCTTTTAAAAAATCACCCTTTAATTGCGATCTGTAATTTGATTACGACAACAGATGGACAGACTGACATTGCTAAATCGACTCAGAAAGTGATTATTAGCCGATCTGTATAATAAACGATGGGTGTTACAAACAAATGCACAAAGACATAATACTCTCGTGGAGTGTATAAACTATTTGTGTTATGAAATGTCATTATAAATAAAGGGTGATTTTTTAAGAGCTTGATAACATTTTAAAAAAAAAAACGCATAAAATTTGCAAAATCTCATCGGTTCTTTATTTGAAACGTTAGATTGGTCCATGACATTTACTTTTTGAAGATAATTTCATTTAAATGTTGACCGCGGCTGCGTCTTAGGTGGTCCATTCGGAAAGTCCAATTTTGGGCAACTTTTTCGAGCATTTCGGCCGGAATAGCCCGAATTTCTTCGGAAATGTTGTCTTCCAAAGCTGGAATAGTTGCTGGCTTATTTCTGTAGACTTTAGACTTGACGTAGCCCCACAAAAAATAGTCTAAAGGCGTCAAATCGCATGATCTTGGTGGCCAACTTACCGGTCCATTTCTTGAGATGAATTGTTCTCCGAAGTTTTCCCTCAAAATGGCCATAGAATCGCGAGCTGTGTGGCATGTAGCGCCATCTTGTTGAAACCACATGTCAACCAAGTTCAGTTCTTCCATTTTGGGCAAAAAAAAGTTGGATATCATCTCACGGTAGCGCTCACCATTCACAGTTACGTTACGATTCGCATCATCTTTGAAGAAGTACGGTCCAATGATGCCACCAGCCCATAAACCGCACCAAACTGTGACTTTTTCTGGATGCATTGGTAGCTCTTGCAATGCTTCTGGCTGATATTCACTCCAAAATCGACAATTCTGCCTATTTACGTACCCATTGAGCCAAAAATGAGCTTCGTCGCTGAACACAATTTCTTTCTTTCTGAACTTTCTTAACAGAGCACGCATTTTGATAATAAAATTCAATGATTTGCAAGCGTTGCTCGTTAGTAAGTCTATTCATGATGAAATGTCAAAGCATACTGAGCATCTTTCTCTTTGACACCATGTCTGAAATCCCACGTGATCTGTCAAATACTAATGCATGAAAATCCTAACCTCAAAAAAATCACTCTTTATAATGAAGGATTTCATAGTTTTTTTTTTTGTGAAATGTTTCATAACATACAACTACGTTTTTAGTGTGTCGACTTTATTCGGTTGAATGCTAGCAATTCTCATTTGTCCTCTGTTAACTCTGACAGAAGTATTTAACCCGATTTAAGTCTTATTTGTTTATATTAGAAACTTCAGTATAAATTATTAATATTTATGAAACTTTTTCATAAAATTAATGAAGTTTCTTTATAAAATCTATGAAAATTTTCATAAATCATATTATGAACAAGTAAGTAAGCTTCAGTCGGCTAAACCGACTTATATATACCCTCACTCTCAGAGAACATATGTATATACGGAAGTTAGAAGGAATACAATTTTATGTAGGGCTGGATAATTTGTGTGGAAGGTGCTAGGAGGTTCGTGTAACATGGTCCCAGCTTCCACATTTATAAAACAATTGTAAAAACATGATCAAATATCATGTCATGGTGGAATCCATGTACCAGTATACAAGTTATGAAGGATTTAATTTCGGCTAGGATAGAGACAATTGTGTGGGAGGTTCAAGAAGGGGCGTGCCTAAGCCTAAATATTTTTTAGGTTTAAAGTGATTATAAAAACATTTTTAAATGTCAAATTGCAAATGATTTTTACTACCCGAGTGGATGTTATGTCGGTTATATTGTAACCAATGTTTATGCCACTATGTGTGGGAGGTACCAGAAGGGGTGTGGCAATATCGTCCATATTCCACGCGAGTGTAACCTCTATAAAAGCATAGCCAAATATCAAATTTCACAGTATTCCGATCATCAGTATAGAAGTTATAACATTATATTGTGTGGGTGGTACTGGAAGGGGCGTGGCAAAACCTGTCATATTTAGTACACTTAAAGTGATTATAAAAACATTATCAAATACCAAAATATAGCTGATTATGATATGGGTTTTAATTTAACATTGGAATATGGCCTATTTGTGTGGGAGGTGCCAGAAGGGGCGTGGTAATTTCGTCCATCTTCGAACTTAAACCAAGTTTGGGAAAAATATTACCATGTGCAAAGTTTGAATCGATTTCTTAACTCCTTTCGAGAGTTATCGTGTACACCAGCCAGCCAGACGGACGGAAGTACATGGCTCAAACACCTTAAAAAGTCGTGAAATGGATTTGGTCCAAACATACTTGGGGTCTTAAGTCACTCATTCAATGTCTTAAATTTTTTCTGTCCCGAATGATAAATACCTTCCTACTCTGTAGAGTGAGGATATACAAATAATAAAAAGATCATCGAATGAGGAACTACATTCCATAGTTTTTAAGAAATGTTTCATAAATATTATAACAATTTTCATTGATTTGTGCTGTATGAAACATGTTTCATACATTTTATGTTTTTTTATGTGTTTCTTTGGCGAAGTTTTAATGAAAATGTTCACTGAGTTTAAGAAAAAATCAAAATCAAAGATAATCCTTTCTGTGGAGTGACCCATATTGCAAATGTCAAACATAAACCTGAACATAAAAATAAAAATGAATGTTAGTCTACAAAGACAAAGTAATCGGTAGTTCAAATTTAAATGGCCCACCCTGTACCTTCGACACAAATTATCCTACGCTAAGTAAAATGTAAGTCCTTATTCCGTATATATGTTCTCTGAGAGTGAGGTTATATATAAATCGGTTTAGCCGACTGAAGCTGGCTTACTTGTTTTCCAATAAAAAAATACTAAAATTCAAATTTTCTTCAAAATTACCTTTTATATTTGCACTATCATTTTGGAAATATAGGTCCGATCACAATCGCGTATATGTTCAATTAACGGTAATTATGGTGGCTACAATTAGTGGTTTAGGAATAGTGTCCAAAAATCGAGAAACAAAATATTTCTTTTACTAGCACGAAATGAATCATAAAATATACAAAAAAATGGAAAAATAGGTTCTTCTATTTTTTAATAGCTAACATTCTAACGAAGAGGTCTTTTATCACAAGCATAGTTTAGTTGTCTCAAACGATGTACTTTTGCCATAACAGTTGAAACATTTCCAGCGAACGAAAACGTTTATCGGAAAAGTAGCTTCTATTGTTGTACACGAATGTTCTCTTAAATCAAAATTCCAATGATTTACATTTATAGCCAATGGAAAAGTTTAAGAACACATATTGTATTTAAACATGATTGAATATGTTTAAAAGAGAGATGAGATTAGAAATTCTAATTTTTGGAGACTGTTTCTAAAACACTATTTCTATGTGAAACTGAAATTCGCAACATTTGTAGCCATCATAATTACCTTTAATTTGACATAGAAGTGGGTGTGATCAGACTTTCAAAAATGTAACTTCGATGAAAATTAAAATTAAAAAAAAATACATACAATTATCCAAAATAAAAAGTGTTCGTTTAGAAAATCATAATACGACATATTTTTTGCTTAGTGAATTGATTGAGTACACAAACATTGAAACCATACATCATAATTATAACATAATTGTCCCCAAATTTAACACGTTTCATTTCGATTCACTGCACCATCCAAAAATAAATATTATTCAAAACGATTTGTGCATCAATAACATTCAAATAATCATTAGCGTTGAATTTACAATTATGATGAATGAATACTAAGCATGACGTTAACAATTTTCACTACCTTCCCATTTAGGCCTCCCCTCTTGCATGACAATTGTCAATAAATGTCAAATATAAACAAATATAATATTTGTTATTAAAACAACAACAACGAAAGCAACGGATTTCATGTTCAAATACATACCTAAAAGGGGAAATAATTGTGGGCATATTCGTCGAAATACAAAAAAAGGAGGCGATAACAACATTTATTGGCATCGGCAGCAGCCACAGCAACAACAAATTGCAAATTATAACTCCATAAACAACACAATTTCAACCAAAATGAAAATGTTCACCATAAACAAATGAATATTTATTAATTTGTTAAATAAATGGTCGGCAAATTAAAGGCATAGCCGGAGATCGTAACCCAGCAGAATGTTTCACGACTCTTCTATGGAATAATATACAAAATTAAGACTAATATATAGGGTGGGCAATTTAACTAGCGATTACTTTGACTTTGAAAGGTAGATTAATGTTAATTTTTATTTTTAATTTTAGGTTTATGTTCGACATTTGCAAAATGGGACGCTATACGCTCGAACAAAATTGGGAAATATTAAAAACTTACTTCCAAAGTAGTGAGTCTTTAATGTAAACTGTAAAAAATTTCCGTGGAAAATATCCCAGAAGAGATCGGCCTTCAGTTCAGCCTTCATGAATCCAATTTTCATCTCGGTGGCTATGTCAATAAGCAAAATTGTCGTATATGGAACCCACTATTGAGAAGCCAATGCATCCACAACGAGTCACTGTTTGCTGTGGATTTTTGGCTGATCGGATGAGGTACAGCGGAGCCAGTCGTGGTAGTCATATGAATGACATTGTGTTCCATTATTAAATGACAAAGTTCAACATTTCCAATAAAACCAGAAATTTGAAAAAATAATCAGTACTCTTTAATGGCCGATTCTAATTTAAAATTTTAAATGGACCCTATGGAACAAAATTTGCCGTAGGGCTATGTACGACTTCTGCTGATGTATTTTGGCTTTCCAAACCTGAAAACAACATTAAGAAAAAATAATTTTTTTTTTTTAATTTTTCTAAAAATCTTATTTTCGTCGCAGTCACCTTTAAGATTTGTACTTTTTGTGGCTCGAAATAAATTATAAAAAAAGTAAAAAAAAATCTACAAAAAGAAGTTTATTTTATTTTTAATAGCTAACATTCTAATGCAGAAAGCAATGTCTACATGTAAAAAATATTTGGATAAGAATAGAAATAAAGAAAGAGATTTTTTAAATCATATTTTTTTTTAAATTGTTGTGTATATAGCAGGAATAGACCCTTTATAAATTATAAAACAGAATATATTGTTTTATTTTGCTATAGCTGGGATCTTAACGATCAAAAACAGGAGCTAGTTGAGAAAATTCTATGGGTAAATGTAGAAGTTATGAACCTTATTGTAAAATTAGATGAATTTAAAAAAATACCATTTTTGTTATTTATTTTGAAGGACCATAACTTCTTCAATAGATTTTCTTCAAATACCTTACTTTCTTCATTGAGAATCCAGCAATTGAAAAATTTATCGATATTATGGTGTCTATTTTGTAAAGAGATTTTTAGCGCTATTTAAACAAAAGCAAAAATTCATAATTTTTTTAAATTATCTTTCGTCTGCAAAGACTGATGTAACTTCTAAAGGGTTTTCTAACAAGAGGTGTTATTTTGAATCACCCGGTATTTCGGTAGCTGTCACTTTTGAAGCTTTTATTCTTTGACATTTGACAAGTAGAAACTACTCCCTTACTAAAAATGGAACGATACACGCTTCAACAAAGCATTGAAATTATTAAAATTCATGAATGAAAATGATCCGGAAATCCATCGAAAAATCATCTTGACTGATGAGGCCCATTTCCACCTCGGTGGCTACGTCAAGAAGCAAAATTGTCGCATCTGGGGCTCGGAGAACCCAAGAGTTATTGTTGAGAAGCCTCTCCATCCTCATCTCGTGACTGTTTGGTGCTGTTTATGGTCCGGCGGGGTCATTGGACTTTTCGAAAATGAGGTTGGATCAACAGTTACGGTGTATGGATTGCGCTATCGAGATATGATTAATGATTTTTTATGGTCGGACATGGATAGTATAGATCTGGACAACGTTTACTTTCAACAAGACGGCGCTACGTGCCACACAAGCAACGAAACCATTGCTCTTTTATGGGAAAAGTTTCCGGACCGTGTTATCTCTCGACGAGGTGTTCACAATTGGCCACCGAGATCTTGTGATTTAACACCTTGCGACTTCTTCCTTTGGGGCCACGTGAAAGATAAGGTCTACGCCAACAGCTCAGCGTCGATTCAAGAGCTCAAATATAGAATTCGTGAGGCTATCGAGGACATAGGGCAGCCACTTTGCGATTTGATTATGGAAAATTTCATGAAAATGATATGGTCCTGTACGCGTGGTCGTGGTGGCCATTTGGCCGATTTTGTTTTTCATTATTAACGGCATACCTTTATCTTTATTATGAAATAAACATCTGATCATTTATCTCAAATAATGGAATTTTTCTTTGAATACCACTTGTTGGAAAACCCTTTAGAAGGGAACTTCAAAAAATAGTATTGTAAAAAATCAATGTTTTTCCTAAAATTGATTTAGAAGGGCCATAACTTCTATATTTATTCGTAGATTTTCTTCAGATAGACCTTACTTTCTTCGTTAAGAAGAATCTAGCTATTGCAATTCGACAAGCACATCCCTCTGATTTCGTACGTGTTCTGCCTAAAACAAGGATTCCAAATTATTATTTTAGATATATATATCAAAAGAAAAT
The DNA here is from genome assembly GCA_947397865.1 of Polietes domitor. NCBI lineage: Eukaryota > Metazoa > Arthropoda > Insecta > Diptera > Muscidae > Polietes > Polietes domitor. The sequence goes on along the minus strand of OX377618.1, from coordinate 218,912,920 downwards.
TCATTCAAAACATAGATGGATAAAACTGAAAAAAAAATAACAAATGAAAAAAAATATCCATAAAGTGATTGTCTTATTAGTGAATATAAATCTGCCCAAACTTTATGCTGGGTAGACTGCGACCCATTCTTCTCCCATTCTTGCACGAAATCGGCAAGAAATCAGACATACAGTCATGCGGTCATATTGTCAAGAGGAAGGGGGGGCGACAAAGTCAAATGAAAACATACACTCAACTCAGTTGAAATAAATTTATATTTGCACGGTTTGATGGAGACAAATAATGATTGCGTGCAAGCAAACGATCTTGTTGTACGTTATGTCTTTACCTTTTTTCACGGCTTCGACGACTGGCTGTGATCACAGCGCAGCACATACTGAATAAAATATGTAACTGAAAAAGGCTATGCGCATGCGCGACCTACTGCACTCTAAACGACAGACAAAAGAAACGACAACAGACATAGAAGGCATGCTCGCAGGCAGGCATGCAGGCAGGCTGGCAAGAAAGCTTGCAAACAAACGAATTGGCCGAATATGAATACAATTTAAGGCGTTATGTGCACGACATATTTCACCGGCTTGGCTCTCTTTGTGTTTTTGGTTGGATGTCTTGTAGGTGTGTGTGTTGACTTTCCCAACAAGGTTAAACCAGGTCAATTGGAAATTCATTAAATTACACGACAAGACAATGTAAAAAACTGTTCTATCCCACAAAGACACAAAAGGGGCACAACGTAAACATGCAATTCGAAAAATTAGGTGAGGGGGATGGTGGGGTCACGAAAACAACAATGCTTGTTAATTTATACGCTGAACTCTTTATAAAGAACAAGAACAACAACAATGTATGTCCAATTAGTCATTGTTTATGAGGTAGTCTCGAGGTAAGTGACATGGAAATTTCGAATGTTGGCAAAATGTTAACAATTCCCGCAGAATGATGGCACGAAGTGACCGAATTTCACGAACGAAGCTACACCTGACTAACAAATAAGAGAAAATATGTCCGTTTAGTCTTGTAAGTGGCAGATAAATGGTAACATTGGCGCTTTAACATAATCATCAGCTTTTAGTGGTCTAAATTAAGTTGTACCTTTAATATTTGTACTCTCATTTTGGAAATAGAGGTCAGATAACAATGTTCTTATATGTTCGATTAAATGTACTTGTGATGTTGTACAAATGTTGGAAATTTCACTTTCATAAAGAAACAGTGGTTCAAGAACAATCTCCAAAGAATTGAGAAAAGCATGTTTTTTTTTTTTCATTCAAAGAAAATCTCTTTATGTTGGTACAAAAAACAGAAACACTGGAAGAAGAACATCGGAAAAAATTACTTTGTTTTATTTGTTAATTAATACATTCAAAGGAATTTGTCAGTAAAAGAAAGCAAAAAGTCTGCTGTAAGAGCAGATTTTCTGTTGAAATAGCAAGCAGGTGTTTGCTGTTTTTAGCAATAAAGAAAAAACGTTTTCTTGAAACTTTAAGCATATGCAATTAAGCAATTAAGTTGCACCTGCAATTTTTTTCAATCGAAATTAGTTTATATATGAAGTTCGGGGACAAGAAAAAATTATTGGACATCAGATCGTACATTCGATCGATGTTTAGAGTGCTCTTATATAGTCCTGTTTAAATCAATATTTTTCCGAAGGGTCTGTATAATATTTTCTGATGTATTTTGATTTTTTAAAGGCGTAAACGACACTACAAAAATTTGTGGATATATAATCGTCGAGTGCACCTTTAATATTTGTACTCTCATTTTGGAAATATAGGTCAGATAACAATGTTCTTATATGTTCAATTAAAGGTACTTGTGATGTTGTACAAATGTTGCAAATTTCACTTTCACAAAGAAACAGTGGTTTAAGAACAATCTCCAAAGAATTGAGAAAAAATTGTTTTCTTTCTTTTAAAGAAAATCTCTTTATGTCGGTACAAAGAAAAAAAACAGAAATAATAGAAGAAGTGCATCGGGAAAAAATACTTTCTTTTATTTATTAATACACTCAAAGGAATTTGTCAGTAAAAGCAAGCAAAAAGTCTGCTGTAAGAGCAGATTTTCTGCTGAAATAGCAAACATCTGTTTGCTGTTTTTAGCAATGAAGAAAACAAACGTTTTCTTGAAACTTTAAGCATATGTACAGAACAATATAGCCAGTTAAAAATTTTATTAACAAGACTTTTTAGAATAAATGTTATTATAACGGAATTTATTACCACTAAAATATATTGTGATTGTCTTTTAAATGATGCGCATATTGCCCCAACCTAATATAAAACGAAATTCGTTTTCGCCGTCAATCTGAAAGGTTTTTAAATTATAAACACTTATTTTGTTATCTATTTTTATAATTTAATTATCAGCAGCCATTTTTAGCAGACTGCAAACACTTTAGCAGTGTGAATGCTGATGCAAGATAGCAGAAAAACTGCTTTTATGGCAGAAAAACTGCTGTAATAGCAGAAAATTTCCTGCTGATAGGCAATCGCTGCTGTAATTAACAGACTTTTTTCTTTAAGTGTAGATAATATTAATAATAGATTCTAGCGATGAAATAGTGTCTATAGGTAAAAGATCTACAGATAAAAGTAGAAGTTTAGACACTCTTTGTAGACTCAAAAGAATTTTCTAAAAAATCGTTTTTAATAATTGTTTAAATTGCGTTTAAAACCGTTTTACAAATTAGTTTAAAAAAAGTTTGCAATATCTGGTATCATTAGAAGAATAAAACAATGCTTATTTGAAGAAACTCTATGAGAATTGTAGAAGTTAGGGTTCTAGGTTGTAGATTTTAAGTTTTTCGTTCCAATGGTCTCAAACTTTAAAATTAGAAGAAACTGACTTGTGGAAATTCAATAAAAATTATGTGTATTTTGTTGATGAAAGACATTCAATAACAAAATTTATTATTACATGCTCTTCACAGAAAACTATAAAGAAAAATTATATTGAAAAATCTTTCGATTTTTAAATTAATTTTTCACCGTCTACACTATTTTGGGGTTTAAAAACTAAAGAAAGAGCACGGTATCAGTACACAATCATTCTTGCTCCATTTCATAAGTCAGGATTGTCCATAGCATCGTCTATTTCCTCATCCAAAGTACCTACACTTACTCTCTTCGATGTCAGAGGCAACATTTTCTCTAGTTTTTTTCGAAAAATTTTGAGTTATCGAAATAATTTACCCAATTTTTTCGCGTTTTCTTTCATTTTAATAAGCTAACAATAATAACAAATACAAACGAAAACAAATGAGCGTTGGCACGGCAGAAGTTTGAAAGTGGTCTAAGTCACTCTGTATCCACTAATATTGATATGAGGCGATGCAAACAGACATTTTTTATTTATAATATTCATTTTAGGTGATTCAGATAATGTGAATAACATATAAAATGAAATTATTTGAAAAGTAAAAAAATATTTTTAATTTCAACCTGTAAATATTTGTATATATTTTTCAAAAACTTTTTTGAAATGAAATATTTTCGTTTTCTTTACTTTTGCGAAAAAAACTAAGATTTTGTCTGTCCTTTTTTCAGTTTTGAGAAGAATGAAAGTGGTCTAAGTCAGCACATCCTCTGAAAGTAGTGATTCCCTTAGAGGTACCAACGTTGTCGATTTTTTTTATAAAAGGTCGATATAGTAGAATATTATAAGAAAACAAGTAAGGAAAGGCTAAAGTCGGGCGGAGCGGACTATATGATAAACTCCACTATCTATCCTATTACAATTCAATTCGTTAAAAAAGTGAAATCGGGAATGATTTTTGTATCCTGTAAATGTATGTGTTTGGCAAAAAATGTTAAATCGGAAAGAACATCTGCATGGGAGTATATTGATACATGGAACGCTGTGACCCACTTGTATGTTTATAGGTGAAATATAATATGTAAAGTTTGGACAAAATCGGTTAAACATTTGGGAGCAACATTTGTATATACATAAATAAATGTATATCTAAATCTGAACCGATCATACCCACTTTCACCATAGATGTTTTAGTTAGGGTACAATATGTGATTTTTAGAGCGGAAAATGTTAAATCGGGAACGACATATCTCAGAACGGATAAAGTGTGACTTACACTACTATCATTCTAACTGGCACATCTGCAACTCAATGTGATGCTTGTAACATGACATGTGTGCTTTATTACTAGGTGCGATATCCGGCAAGTGAGTTATGCTTCTCGTTTCGTTTGTGAGAATCATTACACTTAAAAAAAATTGTTGGTACTGAAGCATACTAAGACTGAGTCTGAAAAATGTACTCAATCTGATTACATTTGTAGTTAAAATGAGTAAATAAAACGTACTAAAGGGTGATTTTTTAAGAGCTTGATAACTTTTTTTTAAAAAAAACGCATAAAATTTGCAAAATCTCATCGGTTCTTTATTTGAAACGTTAGATTGGTCCATGACATTTACTTTTTGAAGTTTAAATGTTGACCGCGGCTGCGTCTTAGGTGGTCCATTCGGAAAGTCCAATTTTGGGCAACTTTTTCGAGCATTTCGGCCGGAATAGCCCGAATTTCTTCGGAAATGTTGTCTTCCAAAGCTGGAATAGTTGCTGGCTTATTTCTGTAGACTTTAGACTTGACGTAGCCCCACAAAAAATAGTCTAAAGGCGTCAAATCGCATGATCTTGGTGGCCAACTTACCGGTCCATTTCTTGAGATGAATTGTTCTCCGAAGTTTTCCCTCAAAATGGCCATAGAATCGCGAGCTGTGTGGCATGTAGCGCCATCTTGTTCAAACCACATGTCAACCAAGTTCAGTTCTTCCATTTTGGGCAAAAAAAAGTTGGATATCATCTCACGGTAGCGCTCACCATTCACAGTTACGTTACGATTCGCATCATCATTGAAGAAGTACGGTCCAATGATGCCACCAGCCCATAAACCGCACCAAACTGTGACTTTTTCTGGATGCATTGGTAGCTCTTGCAATGCTTCTGGCTGATATTCACTCCAAAATCGACAATTCTGCCTATTTACGTACCCATTGAGCCAAAAATGAGCTTCGACGCTGAACACAATTTCTTTCTTTCTGAACTTTCTTAACAGAGCACGCATTTTGATAATAAAATTCAATGATTTGCAAGCGTTGCTCGTTAGTAAGTCTATTCATGATGAAATGTCAAAGCATACTGAGCATCTTTCTCTTTGACACCATGTCTGAAATCCCACGTGATCTGTCAAATACTAATGCATGAAAATCCTAACCTCAAAAAAATCACTCTTTATATTTAAGTAAAAAATAAACGTAAATTGAGTAAAGGCATACTGGGTACCAAAGAGATACCAATTTCCTTAATTTTAGCACATTCTTACTGGAGTTCACTACACTTTTTTTGAGTGTAGCTTTAAGAGGCAGGGTATGTTGTTGAAAAGTAGCTGCGAAGCCACCTGACGAAGACTTTCACAAGTCGGAAATCATGATCGTGGTAGTCTGCAGCCAAGTAATAAATGTCACCATGCCATTTGTAAATAAATTTGCATTCTATTAAATATGGATGCAAAATGGTCTTGAGCCAGGATAATTCACAGTACAAAGCAAAATATTTTTTTTTAATTTTAACTTTTAATGATTCGATAACTAAGATAAAAAAAATATTTCCATTTTACAAAAAATTAAATTGCAAAAAATTCCAATTTTTTGTTTCATATTTTGCTATATTTCGAACGAAATCAGCTAAGAGTTTAAAATTTTCCATAAATCTGTGTTTGTAGATTGGTTGTGATTTAAAGTAGACTAAATCGATCCAAGGGGAAAAATAATTTCCATTTGAAAACACCCCCGAATATTTAGATTATTTAAGATTTTTTTAAATTTCTGTTTTATATGCATTTCTTTGCATATATTGTAGCTTTCATGCTACCTTCAATGTAAGTAAATGATTTAGCTGCTGAAATGGGACAAAAACGGTTAAAAATGGTACTAATGAAACGACAACAGTTAGAAACATGAAATTCAGTGTGTATATCCATGTGTAGACACGTAAAATAAAGTAATTTTTCGAAATTTGTACTTTTAAAGGAAAAAAGGGATACAAATGGTACCAACCAATCGGCTGAATTTGAAATCGTGAAATTCGGAGTGTGCATTCTTCTGACTGTGTTGTCGTGAAACATAAATACATTTTTCTAAATTTGTACTTTAAGGCGGAAAATGGGCCGAAAGGGGATGAAAAAAAATGGGATGAAATTGGTACCAAGCAAACAATTGTATGTAGAATCACGAAATTAGGTGGACGCGAAACATAGTGGATCTTCAGAATAAGAGCTTTTCTTAAAATGCTACAGACTTTCTTAAAATGCTTCAGACTTTATCTGAAATCAAGAAATTATGGGGGAAATCTGCCCTGAGGTAAAATTAACATTTCGACGATCTTACCGTTTTGTTAGAAATGAAAATGAGAAATGAAAATGTATTAGGCACATTATATGGAGTCATATTTTATTCTTCAAAAAACTATTTCTGAATACAGAACTTAATTTAATTTCTAACAAAACGGTAGGCAATTCACATTATGACATGACACTACTTTTGCGCCACCTTGTATTATGAGGTTGCAATAAGTTGAAGTTGTTAGAAATATTTTGCTGTGTGTGTTGGAACCTCCAACCATGATTCACAACAACGTCAACCAACATACTTAACAACCAGTACTTATTTATTAACTTTTTGTAAGCATGCGTAGAAGTACTTATTTCCTTACAATCCCTTTATAAAAATAATTAGAAACGGATCCGAAAAATAAGTAGTGAAGACTTTTGGTTTAGCCTCATGTCCTGTATTACATGGTAATGAGAGTTTTTAATGGGATGTGGAACTTCGGATTCAATTTCGGAAGAGTGTGTTGAATTCATTTTTTTCTGGCAACTTTTAAATGGTTTTCCATTCTGTGAAAACCCCCCATTCAACTACCTTTCCCACTACTACTTTTTCCTTTTCCTGTTTACCATATGCCCCAAGAAATTGCCAAGTTGCAAAATGTATGCAAAAGACATTTGCAAACTGACATCAATCAACGTCTCTTTATTGTCTTACAATTTAATCTCAATGTCAATGTTTAGCAATTTGTCATTTCCGACTTAAGATGCATCAATTCCACACAAGATACCTTCTCGGCAGCTATCCCATCGTTTGGTTTGGTTCGTACGGTTGCATAAACTGCCAAATGCCAGCAGGCGGACAAAAGCTTCACATGCTTCATGTGGCAAACATTTTCTCCAAAAAGAAGAAACATCATCAGACGAGCGCAATGACTCCTGACAGCTACACATGGATAGATGAATGGCACAAAAAAGAGCTGGACGAACGCTGGACAAAGGAGCGAAATTAAAATTTTCAACTTGTCAAGTTTTTAACAAGTTTCAACAAAACATCACACACAGCGAAGAGTATGAAGCAGAAAAAAACGCAAAAAGGCAGCTTTTACGCACAAACATATGTGATGGGGTGCTGGCAGAAAAAAAAACGGCGAAATTCGAACATTTTATTCTCCATTTCGGTTGGCACAACAGCTGCCACATGTCAACACAATCCTTGGCCGGGTACCTCAAACGCAGCTAAAGCCAAACGCAGCCAAACAAACTAAAGGAACATCCGAAAAATTTGTTGATGGTTTGTTTACACCGATAGACACATTGATGGGCCGGTCCCGGCCGGCCGTTCGCAAACTGCTTCTTTTTAAGTTTTGAAATAAAAACCGTCAAAGGGTCTCGCATGGAACGCATGTGATTATGTTAATTTTGGGCCAAAAATTGTTGGGCTGTTGTTTCGGTTGTTTGTTTGCGTTAAATATGTCCGCAGGGGTTTGAACACTTTGTTGGAGGACAACAAAGAAACACCTTTGCGCAATGTCCTCGTAAGAAAAGCGAATATGAGAGCATAAACACCCGCTGTGTGCTGTGGCAAGTTTTATCGTTAGTGGCATGAATGGGTATGGGAGAAGAAGAGGTATTTTGTAAATACATTGTTTGGATATGAAGACTAGCTGCTCTTCAAGTTGGTTAATGATATTGTAAATTTAAGTTTTTTTATTTATTTTCTCAATTCATAGGCTACAAATTACAATGAAACTACAATGTTTTCTTTAACGGGGAAATTAATCTTCCATCGAACCATAGTTTTTATCCGTAAAATGGTGTAGAAGGCCATAAACTGAAAAGAATATTTCAGGCCATGAGTGAGTATAAAATTTGCAAAGCTGACATCTGAAGTAGGCTTGAACGATGGTTGGAATAAAGTGTTTTTTTTTGCCAATTCTGTAAAAATCTCATAACTGAGTTTCCAATAAGTCAATTCGATATTGAAATGGAACAATACAACAGTATTAACAAATTTCTTCTCTTAATTGAAAATGCAATAATATAGGGTCCGCTAACTATCTTTTTTTTAAATGCTATAAAAAACTACTGAATATTTTCTCAAATTTCTTTTTTTATTTGAAAGTCCGGTTAATAATGGAAACTAATTTCATTCAAATGGCTGCCTCGGGCACCCCACAAATAATAGTCCAACGGTTGAATAGTGAAAAAAACGTTAGATAAACACCAAAATCACCACCGACCAAAATTCAATAACTTTGGATCAAGTGAATATTTTCGAGTTTTTGTTAAAATATTTAAATTAAACAAGAAGACAAGGCTTATTTAGAGATACTAACATTGAAATTTTTAAAAATTAGGCCAAAATTGACCACTTTCTTCCATAAGTACACTCAGAAAAATGACATTCTTAAATCTGAGTAAAATCCATACTCCAATTTAGTTTAACAATTTTACTCCAGGTTTAGTTAAAATTTCCTTGAGATAAGGAAAATTAACTAGATATGAGTACAGTTTCCTTATCTCAAAGCCAGAAGAAGTAGTACATATAATCAAAATAGGATAGTAAATTTACTTAAACATATTTCTTCGGATCTAGTAAATACTTCTGACAATTAAGTATATTCATACTTATGCGGAAGAAAATTTACTAGCATTTATGAAAGAATATAAGGAAGAAAATGTTTGTATGGAAAAAATCCATTTAGGAAGTTTTTACTTAAAAATATGTTTAAAATAAAATACTTCAGTATGTTTAGAAAAATACATGAATAGTAGTCTAAGAAGCAATTCTCGTTCGTTAGCCGAGACTTTCTTCATAAGTACTTCAAATATTACTCTAAACAATCACAGCGAAGGCGCCTACTTAGCCTCCGCAGCAGTCATGTTGAAATAGATCAACTCTTTATGGTATAAGTAAGATGAAACGTTTGAGAACTATTTCATGTTATCATTTTTCATATGAGTGTTGCATACTTTGAAGCGAAATAATTTATTTCAATTATCAAGTAAAGTCATAGTCAGGCTGAGTACAAATTTACTTACTTTAAGGATAATTTTCCGAAAATTTTCCTTAGATTGAGTATATATTTACTTGGTATGACTACAAATTTACTTAGTTTGAGTAACAATTTACTTGGATTGAGGAAAAAATCTGAATATTTTCCTCAGTTTGAGTATAATTTTACTTGATTTGAGTAAATTTTCTTAAAATTTTTCCTCAGATTAACTAAAGATTTACTTGATTTGAAGAAAATTTTCCTCAGTTTGAGAAAATTTTACTTGCGTTAAGGAAAAGTTGAACTGGAATCAAGTTCAAAGCATGTCCTATTTTCAAGGAAAAGCTTGTGCTTGATGTGAGCAATTATTGTCTTAGCGCTATAGGAAGTTCATTTTCCCTCAGTTTTAGTACATATTTACTTAATAGTTTTTTCTGAGTGTATGCCACATATTTTTCGATTTATAAGAAAATTATTTTTATACCCTCACTCTACATATATATCCTTTTGGACAGAAAAAAGTGTCACGCTTTGAAACAGTGACTTAAGACCCTAAGTATGCTTGGACCAAATCCGTTTCATGACTTTTTAAGTTGTTCGTGCCATGTCCGTCCGTCTGTCTGACTGGTGTACACGATAACTCTCGAAGGGAATTCATGAATCAATTCAGGCTTTGTACATGGTAATATTTTTCCCAAAAATTGCCACGCCCCTTCAGGTACCTCCCACATAAATGGTCCATATTTCATTGTTAAATTAAAATCAATGTAACTTTCAAACGGATATTCGGAATCACTTATATTGTGGTATTTGATAAAGTTTTTAAACTCAATTGCCACGCCCCTTCCAGTACCGCCCACACAAGTGACATTAAACTACGTAAAATTAAAGCTGTCATAACTTCTATATGGATGATCGGAATACTGTGAAATTTGATATTTTGCAAAGTATTCAGTTGTATTCATATGGAATATGGGCGATATGGCCATACCCCTTCTATAGGGTCCGCCATCTAACGTTTTTTTCAACCGTTGGACTATTATTTGTGAGGTGCCCGAGGAAGCCATTTGAATGAAATTATTTTCCATTATTAACCGGAAGGATTGTACTTTCAAATAAAAAAAGAAATTTGAGAAAATATTCAGTAGTTTTTTATAGCATTTTTAAAAAATAAGTTATTTGGCGGACCCTATAGTATCTCCCACACAAAGTGGCATAAGCCTTGGTTAAAATAAAGCCGATATAACTTATATACGGGTAGTAAAAATCATTTGCAATTTAATATTTGAAAATGATTTTATAATCACTTTAAACACAAAAAATAATTACATTTTTGCCAGGCTTCTTCTTGTACCTCACACACAATTGTCATAATTATTTATATCTATAGATGTAGGTATATTATGCAAAAATTTTTGCCATAAAATTGAAATTAGACAAGGATCCAAGGATTATTTTGAGATATACAAATCAAGCAAAGGGACATATAGGCTAAAGTTGACTAATTTCTTATTTTTCAAGCAAAGGGACATATAGGCTAAAGTTGACTAATTTCTTATTTTTCGATTTGAAAGAAAAGTTAATTTTTATTTTTTTTTTCATATTTTTGCGAATTTGTTCGTAAGACTATGGAACACAAGCGGGTTCTGATAAAGGGGGTAAGAAGAAGAATATACATGTATCGGCGTTTTTAAAGTTTACATACGTTTAAGTCGTTTTGCAGAGGGTTTCAATATGTTCCCCGTTTACCACATTCTAATGACGAGGCGGCAGCTTTGTGATTCTTACATTTGAAGTATAAGATGTGTTCAGAAATATTACTTAAAACATAACGAGGAAGATTTTTGTGGAACATTTCAACCCTCTAGGTCCTCAATATAGGGGTCACTACAAGTCACAGAAGAAAATAAAAAAATATATAAATAAACAAGTAAGGAAAGGCTAAAGTCGGACTATTATATTATTATAATCTATATTTATGTTATACCCTCCACTTTCTACCCCAATAGCATTCGAGATAAAAGAAAAATTGGATTGTCTTGGGAGAAAAAAGATAAATTGTGAAGGAGATTTGTATTAGGGTTATATTAAAACCTCAAAAGATGTGGCCCACTTTCACAATAGGTGATATATAAGGTGTTCTGCCAAATGAGAAGATCATAAGTTGCAATATATGGTTTCTAGAGAGGAAAAAGTCAAATCAGGAGCGAAATTTATACGGAAGCTATATCTACATCTGAAGCTATCTGACACTCTTTCACCACAGATATTTCCAATTTGCTTATAAGGTACTTTGCCAAATTTGAAGCAAATTGAGTAAAATATGATGTTTATTGATGAGCGGAGAAAGCAAAATCGGGAGCGACATTTGCATGTGGGCTATATCTAAATCTGAACCGATTTCAAATTAAATAGGGTCGGTCCTTGGGCCACAAAATTTACTTCTGCCAATTTTTATTAGGATCGGACAATAAATGCGGCCTGTCTTTTGAAACGGACAGACAAATAGACAGACGGGCACTGCTAAATCGGCTCAGAAAGTGATTCTAAGTTGACCTGTATAATAAATGGGTCTATCTCGTTTCCTTTTGGGTGTTACAAATGCACAGACATAATACCATAGTGTAGGGTATAAACATCAGTAAAAATTTGGGTATATTAACCATATTAATATCGCAAGAGCATTTAAATGCATTAGAACAGCATTTATATGCATTAAATTGTACCTTTTTTGTGGTAATTTATTTTTTATCTAATTTCAATAAAATTTCTTCTACACTTTTTTCAATTGTAATTCAAAAGACATCACTTAAAATTCAAAAGACACCAGTTGAAATTCAAAAATTCCATTTGCAATTCAAAAATATCAATTGAAATTCTAAAATTCCATTTGAAATTCAAAAAATGTCAATTGAAATTTAAAACTCGTCATTTGTAATTCAAAAGACATCATTTGAAATTCATAAGTCGTCATTTGTAATTCAAAAGACATCATTTGAAATTCAAAAGACATCATTTGAAATTCAAAACTCTTCATTTGTAATTCAAAACTCGTCATTTAAAATTCAAAACTCGTCATAAGTAATTCAAAAGACACCATTTGAAATTCAAAAGTTTTCATTTGAAATTCAAAAATTATTCCATTTGCAATTCAAAAAGGGCAAACAAAATTATTTAAGCAAAATATACATTAGGTTGGGTAGCATTTATTTATTTCTGTAAACTTTAATATTCTGCTGTTAAGAAAACATATTTACGTATCTCTCACTCTAACCTATTTAAATTTAAAGATTTTATAACTTCTAAACGGACGATCGGAATACTCTGAAATTTGGTAATTGGTAATGTTTTCATAGGCGTTATATACACCTGCAATATGAGCGATATTGCAAATCTCACACAAATTGGCATAAGCTTTTGTTAAATAAAACTGATCAGTAACAATTTAATATTGGAAATGGTTTTACAATCACTTTATACCTGAAAAATGGCTATGATTTCTTGTACCTCCCACGCAAATAATCCAACCCTAAGTAAAATGCAAGTCCTTATAAATTATATGCAGATGCTCGCTGAACTGGTGAATGTTATAAACTATATATGAAATTACCGACCGTTTATCATTTTTTTAAATCTGTTTCCAAAACTGCAGAGTATCCAAATTTGCAGAAAAATAAATGCTACCCCACCTAATGTATATTTTTCTTAAATAAGTTTGTTTACATTTTTGAATTTCAAAGGGAATCTTTTGAATTTCAAATGGAATAATTTTTGAATTTCAAATGAAAACTTTTGAATTTCAAATGGTGTCTTTTGAATTTCAAATGATATTTTTGGAATTTCAAATGTAATTTTTGAATTTCAAATGGTATTTTTAAAATGGTGTCTTTTGAATTACACTTGAAAATCTTATATATATCTTATCTATAAAATCTTTAAAAAGCTGAAATAAAAATATTTCCCTATTTTCTCAGTCGAGAGACTTTAAACACAATTATTTCAAAGGAGTCGTGTAGTGGAATAAAGCATAGCTTAATCTCCATGTTTACTCAAGCAGCAAATGTCGGTCAATGCATCTTATCACGCAGCGCAATGACTCCATCAAGAATCAACAAGCGAATAATTTAACAAAAAAAGAAACACAAAAATGTACCATATCTCGAAAATTAAGAACCACAAAACAACGAACGAATTAAAACGATGCATGTTTTAAAAAGTGTGAGAATTCAATGGACAGTTCTTTTAATTTATTTTGTGGTTGATTTCACAGACATTTCAGCAGTTTTCTTTCTTTTTTTCAGGGGAGCCATTCTGACGCTTACCACAATTGCAAAGCGTTTAAATGATTTTAAATTTATTGATGCCACAACACATGTTGTGCCATTCACAACGACCAACGACGATCATCTTGTGGCGGCCACACAGACATGATCATTGATTGTATGAAAAATGAGATCATGATCATGGTTAACAAGATGAAATAGGAATTATTTATTGGTTGCTTGCTGAAATGGTTTTATTTTAAAACGGAGGCAATTAAAATTTGAACAAAATAAATCGAAAGTATTTTTGTAAGATAGAGGTGTAGGTCGGCATAGAACGAGTGCATGATGCCCTACAGATGAGAGAATTTTATGTAGTATTGAAAACCCATCAACCGACAGACAATGATAATGTGTTTCAGATTTCGTGCTGACGTTTTCGGGTGTATATATATCTCATATATAAATTGGCAAAAATGTAAATATATATATATATGGCTAATGACTGTATTTTAACATCAAGCACTCCATACCGAAGCACCTCTGATGCTGTGTCCCCTACAAGTTAATGAAATATGTATATAACCAAAGTATATACAATTGAGTGTGGTTCTCCTTATTTCATTTATCAAACAAAAAGCATTTCCTTCATTAGAAGAAATAACTTGATCGAAATAGCTGGGATTCAAAAACACCTAAAAATTAATGAAATCGATAAATAACGCAAAAACTATGAATGAAATTATTTTGTTTAAATTGTTAGAATATGAAATTGAAAATTATTGAAATTTACATCGTTATTGTACAATAAACTCGACTAGGTCCTAATAATTGTTCATGATCATTCAGTGCAAGAATGATACATGCACTTCGTTTAGGGTGTTCCCACTATTCTTGTGATGGATTCACTTCCGTAGATTGTTCCTAAATTTCGACCAATAAATGTAGGGTGAACTCGCGCAAAATTAAACCGAAAACAAAACCCGAAGGTTTAAAGACTTGAATAATTTAAAACAAAAATTGCAAAATTGCTCCTCATGCCATTGTCGATGTCATCGATTCCTTTGTTGATGTTGGGCAACGAGATGCCATCACTTCATGCCGCACCATGCACCATCCATCCACTGAAGAACAACAAAACAAATGTCGCTGTCGTTCTTGTGCCAATGACATGATGTTGTTCATGTTCCGCCGAGTACTTGCTGTGCGTTAAATGCATGTATTAGCGTGGGTAACGATAGACGATTGATGTGAGCACAACAATCATAATTAACTAATTTTATAAAGATTCTGGTATTTTTTGTAAGAGTATAGCTATACTCAGCGTATTTGGCTTTAGCTATATACCTCAGAGGAGAAAACGTTTAAAAATTTCCTTTCACTTAACCCTTTGACGATCATACATTTTTGGCCGAAGAGATTTGGATTATGATATTCGCGATCTGCAATCAAATAACATAGAGCTACAAAAAAGAAATGAAGTAGAAAACTCTGGAAAGTGATAGTATTTTTCTGGAACGTATTGTCGAGTAGAACATGAATCTGTATTTGAAATTGGTCAGACACCACCAAAATCTTGAGTTACAGGTAAAAGGTTTTTCGTACCTTTGCACACTTATAATCCTGTAACTTATTTGGCTATCAACCGATTTTGACTTTCTCTACGGATTTGAAAAGAAGAACCCCGAGGCTTTCGATAGGTATATAGCCTAATTTAATTGTATATAAAATATTTTTATTTGCAGTTTATGTATTTATAACGGATCAAATAATGCAGCGTGCTACAGTATTGAACATGACCCCATACACGTGAAACTAGACATTTTATATAGGATAGTATATAGTTTTCCATTAATTTTTCAAATGCATATAGATGTTTTAATAATTTATTTTGGTATTTTTCCAAGTCATACAAGATGATATAAGTATCAAATGAAAGAGAAGAATATCTGTTAAAAATACTTCAAATTTCATGTTCCTATCTGAGTAAGTTCGTCATTAATAGTAATTATAGATTTTCCCCTTAAAAATGAAAATATTTAAAAAATTTAGCTTTTTAAGAGGAAACATTTGAAATTGTTGTTAATGCTAATCTTATACAGATATATGCATGAAACTTGAAGTATTTTTAACAGATATTCTTCTCTATCATTTGATACATATGACTCGCAAAAGTACGAAAATAAATTATAAAAACTTCTATATCCATTTGAAATTAAAAATCCTGTATATGGAGAAAAAATCACCAAATGGAAAACTGAGCACAGAACTTTTCTACATTCGATCTCTAGTTTCACGTGTGTATGGTTGTGTTCAGCTCCAATGAAAAAATGAAAAATTGTCGAACGGTTATATCTTAGAAAAATTATTTAATTAATAATTCCGATTTTTGTCGAAGGTGCCTTAAAGATTTGTACTCCCATTTCGGAAATGTGGGTCCGATCACATCCGCTTATGTGACCAATTAATGGTAATTATGATGACTACAAATGTTGCAACCTTCAGTTTCTCACAGAAAAAGTGGTTCAGGAACTGTTCTCCAAAAATTTTAAAAATATATTTTTCAAAAAAAGAAAAATTGATTGCTGGTACAAAAATCCATAAAAAATAGAAAAAAATTGCAAAATATTTTGTTTTAATTTTTATTAGCTAACATTATATTGAAAAGATCTATGGATACATGTAGAAGTTATGGCCCTCAGTGTAGACGCAACATAATTTTACAGATTATTTTTTACTAAAATTCCGATTTTCCTCGAAGGTACCTTTAAGATTTGTACTCTCATTCTGGAAATATAGGCCCGATCACACCCGCTTATATGCCCAATTAAGGGTAATCATGTTGGTTACAAACGTCTCGACTTTCACTTTCTCAAACAGTGGTTTAAATACATTCTCCAAAAATTAAAAAAATATATATTTTTTCGAAAAAAATCTTTTGATTGTAGAAAAAAACCATAAAAAAGAAATAGTTTGTTTTAATTTATAATAGCTAACATTATAACAAAAAAAGTATTGTAAAAGATCTATTGATAAATGTAGAAGCTACGACCCTTTGTGTAGAAGCAAAATAATTTTATTGATTTTTTTATAATTTTTGTCTAAAATTTCGCTTTTAGTCCAAAGTTACCTTTCAGATTTGTACACTCATTTTGCAAATCTAGGTCTGTTCAATTAAATTTCACATAGAAAAAGTTGTCAAAAAATACAAAAAATATTTGTGATTGTAGAAAAAAACCATAAAAAGAAATATTTTGTTGTATTTTTTATTAGCTAACGTTGTAACAAAGAGATGCCATAAAATATCTATGGATAAATGAATATCTGCTTAAATGCATAAAGTCATAAAAAGTATTTAAAAATGACTTCTATTTAGCTTTATTTTATAATAGCAGGAATATTAGCGAATAAATTAAGGTTTATTTAAACAAAATATATAGATAAATATGTAGAAGTTATGACCCTTTTAGTAGAAGTAAGGTATTTTTACTTTTTTAAATTGAATTAGGCATACGTAAGTACGACATGTACTTTTTCAAGAAGAGTCATAACTTATACATTAACCAACTAGACTTAATTTGCTTCGACTTAAGATTCTAGACTTAAGATTCCGGATATTATAAAATAAAACTAATTGTTGTTTCATCGGATCAATGTCGGTAGGTATCAGTTTGATGAAGCTTTCTCTGTCAGTGTAGTATTAGCTCTAGAGCTCTGTATATATTAAAATTTCTCTTATATACAGCTGAACTTGTTTGTAATTTCGTCGTTCTCTAATATTGTAGACTACAAGCATTGATTACACTATTCAACACTATGTCGAAGGGTCATCTAAATAATTTTTCGATGTATTTGGACTTTCTAAACTCAAAAACAATATTAAAAAATTATAGTATTTTTTTAAATTTTTTAAAAAAATTTCTATTCTCGGCAAAGGTGCCTTAAATTTGGAAATATTAGTAATACCACCCGGCTATATGTCAAATTAAATGTACTCATAATGGCTGCAAATAAAGTGAATCAAACTTTTATATAGAAACAGTGGTTTAGAAACAGTCTTCAAAAATTTGGAAAAACAAATATTTTTTTTTTCGAGAAAAAAAATAATATATTTTTGCTGGCACGAAAAAATCGTTAAAAATAGAAGGGAACTCGGGAAAAAGTATTTTGTTTTTGTTGTAAGATTACAATGTTCATATGTAAAAAATCTATGGATAAATGCAGAAGTTATACTTTGTAGACGCAAATGTTTTTTTAAATAATAATTTTTAATTTTTGTTTAAATAAGACAAAAATACCTTTACAAATTAGATAGCAGAATATTTTATTTTAGTTTGTAATAGTTGGCATTTACGCGAAGAAAATATTGCGTTAAAATGCTAGCCTTTAAAAATAAAGCAATATAAATTTTTTCGACTTTTATCTTGCAAGCGGATATACATACGGATTTCATACCCAACTACACTCAGAATATGGGAAATACTAGTGTACATCTTTGTGAAAATGCTGGTGAATCAGGGAAGATGGAAATGTTTTCCATAGAAGAATCTTAATAAAAAATTATTTTATTCTCTATCTAAGTCATGGGAATAAATAATTGTGTTTTATGTTATTATAATTCTCTAAATTATTATTAATCATACGCTTCGTAGATCCATACTTTACTATAAAGCTAATATCTGTAGAAATTTTGCAAATTATGTCATCATTCATGGAAGCTATCAAATTTGAAATTAATTGTCTCTAAAGTAAACTCTACGATATTCTATTTAAATTATGAAAGTGTTATTAATTCATAAACAATGGATTAATATCAATCATATGTTTAGTAAAATTAAACTTGCACTATAGAGTATGGGAAATACTAGAGCTAGTGTGTAAATCTTTGTGAAAATGCTGGCGAATCACGGAAGATTGACATGTTTTCTATAGAATACATTTAATAAAAATTTACCAGCTTCACTCTAAGTCATGGAAACGTTTGAGTATCTTATATGTTGTTCTTACTAAATGAATTATTGTTAATCATACGCTTCATAGATCCATACTTTTACTAAAAATCTAATATATGTAGTGATATCGCTATATATGTTATCAATTTGTGAAAAATACCGGTCAATCTGGGAGTATGTCATATATGAGGTCAATTTTCTTAGTAGGATCAGAATTAGACTTTTTTCTTCAAATCGTGGAAGCGTGAAATTATGGTTATGAGGTTATTTTCCTTAGAAAAACGATTAATGATTCTAATTTATTCTGTCCGAGTCAAGTGGACTTTGGTATTATTTATATTTTTACTCGGTGACGTATGAGTTTTACTAATTCAAAATCAATATATAATTATTAACCATACGTTTAAATAAAAGAAACTTTTTCTGTAAATCTGGTATGTGCACCGATTATGGCGGGAATATTATAAATCTAGTTCTGAGGAATATTCTGACCATTTTTTCATGAGGTTATGTTCTTTAGGATAATCTCAAGGAAATCTACTTTACTCTCTCTCTCTCTAATTCATGGAGACGTATGAGTGTTATTAATTCGCGGATTATTATTACATGCAGTCGTATTAGTAATACTAATTCAAAATCAATGTTATTATTTATACGATTTTAAAAGGGAACTTTTATTTTAAATATAATAATAATAATAATAATATTTATAATATATTTGCAGTTAAAGAATTTTTTTCGTGCCAACAAAAATAGATTTTTTTTTGAAACAAAAAATTTAAATTTTTTCCAAATTTTTTGGAGACTGTTCTTAGACCATTGTTTCTGTATAGAAGTGTAATTTGCAACATTTGTATATAACATAATTACCCTTTATTGAACATATAGGCGGGTGCACCGAACCAATATAACAAAAATGAGAGTACAAATATTAAAGTTGCCTACGACGAAAATTATTTGAGCTGATTTTATGAATTAGCACACAAAAAATATTTTTTTTTTCGGCTTGGACACAAAAGTTTCTTTTTTGTTTCAACACACCTTAATGTTTTAAATGTATATACAAAAATATCGACATATATAGAATGAGGTGAATGATCATTTGATGGCTATAACCTAAAAGTGTGTACGAGTATATCACATAAAACAACTACAACATCGACAAATTTCAAATTGTAGCGTAACAGATGTTTGGCTTATTTTTATAAAGCACCAACAGCAGCAAATAAAATAAAAATACAAAAACATATGTACATTTGGACATATAATTGGACACTCAAAAAGAAAATTAATTTAAATTTACCAAATTTGGAAAACAAAACTTGTTTATGAAATATTGTGAAACAGAAGTTGTGACTCGAATGGACTGTGGTAACTCCGAAAAAGGCAAGTGGTAGTAATAATAATCGCCGGCATGACTGGATCGATTGCATGCCAATGTAAGGCGTATTTTCGGATGAGAAGAACATTTATCTCCACTCCTTTGATTACACCGGTCGTTTTGATTTTTGGGTCTGACTTTTAAACGTAAAATTTCGGTTTCTTTTTTTGTTACTAATAGAGGAACAAATATTTTTTCCATTTTCGAATTTTAAGCAAATACAATTTTATTAAATTTTATTATACGTCAGAGCTTTGCAACAAAATATTTATATATTATTATATAATATTATTTATTATAATATTTTTTTAACGTGACCTAAACATTAATTTTTTGTGTATTGACATATATATATGTGCAATTGTCGGACATGGCACCCTATTGTACTCATGTAACGGAAACGCATACGTACTTCTTTACTCACTCAAACACACATAGTCGTATAAGTGTAAATGTATATGTTCTTAAGAGCTTCAGCATATGTGTGCGTGCCCGGAAAGAAAGGTTTCTTTAATGAAAAGGATATAATGAGTGTTGAAAACAAAAGAAGATACACTCACATGTGGCACACACACGCACATAAGTGCCTAAGAAGATAGACACAGATGCCACATTTTTAGTCAGTCCTTGCACAAGAAACATGTATGTATGCGATGATACTATTAATAATACTTGAGCGAACGTCTGTCTTTCTAGGTTAAAAATGAACTTAATTTAACGTCACTTCATTCTTGGCAACATTTTGCCCAGACAACTCACACACCCACCCACTGCCAACAAGGACATTCGCCCGACATAAAGACGGATGAGGGACCCCTCCGTCTCCGTGTGATGATGAAGAGCTTTTGCCGCCAGGCAAAATGCTTAACACCCACTGCTGCTGGTGAGGATATCATTTACATGGGTATGCGGCGGGTATATGCCACCATTCAGTTAATTTATGCCTTCTCCTGCATTTTACGTGAGTGCGAGTGACTGTGACTAAGGCGGAGGCGGTTGGTGTCAACAAAACAATGTCGAGCTTGGCACGGGTATGTGTGTTTAGACATACGAGTATATCTATCTATGTAGGCGTTTTAGGACAATTGCTTTACACATATTTGTATCCATTTTGTTTGTGTGTCTCATTTGTTTCCGTGTGTCACCAACATGTCATCTCAATAAAGGCACAAATTATGCCCGCAGTATTATCTGGAGACACAATCGCAAACATCGAAAGATACACACAAAAATATAGATGAGAGATTTAACCGGGCCGGTAGTTTAATTCGGTTAGTTTCGGAAGAAAAAATTAAAAAAATTGTCTCCGAGACCTAAAAATTTATTTACTGTTTGCATTGATGCATACTGATGTAAAGGGTGATTTTTTAAGAGCTTGATAACTTTTTTTAAAAAAAAAACGCATAAAATTTGCAAAATCTCATCGGTTCTTTATTTGAAACGTTAGATTGGTCCATGACATTTACTTTTTGAAGATAATTTCATTTAAATGTTGACCGCGGCTGCGTCTTAGGTGGTCCATTCGTAAAGTCCAATTTTGGGCAACTTTTTCGAGCATTTCGGCCGGAATAGCCCGAATTTCTTCGGAAATGTTGTCTTCCAAAGCTGGAATAGTTGCTGGCTTATTTCTGTAGACTTTAGACTTGATGTAGCCCCACAAAAAATAGTCTAAAGGCGTCAAATCGCATGATCTTGGTGGCCAACTTACCGGTCCATTTCTTGAGATGAATTGTTCTCCGAAGTTTTCCCTCAAAATGGCCATAGAATCGCGAGCTGTGTGGCATGTAGCGCCATCTTGTTGAAACCACATGTCAACCAAGTTCAGTTCTTCCATTTTTGGCAACAAAAAGTTTGTTAGCATCGAACGATAGCGATCGCCATTCACCGTAACGTTGCGTCCAACAGCATCTTTGAAAAAATACGGTCCAATGATTCCACCAGCGTACAAACCACACCAAACAGTGCATTTTTCGGGATGCATGGGCAGTTCTTGAACGGCTTCTGGTTGCTCTTCACTCCAAATGCGGCAATTTTGTTTATTTACGTAGCCATTCAACCAGAAATGAGCCTCATCGCTGAACAAAATTTGTCGATAAAAAAGCGGATTTTCTGCCAACTTTTCTAGGGCCCATTCACTGAAAATTCGACGTTGTGGCAGATCGTTTGGCTTCAGTTCTTGCACGAGCTGTATTTTATACGGTTTTACACCAAGATCTTTGCGTAAAATCTTCCATGTGGTCGAATAACACAAACCCAATTGCTGCGAACGGCGACGAATCGACATTTCACGGTCTTCAGCAACACTCTCAGAAACAGACGCAATATTCTCTTCTGTACGCACTGTACGCATTCGTGTGGTTGGTTTAATGTCCAATAAAGTAAACTGAGTGCGAAACTTGGTCACAATCGCATTAATTGTTTGCTCACTTGGTCGATTATGTAGACCATAAATCGGACGTAAAGCGCGAAACACATTTCGAACCGAACACTGATTTTGGTAATAAAATTCAATGATTTGCAAGCGTTGCTCGTTAGTAAGTCTATTCATGATGAAATGTCAAAGCATACTGAGCATCTTTCTCTTTGACACCATGTCTGAAATCCCACGTGATCTGTCAAATACTAATGCATGAAAATCCTAACCTCAAAAAAATCACTCTTTATAAAATAAGCATATATCTTTTTATGGATATTTTTTTTTAATTTTTACTAAAATTCCAATTTTTACCGAAGGTACCTTCAATATTTGTACTCTCATTTTGAATATATAAATCCGATAACAGCCGCCTATATGTTAAATGAAAGGCAATTATTTTCATACATAGGTTCGACCATTTAAAATTTTAAATTTGAACTACCGATTACTTTGACTTTGAAAGGATGAACAAAATATTTTTTTTATTTTCAGGTTTGTGTTTTACATTTGCAAAATGGGACGCTATAGACTTGAACAAAATTGGGAAATATTAAAAACTTACTTCCGAAGTAGTGAGACTTTAACGCAAACTGTAAGATATCGGCCTTCAGTTCAGCCTTCATAAAGCTCATTTTTGTTTCGGTGGCTATGCCAATAAGCAAAATTGCCGTATATGGGGTTCAGATAACCTAAACGTGATTATTGAGAAGCCAATGCATCCACAATGAGTCACTGTTTGGTGTGGATTTACGGCTGTACTGAAAAATTGGGTTGATGGGATGAGATGCTGCCGAGCCAGTCGTGGTAGTCATATGAATGATATTGTGTTCCATTATAAAATGAAAAAGTTCAACATTTCCAGCCAGAAAAATGAAACATGAAAATGATTCTAATTTAAAATGATACAGGGCATGATACTCAATGAGATGTTTGGAAGATGGCATGTGTGCTTTATTACTTGGTGCGATTTTTTAAATGCAAATTCGGCAAGTGAGTTGTGCTTCTCGTTCGTTTGTGAGAATCATCTCCTTATAGAGGCCGGGTTTGATGTTGAAAAGTCGCTGCGAAGTCACTTGAAAAGACTTTTGACATGGTCGAAATCATGATCGTGGTAGTCTGCAGCGAAGTAATAAATGTCACCATGCAATTTGTAAATAAATTTGCATTCTATTAAATATAGAAGCAAAATGGTCTTGAACCAGGACAATATCCCAGTTCAAATCAAATGTTGGAAAAAATATTTAATTCTATTTCTTAATTATAACGAAGAAAACATTGTCTACGTATAAAGGATATATGGATAAATGTGAAAGTTACGACGCTCTTACACGCAAATTATTACAAAAATATTTTTTTAATTTTCTATAAATATCGCGAAAAAACTCTTTATAAATTAGTTAGCATAATATTTTAGGTATTTTATTTTGCAATAACTGGCATCTTAACAATAAAAACAAGGCCAACCTGAGGAAAATCTACAGATAAATTTAGAAGGGATGACTCTCCTTGTAGAAGTAGTAAAAACTTCTTAAAAAATTACACTCGGTTTTTGAAATTACATTACTACTACAATAAGGGTCATAACTTCTATATTTATCCAACTAGGACTTGAACTACGCTAAAATTCCAGATATTACAAAATATAGCAAATTATTATGTTATCTTATTTGTAAAGGGCTTTTTCGAGGTATTCATAAATATATTAATTTTCCTAAAAATTCTTTGTGTCTACCAAAACTATCATACCTCCTACATTTATTCATATATCTTTTACATGTAGACAATGTTTTTTGCATTAGAATGTTAGCTATTAAAAAATATAACAAAATATTTTTCCGATGATTTTTTTACGATAGACTGCGCATACCGAAACCATTGTTTTCATACGAATGTGAATTTCGCAATTCTTTTAGCTATCGAAATTGCGATTAATTGAACATATCAGTGGATTTGTTTGGAAAATTTGTAAAAAAGATATCTTTAGAAAAAATATTTATTTATTTGACCTTTCAACACCAACAATATTAGGTTTAATGTTTTAATAGTTCGTCTCTCATCGAGATACATCGAAAATAAACACGGCATACATAGAATTTTCCTGAGAGACGAAATATTGAAAAATCAAATACTGACCTCGAGATCTATATTTTTATAAATAATATCCATAAAAATGATTTTATGAATCAGTATGACTCCATGTATACAAAAAGTAAATGTTGATGTCTCTGGCACAAAATTTACTTATTGTTTTTTAGTCTAGCTAGATTTGTTTGCAACATTTTAAAGTATACACATAAAGAGAACAAAATGTTTGGAGGTCGTTTGGTACAAATGAACTTCTTTTGGAGCACACCCTAAACGTGTAGTGCAACATTTCCTCATTACGGAAATTTACATTTGAAATAAAATGTTTTAAGGGAAACGTGGAAATAGCCATATTCGTAGATGTTTCTAGGTGACGGTTGAACGATATTGGTAAATTATAGACAGTCTTGCCAGATTTGTTGATTTTTCCCCAACAATGGGGATTTTATGATGACCAGAAGGACAAAAAGTATGAACTTGGGACAGGGGACTTTTGTACGGATTTCTTAAAATATGTCGGGTTGTTTGAAGTACTTTGAAAAATATTTAGCATTTGGTTTCAACCGGAATATTGTCCTGTCTCTTGTCAATACTTTATTTCATAGAATGCAAATTTATTTACAAAAGTCGCGGTTACATTTATTACTTCGCTGGTCACTGCCTTCAATATTATTTCTTAGTAAGTAAAATTTTCAATTTTAGTATCCTCCAGACCACTTGATTGAAATGCTGTTTCATCCATTGTTGGACCGAAATGTACTTGTACTGTAATTTTAAATATGAATCTTGTTCATGACATAGGATGATCAAAATATTGCTTGATTATTGACGTATCAACAAATCATTCATAATTAATTTTCTATATTTAGGGATCATTGAGGATTTTTAATGGCTACTTTGGGGACAGTGAAAATACATCCGACAATCCTGTTTATAAAGCGAAAAGGTAAAAAAATAACATTTGTTTGGAATCGATATGACATAACTTATAATAAGACGTAACTGTATAGAAAGACCGTTTGACACAAACGTTTTCTGTTACTTCTAAATTGAAATGAAAATTAATTGATATAAAGGGTGATTTTTTAAGAGCTTGATAACTTTAAAAAAAAAAAAAAACGCATAAAATTTGCAAAATCTCATCGGTTCTTTATTTGAAACGTTAGATTGGTCCATGACATTTACTTTTTGAAGATAATTTCATTTAAATGTTGACCGCGGCTGCGTCTTAGGTGGTCCATTCGGAAAGTCCAATTTTGGGCAACTTTTTCGAGCATTTCGGCCGGAATAGCCCGAATTTCTTCGGAAATGTTGTCTTCCAAAGCTGGAATAGTTGCTGGCTTATTTCTGTAGACTTTAGACTTGACGTAGCCCCACAAAAAATAGTCTAAAGGCGTCAAATCGCATGATCTTGGTGGCCAACTTACCGGTCCATTTCTTGAGATGAATTGTTCTCCGAAGTTTTCCCTCAAAATGGCCATAGAATCGCGAGCTGTGTGGCATGTAGCGCCATCTTGTTGAAACCACATGTCAACCAAGTTCAGTTCTTCCATTTTGGGCAAAAAAAAGTTGGATATCATCTCACGGTAGCGCTCACCATTCACAGTTACGTTACGATTCGCATCATCTTTGAAGAAGTACGGTCCAATGATGCCACCAGCCCATAAACCGCACCAAACTGTGACTTTTTCTGGATGCATTGGTAGCTCTTGCAATGCTTCTGGCTGATATTCACTCCAAAATCGACAATTCTGCCTATTTACGTACCCATTGAGCCAAAAATGAGCTTCGTCGCTGAACACAATTTCTTTCTTTCTGAACTTTCTTAACAGAGCACGCATTTTGATAATAAAATTCAATGATTTGCAAGCGTTGCTCGTTAGTAAGTCTATTCATGATGAAATGTCAAAGCATACTGAGCATCTTTCTCTTTGACACCATGTCTGAAATCCCACGTGATCTGTCAAATACTAATGCATGAAAATCCTAACCTCAAAAAAATCACTCTTTATAACAACAGAAATGTTTGCTGCACACAAACTAACGTTAGCCACAACAGAAACTTACAAACGAAGTTCATTTCTTCGTAATGATTTTTCTTCTCTGCGTTATAAATCCTCTTTACAAAACATTATCTTACTTTCTATATATATGTATATAAAAAATACAAAAATCTATGATTAACTATCTACACACACTCATCGTGCGCCGTGCCCCATACATACTTGTCAGTGATCTATTTGCTTAGTTTCCGTTTTTTTTGTTTTTCTTGGCAAAAATTATCGTCTGAAACAAAACACGTCTAAAACAAACATTTTTCTTTTCCATTCATTGCTCCATCAGAAGCAAAAAAAATTGCTGTCAATATGTCTGCCAATGTTGCTGCTGCCGCTGCTTAGAATGACTAGTCATTAACCTTATTCTGCGCTGTCTTTTGCAGATTTCAGTTCGACTTTGGTGCAAAAGAGAATGTTGATGAAAAGAATAAGCAAAAAATACAGATGTCTATGATTAGAACTAAACACAGTGGCTTGCTTGGTTGGTTTTGTTCTCCTCAAGAAACAAACGAAGATAACAGTCGAAGATAATTTATTCTATACTAATTGCAATTTGAAGAGAAATGTCTAGGTCCATGGCATTGTTGGCATAAAATTTAGATTTAAAAAAATTCCGAAATGAAGGGTCCTGGACTCTGCATTTTTGCACAAGAATGTTCCGATGATGCCTCGAGCCCAAATTCTGACACGTTGTGAATTCATTTGTTTCACAATAATGCGACCATTTTGACGATTTAATAAAATGTTTTTCTTCAAAAAAAACCGTCATAATTTTTAAAATATTGTACTTGAAATATTTAAAACGAAATCTGAAGTTTTTCTACGAAACATCCATTCATTGAGTTCTACAGTAAACTTACCAAAATTACCTAGTGAAATTATTATAGTTTCATATTCACAGCACATACCTGAAAGTAGAGAAACAAAATTGATTAACAACAAGTGCCAGACATAATGTAAAAACTAGTAAATTGTGATACAGTAGATCTGAAATATTCGTAAATAGCACTATGGAACAAAAATTTTGATGAAATGGCTATGTATGTATATGGATGGGTTACGAAAATAAAATGTTGCGGTCACCCCCTAGAAATGAAGAATGGGTTTTTCAATGATGATCTGCAAAATATTTCGTCGCTGATCGCCCTTTTCTTGTGTAATTTTTTATGTCACATTGTTGTCCAATTTTTTTTATTAATATACCCTTAGAAGCACATTAAATATAAAATTGTATTCTTGTCGGAAAATAACTCAATGGTCGTATTATTGAACGTTTGTATTGATTTTTTGTGGTTTTTTAAAGTAACAGCTAAAAACTCACGAAAAGTTAGACAAACGGGATTAGTTCGTCGCAAACGATTTATATTTATCCGAAACCCTAAGAAACGTTTATGACAAATGGTTATTGTGTTTATAGCAAATGATTTATGTTTATCACAATCCCTGCGGAACGTTTGTTGTAAACGGTCAGTTTATTTGTCACAAACGATTTGCGTTTAACCCTAACAAATGTAAAGCAAATTTACTAATCCATTCTATGGTGGTGCGTATAAAAATAAAAATATCGAGTACTCAATTGAAATGTATCGATTAGTCAAAAGTAGCCTTTATTTACGCATTAATTGCCCAAAACAAATAAAAATAAGCTGCGTAGAAAAATCTCCACCACCATCTGCACAACTCTTACTTACAACAACACGGAAAAACAACAGTTCTTTTGTGTATCTATCCAGTGATGATCACATGTATATTGCGCTTCTGTGTGGAGCAGAATAAAATCAATGTTAATTTTTTGGAATTTTCAAAGAATTGTGCAGCGAGACCTCGCTCTGACAAATACTGAACAGCAATGATTTACATCGAAGCAAGTAAACTAAGAAAGAGCCGAATGGCCACAAACAAAACCACACTCTCACAAAATGACAACAAGTTGTGCTCTTTGTTCTCTCAACTCTCAATAAAATGTTCAACCCTATATAAATACGACAAGCGATCTTAAACGTTTTTCATTTGTCATAAACGTAAAGCGTTAAAATTTTGGCACAAAAGAACGTGCGTTCATAGCAATAGAAACTACGTTTACTGTAAACGTTTTCATTAGCGGGAAACGTTTCAAATGTTATGGTAAAAGTAGGTCGTTTGAGACAAATAAATTATTTTTGGGATAAACGACCCCCAAACGTCTTTTTTCTTTGCGTGTACACATGTTCTCTGATAGTGAGGGTATATACATGTCGGTTTAGCCGACTGGCGTTTTCTTACTTGTTTTCATGGAACATTGGAATCCTTAAATGCTCTTTCTGAAAGGACTTTTATCTTTCACAAAACTAATCCTCCTAAAATACCACAATATAGTTCTGACAATAGGAATTCTCTCAGACATTAACATACAACATTTTTCTCACTTAGTATAAAGCTACCTTCGATCAAAAAAACTAAAACTTTAATCCACTGTAAAATGAAACTTAGACCAGCTGGACTACAGGTTTATTTTACAAAAACGATCTACTCCGTTCCGTTCTAATCAAAAATTTTTGATTTATTGGATTATATATTTGCAAAAATGCTAAAACTGTTATATTTTTTCATTTCTTAGTTGCAACACTTTACTATAGAAATGGTTTAGAGGTAATAAATTCACTCCTAATATAGTGAGGCAAGTAGTAAATTAGATTTATTAACTACTTTTGCACCACTGTCCACACTAATTACAAGGCAGCCATAATGTCTCGTCGGAACCTGATGTATAAATTCTCAATACAATTTGTTGTTGTTGCCGCTGCTAATACTTTCCAGCAAAAATAGAAACTTTTGACTTGTCTTTGTTGGAGCTGCTGTGACTGCTGCAGTTGTTGGCGTTGTTGTCGTTAATTCTAAGCTGTCATATGTCAATATTAAAACTCTTTTACAAAACATGACATTGATTAATGTTTTTCAGATTCTATGACCTCCCTCCCCGTAATAAAGTGTCCTACACTTGAGCAATCAAAAAGTTTTGTTTGGCAAACTTTACAAAGTGTTATAATGAGCATGTGTGTGCGGGAAAACACGTGAGTTGTGATCATCTTTGGATGGATATGTTTCTGCAAAAACACCTTTAAGCCGCCTGAGGCTTTTAACCGACACAGCTGACAACAGCTCGAATCGAGGAGTAGCAACAGCAGCAGCAGCATTAATACCCCTCATCATTCACTGTTTCATTCGTGCAACAACCAGCAATTTGTTGCCATACAATGTTGCTGCCACTGCTACATGGACTCTGAAGCACTTAAGAGTGAAACGGCAAAAGCGAAGTCGCAGTGGTTGGTGGTTCGAACCTAAAACAAGTGAGGACGTCACACAGTGGATTCAATAAGAGCAATAGTAAATGAGTCATTCCATGTTTATTTATTTTTATTTTTATTTTTATTTTTATTTTTATTTTTATTTTTATTTTTATTTTTATTTTTATTTTTATTTTTATTTTTATTTTTATTTTTATTTTTATTTTTATTTTTATTTTTATTTTTATTTTTATTTTTATTTTTATTTTTATTTTTATTTTTATTTTTATTTTTATTTTTATTTTTATTTTTATTTTTATTTTTATTTTTATTTTTATTTTTATTTTTATTTTTATTTTTATTTTTATTTTTATTTTTATTTTTATTTTTATTTTTATTTTTATTTTTATTTTTATTTTTATTTTTATTTTTATTTTTATTTTTATTTTTATTTTTATTTTTATTTTTATTTTTATTTTTATTTTTATTTTTATTTTTATTTTTATTTTTATTTTTATTTTTATTTTTATTTTTATTTTTATTTTTATTTTTATTTTTATTTTTATTTTTATTTTTATTTTTATTTTTATTTTTATTTTTATTTTTATTTTTATTTTTATTTTTATTTTTATTTTTATTTTTATTTTTATTTTTATTTTTATTTTTATTTTTATTTTTATTTTTATTTTTATTTTTATTTTTATTTTTATTTTTATTTTTATTTTTATTTTTATTTTTATTTTTATTTTTATTTTTATTTTTATTTTTATTTTTATTTTTATTTTTATTTTTATTTTTATTTTTATTTTTATTTTTATTTTTATTTTTATTTTTATTTTTATTTTTATTTTTATTTTTATTTTTATTTTTATTTTTATTTTTATTTTTATTTTTATTTTTATTTTTATTTTTATTTTTATTTTTATTTTTATTTTTATTTTTATTTTTATTTTTATTTTTATTTTTATTTTTATTTTTATTTTTATTTTTATTTTTATTTTTATTTTTATTTTTATTTTTATTTTTATTTTTATTTTTATTTTTATTTTTATTTTTATTTTTATTTTTATTTTTATTTTTATTTTTATTTTTATTTTTATTTTTATTTTTATTTTTATTTTTATTTTTATTTTTATTTTTATTTTTATTTTTATTTTTATTTTTATTTTTATTTTTATTTTTATTTTTATTTTTATTTTTATTTTTATTTTTATTTTTATTTTTATTTTTATTTTTATTTTTATTTTTATTTTTATTTTTATTTTTATTTTTATTTTTATTTTTATTTTTATTTTTATTTTTATTTTTATTTTTATTTTTATTTTTATTTTTATTTTTATTTTTATTTTTATTTTTATTTTTATTTTTATTTTTATTTTTATTTTTATTTTTATTTTTATTTTTATTTTTATTTTTATTTTTATTTTTATTTTTATTTTTATTTTTATTTTTATTTTTATTTTTATTTTTATTTTTATTTTTATTTTTATTTTTATTTTTATTTTTATTTTTATTTTTATTTTTATTTTTATTTTTATTTTTATTTTTATTTTTATTTTTATTTTTATTTTTATTTTTATTTTTATTTTTATTTTTATTTTTATTTTTATTTTTATTTTTATTTTTATTTTTATTTTTATTTTTATTTTTATTTTTATTTTTATTTTTATTTTTATTTTTATTTTTATTTTTATTTTTATTTTTATTTTTATTTTTATTTTTATTTTTATTTTTATTTTTATTTTTATTTTTATTTTTATTTTTATTTTTATTTTTATTTTTATTTTTATTTTTATTTTTATTTTTATTTTTATTTTTATTTTTATTTTTATTTTTATTTTTATTTTTATTTTTATTTTTATTTTTATTTTTATTTTTATTTTTATTTTTATTTTTATTTTTATTTTTATTTTTATTTTTATTTTTATTTTTATTTTTATTTTTATTTTTATTTTTATTTTTATTTTTATTTTTATTTTTATTTTTATTTTTATTTTTATTTTTATTTTTATTTTTATTTTTATTTTTATTTTTATTTTTATTTTTATTTTTATTTTTATTTTTATTTTTATTTTTATTTTTATTTTTATTTTTATTTTTATTTTTATTTTTCGGTATATGCTTGACATTTGCAAAATACGCTTGTACAATTGGGAAATATTAAAAACTTACTTCCAAAGTAGTGAGTCTTTAACACAAACTGTAAGAAATGTATGTGGATGTATGAAATTTTCGAGAAGAGATTGGCCTTCAAAATTGCCACATATGGGGTTCAGAGAATCCACACGTGACTATTGAAAAGCCACAACGAGTCACTGTTTGGTGTGGATTTTGGGCTGTACTGAAAAATTGGGTTGATCGGATGATGATGTACTGCCGAGCCAGATGTGGTAGTCATACGAATACGGTATTGTGTTCCATTATTAATTACAAAGTTCGACCTTTCCAATAAAACTAGAAATTTGAAAAAATAATCAGTACTCTTAATTCTAATATCTTCACTTTCAGAGCCACTGTTCACGAGTTAATACGAGTGATTAATGAATCATTTGCGGCAGGGCAGCAGTTTTTTTGTCCGCAAAACGAATGCGATAATTTCACCGGCAAAATGCAATTTTTTTTTCTTTTATTTGCCAAAGAAATTCATTAATTTCTTTGGAGATTTTTGGTTCTGTTCCCAACGATAATGGTGGTTCCTACAATGTGTTGACAGACATGCTGCTGCTCATTAGCATAATTCTCAACTACATCTTCTTCCTTTTTGCCGCGGGACGTTCTGCTCATTGTGGTGTGTTGAAGTGTTTTGTTCGACATGAATGATAGAATCGTGAACATGAAAAAGATTATTTAAGCATAACAAAATAAATATTTAACATTACATCAATCATTCACTTTTTTCTTGGGCGGGGGAGGGTGCTGGCTACACCAACAACCTGATGCACTTTTGCTGGATTTTTTGTGTGTCCTGAGGTACACAGTGGTTCAGAATCAAAATCCAACGGCCAAAATTCAATAACTTTTGTTCCAGTATAAATTTTTGTGTTCCGTAAAAAATTGCAAGTAGACAACGACCCTAGGATTATTTTGAAATATTTACATTGAAAATCGCACAATCGGATCTATATTAGAAAATAGCCCAAAGTTTACTCTTCGTATTTTTCGATTTAAAAGAAAAATATAATTTATGTTTTTTTTTTCTTGTTTTTACGTATTTATTCATAATGCGCAGATTTTTTTCCAGATTTTCACCTTTTTCGACTTTGTTGAACTGCTTCTCTCACATTTTAAGAGGTTTTGAACTCAAATTTGTTTTATTAGAAATTGTGGTTTAAAAACTGTGTTTGTGCCAAATAAAGTTTGTTTGTAATAAATATTTAAGAAAATGCCTTTTTTGAAAACAAGTATGACTTTGGACCAACATATTTTTCTTTTCTTTTGAAGCCCTTGAATAAAACACAATACTCATCAAAAGGTATAGTTTTATTGATAACAACTTATTCACAATTCAAATTCATTAATCAAATGAGAATTACTTCACATCAAATTCTACTTTAGAATGTTGGTTGCTTTGGGATCTTGTCCCTCATAGGATTGTGATTACTTTATTGAGCACTGCTTTGCGGGATTCATGGCCGAACCTTTGCGACATTCGAATGCACGCGAAAATTCTTCAATGTTCGTCAAGGGAACATATGCGCGAAACATATCCGGGGAATGTGTGTCAGCAGCAGCCAATTTAGATTCTGCTCCTTCGTAAGTGTCTGCACACCACGCTTGGGCATAAGTGATGAAGAACAATTGCTGGCCGGTATAGTTTAGATTGGGCAGTCTTTCCAAGGCCAGCTCTTCCTCGGTTCGAGCACTGTCCTCATACCAACGGCGATAGGTGTCGTAGGCCACCAAAATGCCAGCAATATCGGCTAAGTTTTCTGCTTGTGATTCATCCTGCGGCAGCGGCTTGCCACCGAATGTGTAGTTGGTGTACTGGTCGTACAAACATTGACGACGTTCATTATATTCGCTGTCAACTTTATCGCCCCAGTTGCCTACGTAATTGCCCAATTTGTTGTACTCCTGACCGCCCGCACTGAAGCCATGTATCGCTTCATGGCCCAAGGCAGCACCTACATCGGCGAAATTTATAGCTTTGGGATATAGAGGCGAGAAAGAGAAATCAGTGGCTAGAACCGACACGGGCATTATCATGCTATTCGACAGAAAAACGTACACAGGTGTGTACAGAAATAAACCGTCGTCGTTATGATGTGGTGCCCCATTCAGTGAGGCCCTCGTCTTGGCTGCCTGCCAGGACTTCAGGGATTTTACGACTTCAAGGTAGTCATGTTTTTTCATAGACAGCTGGGCGTATTCCTTATCGAAGTGGTTGTTCTTGTACAGCGGCACTACCATTTGCATTGAATGTAATTTTTCCAAAGCAAACTCGCGGGTGACGTCATCGAACCAACGCAGTTGGCTGGACTCCAACATCATTTGCAGCGTTGATTTCATATCCTGCCACATTTGCTCTATATACAACTCCTTTTCCGTCAAATCATTGGCCCGATTAAACATGAAACTTACAATATGTGGAAAATATTTCAAAGTTTCTAAGAGACATTTCTCGGCCAGTTCTGTTTTGTTCTGTGGGTAGTCCAACATGAATGGTTCGAGTAATTGGTAAAATATGTAATTGGCCATGACTCGTTTGGGTGTCTTATTGACAGCATCTATTAGCTTGCTCACATTACACATTTCATATATTCTACCCGTGGGCAAATAACCAAAAGAAATGTTAAATAGCTGCTGCACATCCATGTCGGGTAAATATTTAGTGTACAAGTCATCCATGGAGATTTGCACTGCGTCTGCACTGGCTGCCACTAGTTTACTGGCAAACTTGGCAATTTGTAGGGCCACTTTAAGAGCCGTTTTCTGGTCCATGTCCAAAAACGTCACTAAATTATGCCTTATGAGGGTTATGTTTTTATTTGGCAGTGTGGCGTCGTCACATTTTAAATCGATAGTGTTGGCTGTATGATCATATTCATTAGCATACACAGAATAGCTCAGAATAATTTTGCTGCCATATTTGCGGGATATCTCTGCCACCGTCTTCAGCCAATCGAATTCCTGCTCCTGCCATTCGTCACCCATCAAAGCGGGCATTTGCCCGAATTCTGCCATGATTTCAAGCAATTTCTCCTTATAATCTCTTGAGGATAGTGACGTGAAGCTCTGACATGATTCGTAAAAGTTTTTCACCTTCAGTTCAGCCTCGGTATCCGTTTGAGTTGGTGGTGGTGCTGTCGTCAAGAGTTTAACAACCTTCTCATAAAATATGTCAATCGGCAGATATATCGAGCGTGTGCTTTGCTGGCTTTTGTTAGCCGGATGGTGTGTTTTCCAGTTGCCACAGGCAAACTCATAGAAAGCTTCGCAAGGATCGACCGATTCGTTCATATATTTGAGTAGTCTGCCCGATAGGGTGTCACGCAGAGTGGGCGGGCTTTGTTGGTCTTTCTTCGCAGCATCGTCGGCTGATATGGGCAATCCTAGAGCAGTGCACCCTAATATTAGGGTTGTTATTAGAAATGTTTTTAGCATTTTCACTTTCTCTTCAATAGACCACTTTTATTTAGTGCCACCGTGCGTTTTGAGATTATTTTGCGAACTGAATGTGGAACTTTTGTAGCTGGCTGCTGGATGGCTCATGAATATGACAAATTTTGCTTCACGCTTCCAGTTCAGTGGGTTATCTTTGGTTTTTGTGTTATTTTTGGTGTTAAATTGAACCATGATAGGATTTCATTTCGTTTTTGAATTTGCTAATATTTGCGGCAATTGTTTTTGTCATTCATTTTCATTATCTGCTGTCAATAAAAATGAAATACAATTTTAAAATTCCAAAGTTCTGTTGGTACAACAGATTTGACCTAATTTCGCTCAAATCGATGTCGTCCATGACAAATTGATGATGCATTTTAGACGTGAAGAACTTTAGATTGAATTAAAATAATGAATGGTTTCGTACCACTACCGAATGGTTGGCGCATTGTTTTCCCCCAAACTTTTGAGAGTTTTCTCAATCAGTGCCGGAAATTTAAGATTTGTGTTTACAAAAGTAACAGACGTCTTGATGGGTGTTCTCATGGCGGCGATGTACTTATTGGAATCAGATGTACTTATCTTATCACTTTGTCATTCCGTTTGTAACACCTTGAAATAATCATCGCAGACTCCATAAAGTATATATGGGGCATTTCACGATAAATCGGAGAGTTAAAAAAATATTTTTGATTTACTCCAATTTTTTTAAATTTTTTAGTGCCCACTAAACCCCCCCCCCCCCCCCCCCTGGTATACTTTGAGTTTTTTCTGATTACTCGATAAAAATCGTTGAATAGTAGTTCTTTGTTCAGTCTTTTGCTCATAACTTCCACAGTACAACATTTTTCAGTTCGTTGATTGCCAACTCAATTCTGAGAACAGTATGTGAAATTATACCCAAAAAGAATAATTTCTGCATCATTCGTTTTGTCTTCTTACCTGCCGAAATATTTTTAATATCGATTTGAAGTTAGTACTATCGTAAAGGGGAATTTATCACATTTTAGGCCCTGTTGTTTGACATAGCTCGACAGCCGCTAGCCCGATTTAGTTGAAATAAATTTTAAAAAATTAAGAATTACAATTCCCTTAATCTGTTCATATATTGTTTTCCTATACAAGCAACAGTTTCCATGTTAAAAATAAGTTTCCAATAAAAAATGAAGAACATTTTTTTTTAAATTCATAAAAAATACAAAACGGAAATAAGTTTCAAGTGTAGTTACTTTTTCGCAAAGTCACATAACCTATGAGCAAAATGAGACAAAGATCATGAAAATCGATGCACGCGTTTCGCTTTTATTCGCAATTGAGTAAAGGTATGAATTTCAAAAAATAAAATAAAAAATCGATATTAAAAATATTTCGACAGGTAAGAAGACAAAACGAATGATGCAGAAATTATTCTTTTTGGATATAATTTCACATACTGTTCTCAGAATTGAGTTGGCAAATCATGTGTTCGTCAATAATGGTCTAAATTTGATATTTTTTTATATTTTTGTTTTCTTTTTTTTCCATGTTTTATATTTATAAGGTTACTTTCTATATATGTGTGCCACAAAATTTGAAATCCATTTTTGAAAGCTTTTTTCTCAACCAATTTTGCTCAAATTTTGCACACTTAATCATTTTCGATGACAATACAAGGAAATGGAAAAATTTGACCAATTGGACAAAGGGGCGTGGCACCTCCCATACGAAGTTAAAACCTATTATTGAATATTGTCAGTTCTATGACACCTAGAGTGCTGAAATTTTGTGTAAGTGCATCTAGCATCAATTCGCATAGTTGTGCCAAAAATGGGCGGTATTGGAAAAGTGGGCGTGGCACCTCCCATACGAAGTTAAAACCTATTATTGAATATAGTCAGTTCTATGACACCTAGAGTGCTGTAATTTTGTGTAAGTGCATCTAGCATCAATGTGCATAGTTGTGCCAAAAATGGGCGTTATTGGAAAAGTGGGCGTGGAACCTCCCATACGAAGTTAAAACCTATTATTGAATATTGTCAGTTCTATGACACCTAGAGTGCTGAAATTTTGTGTAAGTGCATCTAGCATCAATTCGCATAGTTTTGCCAAAAATGGGCGGTATTGGAAAAGTGGGCGTGGCATCTCCCATACGAAGTTAAAACCTATTATTGAATATTGTCAGTTCTATGACACCTAGAGTGCTGAAATTTTGTGTAAGTGCATCTAGCATCAATGTGCGTAGTTGCGCCTAAAATGGGCGGTAATGCAAAAGTGGGCGTGGCACCTCCCATATGAAGTTAAAACCAAAATTACACCTACTGTAATTTTGTGTAAGTGCATCTAGCATTAATGTGCGTAGTTGTGCCAAAAATGGGCGGTATTGGAAAAGTGGGCGTGGCACCTCCCATACGAAGTTAAAACCCCTTTTCGAATATATGCCGTTCTATGGCAGATAAAAAAACTGAAATTTTGCAGTAATTTTTCCTTCTACAAAAGATAACTAAAAAAGAATTTCTAGGCCCAATAGAATTCTGCTTGCATAAAGCATGGATCTGAAAAAAAAAAATTTTTTTGATTTACTAGTTTTTGAAGTACTTTTCAGAAAGAAATATTGAAAAAAAAAATATTAACAATGTTTTTGTGAACAAATTTTGATTTTTGAAATAAAAACTTTATTTTTTAATTGTTTGTATCTTCCATTTCTTCGAATTTCATTGATATTGGAAGAACAACAATTTGAAAAATATTAGTATTATCGAAAAGCTGACGACTGCATTTGCCCACACAATTATAGGGCAACCCTACACCGTCAGGCCGGCATTCATGAAGGCCGACATCGAAAGCGTCTGCAAGAAACCAGCTGAAACTGAATCTGCCGATATGTCTTATTCATACATACAAAATCAGCTAAAAACCCCCAAAGCATTTTGGTTTATTTAGTTATCATCGCAAGAATATACAATACGAGAGTACTTTTCAAAATGAATAGATTTATTGACAAAACAGGAAAAAAAAACAATTATTCACAATTCAAATATTAAAGGCAGACTGAAATTGAACATATTCAAGGAAATGAAAAAGATATGTATATAAACGCTGCTGGCTTTGGGATTACCGCACAGGATTGTGATTACTTTATTGGGCACTGCTTTTCGGGATTCATGGCCGAACCTTTGGGACATTCGAACGCCTCTGAAAATTCTCCAATGTTCGTTAAGGGAACAAATGCGCGATACATATCCGGGGAATGTGTATCAATAAATTGATTACCGTCATAACTGTCTGCACACCACCCGTGGGCATAAGTGATGAAGAACAATTGCTGGCTGGTATAATTTAGATTGGGCAGTGTTTCCAAGGCCAGCTCTTCCTCTGTTCGAGCACTGTCCTCATACCATCGGCGATAGGTGTCGTAGGCCACCACAATGCCAACAATATCGGCAAAGTTTTCGGCTTGTGATTCATCCTGCAGCAGGGGCTTACCATCGACTGTGTAGTTGTGGTACATGTCGTACAAACATTGACGACGTTCGTCATATTCCTTCTCAACTTTAGTGCCCCATTTGCCTACGTAATTGCCCAAACTGTTGTACTCCCGACCCGCAGCACTAAAGCCATGCATCGCTTCATGACTCATTGTAAAACCTAGAGAGGCAAAATTTATAGCTTGCGGATATTGAGTCGAAAAAGAGACATCCGTGGCTAAAAACGACACGGGAATTACCAAGCTGTTCGTTACATAAATGTACATGGGTACGTCCAGATCTAGGTTGTCGTCTATATGATTAGGTGCCCTAGTCAGTGAAGCCCTTGTCTTGGCGGCTTTTAGGGTCCTCAGGGATTTTACGTTTTCGAAGTAGTCGTCTTTTTTCACGGAAAGCTGGCCGTATTCCTCATCGAAGTGGTTCTCTTTGTATAGTGGCACTACCATTTCCATGGAATGTAATTTTTCCAGCGCAAACTTACGTGTAACGTCATCGAACCAACGGAGTTGGCTTGTCTCCAACATCATTTGCAGGGTTGACTTCATATCCTGCCACATACGCTCTACATAAGTCTCCTCTTGCGTCAAATCATTAGCCCGATTAAACATAAAACTCACAACATGTGGGAAATGTGTCAACGTTTCTGAAAGGCATTTCTCGCCCAGTTCTGTTTTATTTTCTGGGTTGTCCAACATGAATTGCTTGATTAATTGGTAAAATATGTAATTGGCCACCACTCGTTTGGGAGTCTGATTAACTGCTTCTATTACTTTCCGCACATTACACTTTTCCGTTATAAAACCCGTGGGCAAATAACCAAAAGAAATGTTAAATAGCTGCTGAACATCCAAGTCGGGTAAATATTTCGTGTACAAGTCATCCATGGAAATTGTCTCATTATTATCTCTACCGGCTAACACTACTTTAGTGGCAAGCATGAAAATTTCATCGGCCACTCCCTGGGCAGTTGTCATTTCCACACCCAAAAACCCCATTAAACTAGTCCATATGTTTAAGGGCATCGTAAGCCCTTGACGTATCAGGTCGTCGTTACCACATATTAGATTAATCGAATTGGTTGTACTGTCTATACTATAGCCCAGAATAATGTTGATGCCATATTTGTGGGATATCTCTGCAACCGTCTTAAGCCAATCGAAGTCCTCCTCCTGCCATTCGTCACCCATCAAAGCGGGCATTTGCCCGAATTCCGCCATGAGTTCTGGCAATTTCTCCTTATTATCTTTCGAATATAGTTGCGTGAAGCCCAAACATGATTGGTAAAAGTTTTTCACTTTCAGTTCAGCCTCTGTATCCGTTTCAGTTGGTGGCGTGGCCAAGAGTTCACCAACTTTCCCATAAAATGTTTTTTGCGGCATCAGAAACGAACGTGTGTATCGGTCGCGTCTGGTAGCTGGATGGTGTGTTTTCCAGTTGCCACAGGCAAACTCGTAAAAACTTTCGCAGGGGTCCACCGATTCGTTCATATATTTGAGTAGCCTGTCCGATATGGTGTCACGTAAAGTGGGCGTGCTTTGTTGGTCCTTCGTCGCGGCATCGTCGACTGAGATTGGTGATCCTTGAACACTGCACCCTAATATGAGGGTTGCTACTACAAATATTTTTAACATTTTCACTTTCGCTGCAATAGACCACTTTTACTTTGGAACCGTGCGTTTTGAGAATATTTTGAGAACTGACTGTAGATGGCTGGAATCTCATGAATATAAGCAATTTCGTTTCACCTAAAGTGCAATAGGTTATCTCACATCCCGTATGCGTTTTTCTCTACCAAATTGCGTTTGTTTTTCGCCATTCATCCACTGTCTAACTGAGGGATTAGTAAAAATAATATGAAATTTAAAAATGCCGAAGTTTTGTTGGTACACCAGCATCAATTTTATTGCGCACCAATCGATGTGGCCCACGTAGTCGTCTGCACGACAAATTAAAGTTTCCGATTTGCACACTATGCAACGAAAAAATAAAAATGTTTTTTTTTTGGGAGAACATAAAATTTAGTAGGAGGGTATATATCATTTGGGACAGAAAAAAAATGTAACGCATTGAACATGGGACAAAAGGGATAAAAATGGTACCAATGATACGACAGCAGCTAGAAACATGATATTCCGTGTTTACATCCCCATAATTACGTAGACACGTAAAATGGAGAGATTTTTCGAAATTTTGTACTTTTAGGGGATACAAAGAGTAAAAGAGGGATAAAAATGGTACCAAGCTAAAATTCCAACCATGAAATTCGGTGTATGCATTTATCTGAATGTATAGACGCGAAATAAAAAGGATTTTTTCGAAGTTTGTACTTTTGGGGCGGAAAATGGGCCAAAAGGGATAAAAATCGTACCAATCAATGGTTACATTGCTGTGACTGCGTAGCCACGAAAAATAAAGATATCTTTCGACATTCGTACCTTTAGGATTAAAATGGGATAAAATTGGTACCACGCAAACGGCTGTAGCAAAAAGCATGAAATTAGAAGTGTTGATGCCAACATGGACGAGAAACATAACGGATTGCTGAAATGATACAGTCACTCTGTTTGAAGCTGAATCAAGAAATTCCTAATGGGAGAAAGCGGCCCTCACAGTGGTTCAGAATCAAAATCCATCGGCCAAAATCCAATAACTTTTGTTCTAGTAGACATTTTTGAGTTCTGTAAAATATTGAAATTAGAGAAGGACTCAAGAATTGTTTTGAGATAATAATTTAGATAATAACATTTAGATATCGGCCCAAAATTGACTACTTTTTGTATTTTTCGATTTTAAAGAAAATTATTTTTTTTGGTTTTATGTTTTTTTTTTCACTGAACCAACACTCAGGTGATGTCCCCTATAAATGCAGCGCATTGCGTTGGCGGGAGGAAAATACGGTATTGGATGGAGGAAAGAGGAAGTAGTGTTTTAGACTTCTGAACATCATAATTAGCTGGGAAGATATCTGCCGGCAGTCGATTCCACATACGGATAGTGCGGGCGAAGAACGAATTCATTCTGTAATGTGTGGTGCGGTCGGTTGTCAAATTTATAACAAATGGGTGAGAATTTCTGGAAAGTCGCGTATCTCTACCGAACGTTCTCACGGGTGGTATAAGATCACGAATATCGGAGGAACAAACACCATGAAAGTAACGATAGAACAAGGACACACAACCCACATACCGACAATGTTCATGGGAGACAATAGAATTGGATATCCTACCATCACCTATCAACACCATCGCCCTCCTCTGGACACGGTCAAGTAGCTCCAGTGATTAACCTGGAGCACCCGACCATATATGAGAGTTGTATTCCATCTGTGGTCTGATGTAAGTAGTGTAGATATTGAGAAGATCAGGGGGAGTGAAGTATTTCTTACACCGGTTTAAGAAGCCTAGACACTTGAATGTTTCTTTCGACATTTCAACTACATGTTTTGTCCAACGAACATCAGATTGAATTTTCATGCCAAGAACATCGAGAGTATCTGATTGCTCAATATCTACACCGTTCATTAAAATCGACGACACCGTTGGATCAGCGAATCGCTTGTGAGACAACAAGGAGCACTAGGTCTTAAGTGCATTAAATTTTTTTTCTACTCTATTAATTTGATGCCATTCAGAAATGGCCAGTAAATCCTGGCTGATAGACTCATCCATCAATAGCCTTTTGTCTTCAATTTCTTGACGAGTTGGTCTAGATCGAATGAGTATGAATGACAGAGGTTGCTGTTATCCGCAAATGAATATATTGGATTCGAAGTCCGATCCAAGAGGTGGTCGATGATAATAAGAAAAAGGGAGGGGGAAAGGGCAGAGCCCTGTGGTACACCTTTTTTAACATATCTCTACGTATCTGTTTATAATGCGAAAAAAAATTATTTGTTGGTATTACAGATTTTCACTTTTTTCAGATTTTGAAAATTGAAAAACCGTAATTTCTTTTTTTGACTTTTTCGAACTGTTTCTCACATCTTTTAAGAGATTTTGCACTCAATTTTTTTTATTAGAAATTGTGGTTTCTCAGCTTTATTATAACGCCAAAGGTAATGTTTGTGGCAAATATAGTTCGTTTGTAATAAATATTTAAAAAAATACCCTTTTTGAACAAATGTCTGACTTTGGACCAACACAACTTTTTTCCTTCAAAAGAAATATATACATATTTTGAAAGGCAGAAGGCTTCCCTGTTTTTATAGGGTAACTTTTGCCTGCATGAAATTACACCCTTGTAAGATGGGGTACATTTAGTGCAAAAAGGCAGATTTTTTAGTTCCAAAAAGCAATTTAGTCATTTTCGATGCCACTAGAACAAAAGTAATTTAATTTTGATTCTGAACCACTGTGCCCTGAGGGAAAATGCTTCTCTCTAATGACGCCTGACAATACACATAATATTTAGAGTACATTGTTGAAGATTTCTCCCTCATGTTCACTATTATAATAATGATGCAATGTAATTTATTTAAAGCAGTGCGCATAAGTATGCCTTATAAAGGGTGATTTTTTAGCTATTATCTCTTTGGCAACACTGGTTTAAACAGCTGACGCACGTTTCGTGTTTTGTTTCACTGTCAAACATATTCAGTTTGGTCTATAAATTAACCATGAATCGTCTTACAAACGAACAACGCTTGCAAATTATTGAATTTTATTAACAAAATGGGTGGTCTGTTAAGAAAGTTCATCGCGCGCTTCATCCATTTTATGGTCAGTTTAATCGACCCACTGAAGCGGCTATTCGGGCTATTCTGACTAAATTTCGCACCAAATTTACATTCTTGGACATTAAACCACCAACACGCATACGTAGAGTGCGAACTGAAGAAAATATCGCAGCTGTATCGGCAAGTGTTAATGATGACCATCAATTATCGATTCGTCGCCGTTCGCAGCAATTGGGCCTCTGTTACTCAAAACCGTGGAAATGCCAAAATTGGACTAAGCGGATGGACCATTTGAGGCGCAGTCAAGGTCAACATTTGCATGAAATAATCTTCAAACATTAAATTATATGGACCGTACTATCGATTAAAATAAAGATTTCATGCATTTTTCTGAATTTTATGTGTTTTTTTTTTTTGAAATACTTTCCTATAGCTTTTAAAAAATCACCCTTTATATCACAATTCTCAAAATATGTTACTTCACTTCCTCTGTAAAGTCGATATGGTTTTTCGGAGTTCCAAGTAGCAGACACTGCTTGTTTCATAATGTTTAAGTTAAACATAAATAGTTTACGGTAAACACACTTAGCGTTTACCATAAACGTTTCATGCGGTTTAAGATAAACATAAATCGTTTGCGACCAGCGAATTTCTTTCGACTAACATTTGTTGTAGACAAGTGTTCAAAACTTTTTCAGAAATAGAACTTTCTTAGTCCGTACGTTTTCACTTCCTCAATTTTATTTTTTAGTGCCGTTGTTGGTGCCGTGTGAAAAATTTCGTTTCACTTAAAGTTCAATAGATTATCTCACATCCCCGATGCGTTTTTGGCGACAATCATTTTATTATGTGGCTGTCTAACTGATGCTTAATTAAATAAAGGGTGATTTTTTAAGAGCTTGATAACTTTTTAAAAAAAAAAAAAAACGCATAAAATTTGCAAAATCTCATCGGTTCTTTATTTGAAACGTTAGATTGGTCCATGACATTTACTTTTTGAAGATAATTTCATTTAAATGTTGACCGCGGCTGCGTCTTAGGTGGTCCATCCGCTTAGTCCAATTTTGGCATTTCCACGTTTTTGAGTAACAGAGACCCAATTGGTGCGAACGGCGACGAATCGAAAATTGGTGGTCATCATTAACACTGGCCGATACTGCTGCGATATTTTCTTCAGTTCGCACTCTACGTAAGCGTGTTGGTGGTTTAATGTCCAACAATGTAAATTTGGTGCGAAATTTAGTCACAATAGCCCGAATAGCCGCTTCA
Source organism: Polietes domitor (assembly GCA_947397865.1). Taxonomy (NCBI): domain Eukaryota; kingdom Metazoa; phylum Arthropoda; class Insecta; order Diptera; family Muscidae; genus Polietes; species Polietes domitor. The sequence goes on along the minus strand of OX377618.1, from coordinate 218,868,146 downwards.
GTGGGTCGATTAAACTGACCATAAAATGGAAGCGCGCAATGAACTTTCTTAACAGAGCACGCATTTTGATAATAAAATTCAATAATTTGCAAGCGTTGTTCGTTTGTAAGACGATTCATGATGAAATGTCAAAGCATACTGAGCATCTTTCTCTTTGACACCATGTCTGAAATCCCACGTGATCTGTCAAATACTAATGCATGAAAATCCTAACCTCAAAAAAATCACTCTTTATAATACAAAACTTTAAAATCGCAAAGTTTTGTTGGTACAACAGATTCAATCTTATCGCGCTCCACGTCGTCGCCATGGATTTTAGACGTAATGAACTTGAACTTGAAAGAAAACACTGAGCAGTGGCCGTAGCTTGGCATTGGTTTGCACAGTGTTATCTCGCAAACCGACCAAAGTGCAGGTAGCCCCAGAGAAAATTGCACAATCTCGGTGGCCTATTGGCTGTCCCATAGTATGAAGTCTCACTAGAAAAGGTAAAGCAATAGAAAAAAATCCCACTTATAGAGGTTTACATAGAAAACGAGGCAAAGTAATAAAATTCCCACTTTTAGAGGTAAATCCTGAAAAAATCAATCCCATTTGAAGAGGTTCAAATTCCCGCTTAGAGGGATTTTTTGTGTGATCCAAAATGTTAAACTTTTAAAGTATTCCCACTTATTTCAGTTCGTCTGTAGTTAATAGTGAGCAAAATACAGTAGATTCGCCCTTTATTTGTATAGAAACTGACTGATGTGAAAAGTTTCCTCGTGCATGATACTGATAGTAATACTGTCAAAGCCCAGTTCTAATCAAATATTGATTACAGACCAAAAAATACGAACGAAAAAACTAAAACAAATGATCGTTGGCACGGCAAAAGTATTGCTGGGTAACTATACCTGCATATACACATACTTACATATGCAACTCAATGAGATGCTTGTAAGATGGCATGTGTGCTTTATTACTTGGTGCGATTTTTTAAACGCAAATTCGGCAAGTGAGTTGAGATTCTCCTTCGTTTGTGAGAATCATCTCCTTATAGAGGCCGGGTTTGATGTTGAAAAGTCGCTGCGAAGCCACCTGAATGAAACCTTTAGACAGGGTGGAAATCATGATAGTGGTAGTCTGCAGCCAAGTAATAAATGTCACCATGCCATTTGTAAATAAATTTGCATTCTATTAAATATAGATGCAAAATGGTCTTGAGCCAGGACAATATCCCAGTTCAAATCAAATATTGATTACAGACCAAAAAAAATGCAAACGAATAAAACTAAAAAAAATAATTTTATATAAAATTTTGTTGACTTAGCCTGGATAACTGTCCAGTATAAATGTAATTTATTGCTTAGTCCATTAAACTATTTTTTTTTGCAAATTTTTTAAAAAAAATAACTCTGTTCATTATTGCAAATTTTTAATAAGGCTTGAAGAAAAACATCCCTAATAATTACTAGTAAATCAAAAATTTTTTTTTTCAAATCCATGCTTTATGCAAGCAGAATTCTATTGGGCCTAGAAATTCTTTTTTAGTTATCTTTTGTAGAAGGAAAAATTACTGCGTTATCAGGAGCAGAAATAATAGATTTTTAATTTGTGGTTTGTATGGGAGGTACCACGCCCCTTTGTCCAATTGGTCAAATTTTTTCATTTCCTTGTATTGTCATCGAAAATGATTAAGTGTGCAAAATTTGAGCAAAATTGGTTGAGAAAAAAGCTTTCAAAAATTGATTTCAAATTTTGTGGCACACAAACATATATAGAAAGTAACCTTATAAAGAGTGATTTTTTTGAGGTTAGGATTTTCATGCATTAGTATTTGACAGATCACGTGGGATTTCAGACATGGTGTCAAAGAGAAAGATGCTCAGTATGCTTTGACATTTCATCATGAATAGACTTACTAACGAGCAACGCTTGCAAATCATTGAATTTTATTATCAAAATGCGTGCTCTGTTAAGAAAGTTCAGAAAGAAAGAAATTGTGTTCAGCGACGAAGCTCATTTTTGGCTCAATGGGTACGTAAATAGGCAGAATTGTCGATTTTGGAGTGAATATCAGCCAGAAGCATTGCAAGAGCTACCAATGCATCCAGTTTGGTGCGGTTTATGGGCTGGTGGCATCATTGGACCGTACTTCTTCAAAGATGATGCGAATCGTAACGTAACTGTGAATGGTGAGCGCTACCGTGAGATGATATCCAACTTTTTTTTGCCCAAAATGGAAGAACTGAACTTGGTTGACATGTGGTTTCAACAAGATGGCGCTACATGCCACACAGCTCGCGATTCTATGGCCATTTTGAGGGAAAACTTCGGAGAACAATTCATCTCAAGAAATGGACCGGTAAGTTGGCCACCAAGATCATGCGATTTGACGCCTTTAGACTATTTTTTGTGGGGCTACGTCAAGTCTAAAGTCTACAGAAATAAGCCAGCAACTATTCCAGCTTTGGAAGACAACATTTCCGAAGAAATTCGGGCTATTCCGGCCGAAATGCTCGAAAAATTTGCCCAAAATTGGACTTTCCGAATGGACCACCTAAGACGCAGCCGCGGTCAACATTTAAATGAAATTATCTTCAAAAAGTAAATGTCATGGACCAATCTAACGTTTCAAATAAAGAACCGATGAGATTTTGCAAATTTTATGCGTTTTTTTTTTAAAAAAAGTTATCAAGCTCTTAAAAAATCACCCTTTATAAAGCATGGAATAAAAAATTCAGAAACTCCATTCAAATCAAGCAGCAATTTATAACTTAGCTAATGGAGGACTTTTAAATCTGTGGTCCAAATTTGCAATAATATTCGGCCAAGTTCTGACAACAAATTTCTGTTTTTAATGGATAGGTTGAGCTTTGCAATTTAATAATGGAACACAATATCATTCATATGAGCACCACGACTGGGTCGGCAGTACCTCATCCGATCAACACAATTTTACAGATGTCTCCAGCCCAAAATCTACACCAAACAGTGACTTGTTGTGGATGCATTGGCTTCTCAATAGTCAAGTGTGGGTTCTCTGAACCCCATATGCGGCAATTTGGCTTATTAACATAGCCATCGAGATGAAAACGAGTCTCATCTGAAACATAAAAAAATTTTCTACGTTAGTTTCTTACAGTTTGCGTTAAAGACTCACTACTTTGGAAGTAAGTTTTTACTAATTCCCAATTTTGTTCGAGCGTACAGCGAAAAAATGTTAACCATTAACCTGCAAAAAAAAATAACAAGTAAAAACGGCGTTAAGTTCGGCCGGGCCAAACTTTATATACCCTCCACTTTGGATTGCATTCGAGTTTCGTAGAAGTGCAGTAACATTACAGGAAAATATATATATATATATATATTTTTTTTTTTTTAATATAGCCAGACCAGACCAAAACAAATTCAAATATCGACTAAATAATTTTATAAATAAATATAATATTTTTATTACTTCAAACCACGCTTATAAGGCAAGGCTACCAATAAGTTTACATAACGAAATAATACTTCAAGTCAATTGAAAAAGTAAATATTCTTACAAATATTTATATTTTCAAAAAAAAAATTAAATACCACAAATATTGGTAGATAGTGGATGCTACAGTTGGTTGTATTCGGATTCTATTTTAATTACAAATTTTGAAAATCCATTATCTCACGTACATAGTGCAAATAACCTAACATCATGATTTAACCTTTTTTGCCGTAAAAGTAAAAAGTACGAATTTGGAAAAATCTTTTTATTCCGCGTGTCTATGCAGTCAGAGGAATGTATACACCAAATCCCATGATTCTAGCTGCCGTCATTTGGTTGGTACCATTGGTATCCCTTTTTCCCCATATTACCCCCTTAAGAGTACGACTTTTTAAAATCTCTTTATTTTACGTGTCTACGCTATTGAAGGAATGTACACACCGAATTTCACCATTCTAGCTGTAGCCGTTTAGTTGGTACTATTTTTAGCCCTCTGTACCTATTATATCTCTTGAAAGTACGAATTTGAAAAAAAACTTGTATTTTTCGTGTCTACGCAGTCAGAGGAATGTATACCCAGGGGGAATGCACATATCCAATATCAGGTAAGTACAAGCAGACATATTGAAAAAATATGCTTAAATACTCTAATATATTAGGGGTTATTATGGGTATTTTTAGTCCTTGTGAGGGGAACATTTTTCCCTTTGGGCCGATTTCGACCGGTTTTAATCTCAACCGACTTTCTACTACTATAAGAAGTATTTATGTAAAATTAGGACGTCCAAGCTCATTTCGTTTAGATGTTAGCTGCTTTCAACAGACAGATGGACGGACGGACATGGCTAGATCGTCTTAGAATTTTATGACGATCAAGAATATATATACTTTTTAGGATCTCAGGTCGATATTTCAAGATGTTACAAACGGAATGACAAAGTTAGATGACAAAAGGCGTGTAGATGCGGAAAGCTCTCTGATCACATTTCACTTGGGAATTGCCAGAAGCGATTTATTTGGGAATATCTCAGGCAGTTCACTGCTTCCGGTCTAAGATTACGTATTCCCTGGTAATGCAAATAGTCACTGAAACGCAACCGTCTAATCTGTCTGCCTGGTGGACATGGTTGGCTTTCCCAACACCCTCTCATCTTAAACGAAATGATTAACGAAATCTCAACAAATCAATGTTCTAGTCAATATTTTAGAATTCTGCAAAAAATTGAAATTAGATAAGGACCCAAGAATAATTTGAGATATTAATTAAGAAATTAAACCAAAGTTGACTACTTTACATATTTTTCGAGTTTAAAGAATAGTACAATTTTTATTTTTTTTTTACTTTTTTAACCATTATTTTACGTTTTTGTTCATAATGCGCAGACAAAATTTTTGTTTTACAGATTTTCAACTTTGAAAATCAAAAAAAAAAAAACGTAATTTATTTTTTGGAGTTTGTCGAGCTATATCTCTCACATTTTAAGAGATTATGTTTTATTTGATTTGTTTGTTTGAAATTGTGGTTTCTTAGCTTTAGTACTGTATTTGTGCCAAATAAAGTTTGTTTGTAATAAATATTTTAAAAAATACCTTTTGTGCACAATTTTATGACTTTGGACTAGGGTTTGGGGCCCGGAATTCCCGAATCGTTTTCCCGGGAATTCCCTGAAAAATTTTTCCAGAATTTCAATTTCCCGCGAATACGGGAAATATTGGAAAATTTTTCAAAATTGGAATTTTTAGATGTATTTCAAATGCATATATGTATTTACATTACTGACAATAATGAGTATATGTTTATATTATTTTATATTTATTATATTTATATTACTACAAACAAAACTGTTTAAATTCGCTAAATAGCCATTTTATGCGAAACCCAGCTAGGGGAATAAAAACTTTTTGTGAGGCTATTTGCAGGATCTTTATTCTGAAATAAAAATATCATGCCGACAATACTATGGCTTACATAAAGTAAATTTTCTTGTTTTCCTAGAAGAATCGAGGTGAATATCTTCTTCAAGAGCAATTTACTTTACATATGTAGCCAGAAAGAAATGTTCTAAAAATAGGAATACAATAAAAATTGTTCGCCTGGAAACATTCAAGAGAAATCTAATAGGAATATAAATATATGCTACAGTGTATTTAAATGGCCCTTTGTAAGAATTAATGACTGGACTAGTTCAATATTTTTATCTTTTATGAATTTATTAAATTAATATTAATTTTTTATGTTTCTATTGTTTTAACAGTTTAGAATATTCCCCCCTGTTTCTATAAAATATTTTTGTCTCCAGACGAATGAATATTCAAAATTAAATGCGTCATAACATTCTCCGTCATATGAGTTATTTGTTTCCTTAATCGTTTTCAATTTTGAATCTAGTGTATGTGTCAGTCACTTCTACCTGCGATATAACTGTCCAATTCTGACGATTAGTCTACATATTTTCAAGTTTATAAGTTCATGATGAGAAATGTAAATTCATAATAGGAGCATGATAATTCATAAACAGCACTGTAAATTCGTAATGTGATATGTAAATTCATATTGAGAAATATAAATTCATAATAAGAACATACAATTTGATAATGAGATATATAAATACAAAATAAGAAAATCCAAATTGATAATGAGAAAATATAAATTCTTATTTAGGAATATATATTCATAAAATATAAATTCATAATCAGGAACTCTAAAATTTATAATCGAAGCTATGTATGTACGTTTTTCTATGAATATTTTCATAGAAACACATATTTTATCAATGTTCTCATTATAAATTATCATTTTCTCAATATGATTTTATATTTTCTCATTATGAATTCATATTTTCTGAATATGAAAACGTATTTTCTGATTATGAATTTGGATTTTCTCATTATAAATTTATATATTTCATTATGAATTGGTATGTTCCTATTATGAATTAATTGTTCTCAATGAATTATGATTTATATATCTCATTATGAATTAACATGTTCCTGTTATAAATTTACATTACCCATTATGCATTTATATGTCCCTAATATGAATTTACATTTCTCAATATAAATGTGTACGTTCCGAATATAATCTTGAATATTTTTAAAACGAAAAATAATTTGTAAAATACATTCGTTTTTAATTTGTAATATGACAGTATTGAAAAAAAACACACCAGTTATTAAATGTTGATATTTTAAACCATATTGAACATACCTATAAATAAATTACTTTTTCCCGGGAATTCCCGGGAATGACATTTTTCATTCCCGTTTTCCCGGGAAGTGAAAAAAGTCCGGGAAACCCCAAACCCTACTTTGGACCAATAACATTTTTTCCTTTGAAGAATAAAGTAAGGGTGATTTTTTAAGAGCTTGATAACTTTTTTTTTTTAAAAAACGCATAAAATTTGAAAATCTCATCGGTTCTTTATTTGAAACGTTAGATTGGTCCATGACATTTACTTTTTGAAGATAATTTCATTTAAATGTTGACCGCGGCTGCGTCTTAGGTGGTCCATTCGGAAAGTCCAATTTTGGGCAACTTTTTCGAGCATTTCGGCCGGAATAGCCCGAATTTCTTCGGAAATGTTGTTTTCCAAAGCTGGAATAGTTGCTGGCTTATTTCTGTAGACTTTAGACTTGACGTAGCCCCACAAAAAATAGTCTAAAGGCGTCAAATCGCATGATCTAGGCGGCCAATTGACCGGTCCCGACCGTGAAATAAAATGTTCACCGAACTCGCCTCTCAATAAGTCCATTGTTGCGCGTGCTGTGTGGCATGTGGGACCGTCTTGTTGAAACCACATGTCATGCAAGTCAAGCTCTTGCATTTTAAGCAAAAAAAAAGTTGGATATCATCTCACGGTAGCGCTCACCATTCACAGTTACGTTACGATTCGCATCATCTTTGAAGAAGTACGGTCCAATGATGCCACCAGCCCATAAACCGCACCAAACTGTGACTTTTTCTGGATGCATTGGTAGCTCTTGCAATGCTTCTGGCTGATATTCACTCCAAAATCGAAAATTCTGCCTATTTACGTACCCATTGACCGAAAAATGAGCTTTGTCGCTGAACACAATTTCTTTATTTCTGAACTTTCTAAACAGAGCACGCATTTTGGTAATAAAATTCAATGATTTGCAAGCGTTGCTCGTTAGTAAGTCTATTCATGATGAAATGTCAAAGCATACTGAGCATCTTTCTCTTTGACACCATGTCTGAAATCCCACGTGATCTGTCAAATACTAATGCATGAAAATCCTAACCTCAAAAAAATCACTCTTTACATAGTAAGAAAGAATGAAGTGTTCCCCGTTTCCCTTGGAAGATATGATACATTTTAAGTCTGCTTCTTATACCCAAATGCGACTTACTCGGATTTTTCTCATTATCTTTTTCCCCGGCGCGACGGGAAAATATATAAAGAACTCAATATTTAGAGAAACATTAACATAGAGAATCGTACGATTGGATTTGTTATATAACTTCGTCTTTTGTTCGCAAATAAAACAAATTTAAATTGTTCTACTTCTGCTTTATTACTCAAAATCAGGGTCAAAGTTTTAGAAGATTATTTGTTCTCAATATTTCTTTCCTAATCTAAGAACAACCTCAGGAGATGAAAAACATAAATACAAATAAAAAACAAACATGAAAAACATTATTTCAAAGGCACAACAGCAGACGTGTGTATGTTGGCATGTTCTTAGATTAAGTAGGAGAGGAAAATATAATAATAATCTTATAAAACTTTGTCCTTGAACTTAAGTGAGAAGTATATATACACTACTACTAATTGATAAGTTTATAATTTTGCCACTTTTTCAAAATTTCAAAAATTGAGCATTTTTTTTGAATATGCTTATGCATCTGAATCTTTGCTACACTCAGAAAAATATCATTCTTAAATTTGAGTAATATTCGTACTCCAATTTAGTTCAACAACTTTACTCCAGTATGAGAGTAGGAACATTAACTAAGTATGAGTATAGTTTCCTTGTGTAAAAGGCATTGCAAATAGTTCATTTACTAGAAATAGGGAAGTGAATTTACTGAAAAGCATTTCATTGGCTCTAATAAGAAATTCTTACAATTGAGGACATTCGTACTTGTGTGGAATAAAATTTCCAAGGTTTTAAATAAGAAAAATATTAAGAAATTTTTTGTATGGAAAAAATTCCATTTATGAAATTTAAACTAAACAATTTGCTTTATCTTAAAATCCAATTAATGTGTTTACTGACATTTATGCCGAGTTCTTCCTACGTTTATAAAAAATCTCTTGAATAGTAATCAAAGAAACAATTCATTCGTTTGCAAAGACTTATTGCTTAAATACTTTAAGTATTAATCTAAACAAAGAATGTGAAGTAGCCTATCTTGCCTGCACAGCAATCATGGAGTAATAGCTTAACTCTTTATGGCAGCGGTATCATGAAACTTTTGAGAAATATTTCATGTAGTCATTTTTAGCATTAGTTTTGCATACTCTGAAGCAAAATCTTTTATGTGACATTTTTAGTTCAATTGAATTTATCTTAAGTTCACTCTTAACTTGTATTAAGTCAAATTTTCCTCAGTTTAAGTAAAAATTTACTTCATTTGAGGAAAAAATCAGCAAAATTGTGCTCAATTTAAGTAAATATTAACTTGATTTGAGTAAAAATTTACCTAGTTTTAGTTTTCTGCAGTCCCACTCTGTCACACTTTGGCTATAATGGAAAACACCCAATCCTCCACCAAAAATAAACTGGACAAAGTCTTCTCTAATTATATGAAAACAAGTCAACACAACACAAAAGTACTTTTTCAATATGAATCGATTTATTGACAACAAATTTATTCACAATTCAAATATTAAATGCCGGCTTCAAGCAAATGAGAATTACATGCATATATTAAATCAAACGCTATCTTTAAACGCAGGATGTTCTGGCATGAATGCGATTAGTTTATTGAACACTGCTTTGCGGGATTCATGGCCGAACCTTTGGGGCACTCGAACGCACGCGAAAATTCTTCAATGTTCGTTAAGGGAACAAATGCGCGATACATATCCGGAGAATGCTCATCCGCAGATGCAATTTCAAATTCTGATCCTGCAAGAGTATCTGCACACCACCCTTGGGCATAAGTGATGAAGAACAATTGCTGGCCGGTATAGTTTAGATTGGGCAGTGTTTCCAAGGCCAGCTCTTCCTCGGTTCGAGCACTGTCCTCGTACCATCGGCGATAGGTCTCGTGGGCCACCAAAATGCCAGCAATATCGGCTAAGTTTTCTGATTGTGACTCGTCTTGCGGCAGGGGCTTACCACCGTATGTATAGTTGCTGTACTGATCGTATAAACATTGACGACGTTCGTCATACTCCTCTTCAACTTTATCGCCCCAGTTGCCTACGTAATTGCCCAACTTGTTGTACCTTCGACCCCCTGCACTAAAGCCATGCATCGCTTCATGGCCCAAAGTAAAACCTACATCGCCAAAATGTATAGCTTTCGGATATAGAGGCGAAAAAGAGAAGTCAGTGGCCAAAACCGTCACGGGCATTACCATGTTATTCGAAAGATAAAGGTAGTAGGCTGAGTACAGGTCTAAACCGTTGTCTATGTTATTCGGTGCCATATTCAGCGATGCTCTGCTCCTGGCCGCATTAAAGCTTTTCAGAGATTTTACGTTTTCAAGGTAGTCGTCTTTTTGAATAGATAGTTGGCGATATTCCTCATCGAAGTGGTTCTCTTTGTATAGTGGCACCACCATTTGCATCGAGTGTAATTTTTCCAACGCAAACTCACGGGTGACATCATCTACCCAACGCAGTTGGCTTGACTCCAACATCATTTGCAGGGTTGACTTCATATCCTGCCAGATACGCTCTACATAATTCTCCTTTTCCGTCAAATCATTGGACCGATAAAACATGAAACTCACAATGTGTGGGAAATATTTCAACGTTTCTGAGCGGCATATCTCGGCCAGTTTTGTTTTTTCTGCTGGGTAGCCCAGCATGAACGGCTTCAGCAATTTATAAAATATGTAATTGGCCACGACTCGTTTGGGAGTCTGATTAACTGCTTCTATTAGTTTCCGCACATTACACTTTTCAGATATTACACCCCTGGGCAAATAACCAAAAGATATGTTAAATAGCTGCTGCACATCCAAGTCGGGTAAATATTTCGTGTACAAGTCATCCATGGAAATTTGCTCTTCACCGTCAGTACTTGCTTCCTCTAGCTTAGTGGCAAACTTGGCAATTTGTCTGGCCAGTTTATCGGCAGTTTCCGTTTTCTTTAAATTTTCTATGTCGTTCGTTGTAAATTCCTCTTCGTAGCTTCCACATAATAGTGTGATAATGTTGGCTGTATGATCATAGTCATCACTTTCTATAAAATAGCTAAGAATAATATCAATGCCATATTTGTGTGATATCTCTGCCACCGTCTTAAGCCAATCGAAGTCCTCCTCCTGCCATTCGTCACCCACTAAAGCGGGCATTTGCCCGAATTCCGCCATGATGTCTAGCAATTTCTCCTTATAATCTGTGGAAGTTAGTGACGTGAAGCTCAGACACGATTCGTAAAAGTTTTTCACTTTCAGTTCAACCTCGGTATCCGTTTGAGTTGGTGGAGTTGTCAAGAGTTGAGCTACCTTCCCATAAAATAATTTAGTCGGCAGATCTGTGGAGCGTGTGTATTTATTGCTTTTTGTAGCTGGATGGTGTGTTTTCCAGTTGCCACAGGCAAACTCGTAGAAACTTTCGCAGGGGTCGACCGATTCGTTCATATATTTGAGTAGTCTCTGCGATAATGTGTCGCGTAACGAGTGAGTGCTTTGCTGGTCTTTCTTCGCATCGTCGGCTGATATTGGCGATCCTTGAATACTGCACCCTAATATGAGGGTTGCTACTACAAATGTTTTTAACATTTTCACTTTCACCGCAATAGACAGACCACTTTACTTGGGAACCGTGCGTTTTGAGATTATTTTGAGAACTGAATGTCGAACTAACACGTAGATGACTTGAATCTCATGAATACGCAACAGTTTGTTTCACTTAAAGTTCAATGTGTTATCGCATCTGCTTCGCATTTCTTGTGACAATGTGAACTGTGGTCGAATTTCAGTTGATCAGTTTTTTTATTTGCAAATATTTGTTTGTCTTTCATTCAGTCTGGCAATATGTGAATGTTATCGTTTCAAGACAGCATTTTAAAATCCCAAAGTTTTGTTGGGATGACAGATTCAACATTACCGCCTCTTATCGCTGCCAAGGTCATTCTGCTGTCTCACTGAAAAGATCTAATTTGTTTGGTCCACGTAGTCGGCGACATAACAAATAAATAGAGTCTTTTTCAATAACCAATAACTTGTATCTGCATTCTGAAAATATAGTGCAGCCTAATGAACTATGCACTAAAAGTATTTCTAAAGATAATACAGGAGTAGGATATATTCAACATACGACGAAGCTTTATGTTAGAGAACACACAGTTGGGATTCACGGAAGGATTAGGGGTCGAGAAGCACTATTGAGTGGTTCACGTAATTATCCAAGCATGATAAATTAAAGTGTTATCTTAAGATCCACTACAGGAGAATTAGCTGACGAAACATCAATTTCAAAAGGAGTACAATAAGTATGCATTCTGACACCATTACATTTTAACATCTATTCAGAGAAGATATTCCAGGAGACGAAGGAAGGAGATCACATGGAAATTAGAGGTAAACAGGAAGCGTTAATCAATAACTTAAGATATTCGGATGATCAATATTTCTTAAACTAAATACGAGGTCTGTTCAAAAGAAAAAAGTGAAGTTTAGTTTTTCTCAAAAAAAAATTGAACTAGAATCAAGCTGAACCCGATATGAGGAAATATCGCTTTAGAGCTTTACAAAGTTCAATTTTCCTAGATATTAATTCATTTTAACTCACAATAGGGTTTACTTTTTTTCTGGGATTTTGTTTCTTTTTTGGCTTCAAGATGACATTTTTAAACATTTGTATTGCCATACTTTGAAGAAATCTCAATAACAAGAATTGGAATTTGAATTAATATAAAGGTTGATTTTTTAGCTATTATCTTTTTGACAACACCGGTTTAAACAGCTGACGCACGTTTCGTGTTTTGTTTCACTGTCAAACATCTTCAGTTTAGTCTATAATTGAACCATTTTATTGTCAAAATGCGTGCTCTGTTAAGAAAGTTCATCGCGCGCTTCTTCCATTTTATGGCCAGTTTAATCGACCCACTGAAGCGGCTATTCGGCCTATTTCGCACCAAATTTACATAGTTGGACATTAAACCACCAACACGCTTACGTAGAGTGCGAACTGAAGAAAATGTCGCAGCTGTATCGGCCAGTGTTAATGATGACAATCAATTATCAATTCGTCGCCGTTCGCAGCAATTGGGCCTCTGTTACTCAACAACGTGGACAAATTTGCGGAAGGATTTAGGTGTGATGGGGGTTTCATATACACTCATAAAAAACCCTATAATGAGTTAAAATTAACTAAAATTTAAGAAACCAAGTACATTTTTACTAAACATAAGTAGAATTTTGCTGAAATTTTCCTAAATCTAAGTAAATTTTTCCTAAAACCAAGTAAATTTTTCCTAAACGGGTTTTACTTAAGCTGAGGAAAATTTTATTTTATACAAGGAAAAAAGGTGAAATTAAAATAAATTAAATTTAACTAAAAAAATGAAACAAATAGTTTTGCTTCAGAATATGCAAAACTGATAAAAAATGACAACATGAAATATTTCTCAAAAGTTTCATGATACCTCTGCCATAAGGAGTTGAGCTATTACTCATGATTGTTGCGAAGGCAAGATAGGCGCCTTCGCAGTGGTTGTTTAGAAAGTATATTCATAAAGTATTTAAGAAATAAGTCGCTGCAAACGAGCGAGAATTGCTTCTTAGATTAATATTCAAGAATTAATACTTAAATGTATGAAGAACTCGGCATAAATTTCAGTAAACATTTTAACTTCATTTTAGGAAAAAGCTCATTTTTGAGTTAAAATTTCCTAAATGGAATTTTTTCCATACAAAAAATTTCAGCTTTATTTTCTCACTTTAAATCTTGAAAATATTCTTCCACATAAGTTTGACTAACTTCCTATTTACTCAATTGTAAGAATTTTTTATTAGACCCAAAGAAATGTTTTTAAGTAAATCTACTACCTTTTTTCTAGTAAATAAACCATTTACTATGGCTTTGAAAGAAGGAAACTTTACTCACACTTAGTTAATTTTCCAACTTTTTAGGAAATTTTTATTGGAGCGTTTGGAAACCACTAATATTTTATTGTCAGGATCTTCGAGAAATATTTTGCTACATTCGTCCGACAGACATTGTCTGCAAAATTGCATTTCAGTAATCCATCTATCAGTACACTCAAAGGAATATGTCAGTAAAAGAAAGCAGAAAGTCTACTGAAAGAGCAGATTTTCTGCTGTTAAAAAAGAGACAGCAGATTTGTACCTGCTGAGATGGTAAACAGCCGTTTGCTGTTTTTAGCAATATATATGATATGCATATTGTCCCAAGCTAATTTAAAGGAAAATTCGAGCTAAACTCGCTTATGAACGCTTATCTATTTTTATATTTTAATTAACAACAGTCAATTTTAGCAGACTGCAAACTCTTTAGCAGTGTGAATGGTGATGTAAGATTGCAGAAAACTGCTGTTATGCCAAAGCTGTAATAGCAGAAAAGTGTCTGCTGATAGGCAGCAGACAATGCTGCTTTTATTAACAGACTTGTTCTCTAAGTGTAGAACTTTTTTTTAAATAGTTGCTTGAAATTACATACATACATATCGAGGGTTTATATTCATAAGTGGCTTTGAACAAAAACATAACTTTTCAGGAGAGCGAAAAAACTGATTTTCTCCCTAATGTTGTATGGAAACGCAGCGATGATGTACACAGCGAATTTAAAGATTCCAGCTCCAACCGTCAGATTGGTCGCTTGTAACATATATGTAGCCAGTTGCGAAAATCGCTGCAATTGATGAAAAATCCAAAATTTGCCGTTGCAATTCCTCATATTTTAACTTTCTTCATTCATAATTCTGAAACTTTTCATACACAAATATTCCCCATGAAGTCAGCAATCACATGCCTAAGAAATATTTTGGTATGCTCAATATAATAAAAAGTTACGCCGGTTTTTCTAAATATACTTTGCACAATTTTTGACTTTACATTCACCATTTTTCCTATTTTAGCCTGATAACTGGGGAATCAAAATGCTATTAACGCGAAATGATGGAATTTGATAGTACAATATGCCCTAAATCTAGAAAAATGTTTTATACAAAATCGTTGTAGCGAATTATAACCTTCGGTTTTATGCTGCTCCATTGTTGAATTATTTTATTTCTATTATTTTTATGTTCATACTCATATTCCGATTAAATAAAAATATTTGTAAATGTTTCTTCATTTTTATAATTTTAAATATGTATAAATTCGAATAACAAATACAGTTTTTTGCATTCGATGAAATGCAAGAAGAAACAACTAGAAATTTTAATTACAAAAAACCAAATAATTGGTATTTTAGAGTTTCGTTTTCCTACGTAGATCCAAGTTACTGAATTTGTTGCTTCTCTTTTGAATAATACTTGTTACATATATACAAAAAAATACTAACTCTGAAAAATATTTGGCATAAGTGATAAATATAACAAAAATTTTAGTAAGTTGAAACTCATTTCTTATTGTTTCGCAACTTTAAAGTATTTAGATTTTAAAACAGAGATCTACACGCAGAGAAAAAATGCATTTCGTAGAAACGAAATTTTAAACACGTGAACATCGCTTTTGAGTTTCTTTTGTGGAAAAAATTAGTTTGTTTGCGGTAAACATGTCAGTTGTTGTAAATGAACAAAGAGAAATAAGTTTATGTATATAAAGCAGTGTTCTTCGTTTGTCGAAATGGATTTGTATTATAATTGCAAACTCCCAAAACATTGGAAGTAACAGAAACTGTTGTTGTTGCATCTATGATGAAAATAGGTCACATCGGTTCAGATTTAGATACAACTCCATAAAAATGTCGCATCACAAATGTTAGAAACCACTCATTGCAAACGGAATATACGAATAGCCACACCATATTATATTTGACCTAAGAACATCTGTTGTGGAAGTGGAATATGTGAGTCAATGTTTTGATATAGCCCTTATAAAGAGTGATTTTTTTGAGGTTAGGATTTTCATGCATTAGTATTTGACAGATCACGTGGGATTTCAGACATGGTGTCAAAGAGAAAGATGCTCAGTATGCTTTGACATTTCATCATGAATCGTCTTACAAACGAACAACGCTTGCAAATTATTGAATTTTATTATCAAAATGCGTGCTCTGTTAAGAAAGTTCATTGCGCGCTTCCATTTTATGGTCAGTTTAATCGACCCACTGAAGCGGCTATTCGGGCTATTGTGATTAAATTTCGCACCAAATTTACATTGTTGGACATTAAACCACCAACACGCTTACGTAGAGTGCGAACTGAAGAAAATATCGCAGCTGTATCGGCCAGTGTTAATGATGACCACCAATTTTCGATTCGTCGCCGTTCGCACCAATTGGGTCTCTGTTACTCAAAAACGTGGAAATGCCAAAATTGGACTAAGCGGATGGACCACCTAAGACGCAGCCGTGGTCAACATTTAAATGAAATTATCTTCAAAAAGTAAATGTCATGGACCAATCTAACGTTTCAAATAAAGAACCGATGAGATTTTGCAAATTTTATGCGTTTTTTTAAAAAAAAAAGTTATCAAGCTCTTAAAAAATCACCCTTTACAAATGTCCCACCCGAGTTCTATACTCAGAAATTTAAAAATGCAAATTATATTTTATTTAAAAATTAAAGTATACTTTCTTTTGTATAAGTAAAAATGTCTACATAAAAAATTCTTAGGTTACTCCAATACTTTTTCGCAGAAAGGAAGAATTTCATCTCTCCAATAGATTTTTACATAATTATTAATTCAATTAGATATACTACAAGTGTGTCCAAAGTTTGGCACTCATAGTTAAGCTACGGGTTGCCATCAAGCAAATTATTTGCTTTTATTAAGAATGCTTTTAGATTTCATAGTGATTATTATCTACACTTTTTAAAAATTACTAAACGATTTTGTTATTAAATTTCCAAACTTTTATTGCATTACACAATTAAAAGTTCATAAGATATAGCTCTAGTCGAATGTCAAGAAGTGGTATCGGTTAATAAAAATGAAAATTTTCCGAACAATTTGGTGTCCATTAGCGAAATTAGCACTACACAATCTTGAAATTGGCACAATTCGTTTAGTTTGTTTGTATTTTTCTTAACCTTTGTCCGAAATTCAAGAAAGTGTCCACGATTTTTTTATGTCATTTTCGTGTTTTCATGATTTTACTGCCAAATTTCCATTTCGGACGAGTTATTTTAAAAAGATCTTAAAAATTCTATATTTTTTTGCTTCTGTAAGTCTAGAAGGTTATAAAAAGTATATGTTCGAAACCTCTCTGGGGGGGGGGTTTGAACCCCCAAACCCCCCCCCTTGCGCACGGCCCTAGGTGGCGTCATTGGACCGTACTTCTTCAAAGATGATGCTAATCGTAACGTAACTGTGAATGGTGAGCGCTACCGTGAGTTGATATCCAACTTTTTTTTGGCCAAAATGCCAGAGCTTGACTTGCATGACATGTGGTTTCAACAAGACGGTACCACATGCCACACAGCACGCGCAACAATGGACTTATTGAGAGGCGAGTTTGATGAACATTTTATTTCACGTTCGGGACCGGTCAATTGTCCACCTAGATCGTGCGATTTAACGCCTTTAGACTATTTTTTGTGGGGCTATGCTAAAGCTCATGTCTATACAGACAAGCCCGCTTCAATTGACGCATTGGAAGACAACATTGAAGCATTTATTCGTGAGATACCGGCCGAAATGTTGGAAGGAGTATGCCAAAATTGGACTAAGCGGATGGACCATTTGAGGCGCAGTCATGGTCAACATTTGCATGAAATAATCTTCAAAAATTAAATTAAATGGACCGTACTATCGATTCAAATAAAGATTTAATGCATTTTTCTGAATTTTATCTGTTTTTTGAAAAACTTTTCTATAGCTTTTAAAAAATCACCCTTTATTTTGATGGCTCCCGAAAAAATATATATGGGATTGCACAGTTAAAAATGTGAAAGGATTCAGCTTTTAAATATATTACAATGTTTAATATGCAACAAGAAACATTCCAAGTGAATGCAATTCCCATAGAACAGTGTATGTTATTTGTTCCCCAAAATTCAAAAATGTCAAAATTGTCTTGCTACCGTCGAACTTGAAGAAGTGGTAGCTCAAGGGACAGCTCCAACCCAGTTTCTCATTTATCCAGGTAATTTTTCTGCAGTCCCACTTTGTCACACACCAAAAATAAACTGGACAAAGTCTCCTCTAATTATATGAAAACACGTCAACACAACACAAAAGTACTTTTTCAATATGAATCGATTTATTGACAACAAATTTATTCACAATTCAAATATTAAATGCCGGCTTCAAGCAAATGAGAATTACATGCATATATTAAATCAAACGCTATCTTTAAACGCAGGATGTTCTGGCATGAATGCGATTAGTTTATTGAACACTGCTTTGCGGGATTCATGGCCGAACCTTTGGGGCACTCGAACGCACGCGAAAATTCTTCAATGTTCGTTAAGGGAACAAATGCGCGATACATATCCGGAGAATGCTCATCCGCCGATGCAATTACAAATTCTAATCCTTCAAGAGTATCGGCACACCACCCTTGGGCATAAGTGATGAAGAACAATTGCTGGCCGGTATAGTTTAGATTGGGCAGTGTTTCCAAGGCCAGCTCTTCCTCGGTTCGAGCAATGTCCTCGTACCATCGGCGATAGGTCTCGTAGGCCACCAAAATGCCAGCAATATCGGCTAAGTTTTCTGATTGTGACTCGTCTTGCGGCAGCGGCTTACCACCGACTGTGTAGTTTTGGTACTGATCGTATAAACATTGACGACGTTCGTCATATTCCTTCTCAACGTTAGCGCCCCAGTTGCCTACGAAATTACCCAATTTGTTGTACTCCTGACCGCCCGCACTAAAGCCATGCATCGCTTCATGGCCCAAGGTAATACCTAGATCCGCAAAATTTATAGCTTTCGGATATAGAGGCGAAAAAGAGAAGTCAGTGGCCAAAACCGTCACGGGCATTACCATGTTATTCGAAACACAAAGGTAGTAGGGTGTGTACAGTTGTAAACCGTTGTCTATGTTATTCGGTGCCATATTCAGCGATGCTCTGCTCCTGGCCGCATTAAAGCTTTTCAGAGATTTTACGTTTTCAAGGTAGTCGTCTTTTTGAATAGATAGTTGGCGATATTCCTCATCGAAGTGGTTCTCTTTGTATAGTGGCACCACCATTTGCATCGAGTGTAATTTTTCCAACGCAAACTCACGGGTGACATCATCTACCCAACGCAGTTGGCTTGACTCCAACATCATTTGCAGGGTTGACTTCATATCCTGCCAGATATGCTCTACATAATTCTCCTTTTCCGTCAAATCATTGGACCGATAAAACATGAAACTCACAAAGTGTGGGAAATATTTCAACGTTTCTGAGCGGCATATCTCGGCCAGTTTTGTTTTTTCTGCTGGGTAGCCCAGCATGAACGGCTTCAGCAATTTATAAAATATGTAATTGGCCACGACTCGTTTGGGAGTCTGATTAACTGCTTCTATTAGTTTCCGCACATTACACTTTTCAGATATTACACCCCTGGGCAAATAACCAAAAGATATGTTAAATAGCTGCTGCACATCCAAGTCGGGTAAATATTTCATGTACAAGTCATCCATGGAAATTTGCTCTTCACCGTCAGTATTTGCTTCCTCTAGCTTAGTGCCAAACTTTGCAATTCGTCTGGCCAGTTTATCGGCAGTTTCCGTTTTTATACCTAAAAACGTCTTTAAATTTTCTATGTCGTTCGTTGTAAATTCCTCTTCGTAGCTTCCACATAATAGTGTGATAATGTTGGCTGTATGATCATAGTCATCACTTTCTATATAATAGCTAAGAATAATATCAATGCCATATTTGCGGGATATCTCTGCCACCGTCTTAAGCCAATCGAAGTCCTCCTCCTGCCATTCGTCACCCATCAAAGCGGGCATTTGCCCGAATTCCGCCATGATGTCTAGCAATTTCTCCTTATAATCTGTGGAAGTTAGTGACGTGAAGCTCAGACACGATTCGTAAAAGTTTTTCACTTTCAGTTCAGCCTCGGTATCCGTTTGAGTTGGTGGAGTTGTCAAGAGTTGAGCTACCTTCCCATAAAATAATTTAGTCGGCAGATCTGTGGAGCGTGTGTATTTATTGCTTTCTGTAGCTGGATGGTGTGTTTTCCAGTTGCCACAGGCAAACTCGTAGAAACTTTCGCAGGGGTCGACCGATTCGTTCATATATTTGAGTAGTCTCTGCGATAATGTGTCGCGTAAAGAATGAGTGCTTTGCTGGCCTTTCTTCGCATCGTCGGCTGATATTGGCGATCCTTGGACACTGCACCCTAATATGAGGGTTGCTACTAAAAATGTTTTTAACATTTTCACTTTCACCGCAATAGACAGACCACTTTACTTGGGAACCGTGCGTTTTGAGATTATTTTGAGAACTGAATGTGGAACTAACTCGTAGATGACTTGAATCTCATGAAGTTTTTTCACTTAAAGTTCAATGTGTTATCGCATCTGCTTCGCATTTCTTGTGACAATGTGAACTGTGGTCGAATTTCAGTTGAACAGTTTTTTATTTGCAAATATTTGTTTGTCTTTCATTCAGTCTGGCAATATGTGAATGTTATCGTTTCAAGACAGCATTTTAAAATCCCAAAGTTTTGTTGGGATGACAGATTCAGCATTACCGCCTCTTATCGCTGCCAAGGTCATTCTGCTGTCTCACTGAAAATATCTAATCTGTTTGGTCCACGTAGTCGGCGACATAACAAATAAATAGAGTCTTTTTCAATAGCCAACTACTTGTATCTGCATTCTGAAAATATAGTGCAGCCTAAAAGTATTTCTAAAGATAATACAGGAGTAGGATATATTCAACATACGACGAAGCTATATGTTAGAGAACACACAATTTGGATTCACGGAAGGTTTAGGGACTCGAAAAGCACTATTGAGTGGTTCACGTAATTATTCAAGCATGATAAATAAAGATAAAGTGTTATCTTAAGATCCACTGAAGAAGAATGAGCTGACGAAACATCGGTAAGATCGGTTCAGATTTAGATATAGCCCCCATACAAATGTTGCTCCGATTTGGTATTTTCCGCTCTAGAAACCACATATTGCACCCGATTTTCTTTAAATTTGGCACAACAGCTTATAATCCAAGTAAAAACACTTATGGTTAAAATGGTTGCTTAAACAAATGTTGCTCCCAAATGTTTAACCGATTTTGGCCAAACTATACATATTATATTTCACCTATTGCGTTCCAGGTTAAAATATACCCAAATACAAATGTCCTTTCCGATTTAAAATTTTTTGTCAAACACATATATTTACAGGATACAAAAATCCTTCCCGATTTCACTTTTTTACAGAATTGAATTGTAATAGGATAGAAAGTGGAGTGTATCGTAGAGTCGCCCGCCCGACTTTAGCCTTTCCTTACTTGTTTTTTATAAAATGTATTCCCACCGCTCTTATCGGCCCATGGAGGCCGCTATTTTTTCAACCTCCACATTTTCTCTGAACATACTTAACGCCTATCGTCAACCCTTAGGGTGGTCCCCATACGAATTTTTTATACTTTTTGTTATAACAGTAAGACTCAGAACTGCCCTGGAGTCGCCCCTAGCTGGGTTAAATGTAAGACCAACCTAATGTATCCTCCCCAAAATTTTTTCCGAACCAACTTAAACCTATCCCCACTCCTTAATGGGGCTCCCATACAAAAACTATTTTTTTATCAAATTTGCTCCCACCACTCTAACTGCTCCAAGGAGGCCGCTAGTGGAGTTAAATGTATGACCTACCCACAATATTTTTTTAGCCCCAATAATTTTTTAGAAAATACATACCCTCTACCTTCAACCCTTAAGGTGGTCCCCACTCATTTTTTTTTCATTTCTTATAATTTTTTTAATGTAGGAAACGCTCAAAACTAGTCCCCCTAGAGGGAAGACATGTTGATGTTATCAGAATGTTGGGTATGATTAATTGATAATGTGAATCCTCAATGTCATTTCCGTCTTCATGACTTAATCCACGTCCATCTAATAGAAAATGAGTTCTTACGAACAAAAGATGGTCATGAAAACCAATTAAATTTTTTCTATTTCTTTCTTTTACCGAAGTGGTCGATGTAACTAAAATAAAAACGTTATATTATTCTACGCTAACAATAACAGTGTTTCGGTCATCTTGACTGAAAAAGAGTTGCACAAATAAAAATACGGTCAGGAATATAATTATATGTGTATACGCTTGGTTCTCTGCTTACAGCTGGCATGTCGCTGCTTTTATTTGTTTTCCTGTTAATTCTGCAAGTTAAGTCTTTTTTTTGTGACTTTTCACGTTTTAGTTCTCTTCCTCGAATTTTTGGATTATTTTGATAAGCATATTTATTTCTATGTTGTTCCGTTAATTATTAATATATCTTTAAATTGTTTATAGACAGTATTTCTGAAATTGGATGAAAAGCAGCGGCAAAGAAGTAAGTTTTTCCAACAAATTATTTATTTATTTAAGTCTGAAATAATTTTCAGCCATATGCCAGCTAGCCGTTCTTTCGATTTTCTTTTGAAGCGGGTGTACTTGTATTTTATTTTTTATGGCCCGGCCCATAAGCTTCTCTCTAACCTAATGTTCTATATAAATCTTGAAAGAAAAACAAAGACAAAATTGAATTTTCTATTTTTCAGTTTTTGCTGAAAATTGTGTATAAAAACATAAGCTTCGACTTTTAACCAGGATTTTATTGATAAATGGCTGAACGACGGCAGATTTTACAAAGCTCCGATATAACAACAGATGAATTCAATTGTAATTCAAAAGACATCACTTGAAATTCAAAAATTATTCCATTTCCATTAGGTGGGGTAGCGTTTAGTAAACTTGAGAATGTCTAATTTTTAGGAAAAAATAAATGATGAGGTAATGTTTAAATTTTTGAATTTCAAATAAAAATTTTTATACTCTCCACCTCCACTTTGTCATTCCGTTTGTAACACCTTGAAATATCGACCTGAAACCCTATAAAGTATATATATATTCTTGATCGTCATAAAATTCTAAGACGATCTAATCATGTACGTCCGTCTGTTGAAAGCACGCTAGCATCTAGCACGAATGGAGCTAGGACGTCCAAATTTTCCATAAATGCGTCTTATAGTCGTATATCGATTGGGATTGAAACTGGGTGAAATCGGTCCAAAGGGAAAATTTCTTCCCTCACAAGGACTAAAAATACCCCCATATTTTTTCAATATGTCTACTTGTACTCACTTGATATTGGGTATGCGCAGTGATTTTTATTCGTAGGGGGTGAAATGGGGCAATATGGGCAGATAAAAATGGTACCTATCGAACGACAACATCTAGAAACACAAAATTCGGTGTGTACATTCCTCTAATTGAGTAGATACATAATACAAAAGTATTTCTTCCAAATTCGTACTTTTTAAGGGGTAAAATGGAATAGAGGGATAAAAATGTTACCAACCAAACGGCTGCACCTAGAATAATGAAATTCGGTGTATACATTCCTCTGATTGTGTAGACACGTAAAATAAACAGATTTTTCGAAATTCGTACTTTTTGAGATTAGAATGGAAAAAAGGGATTAAAATAGTACCAACCAAATTATCGCAGCTAGACTTCATGACCGATTCGGAGAATACATTCCTCTGACTGAGTAGACATGAAAAATAAAAAGATTTTTCCAAATTTGTACTTTGAAGGGATACCATGGGTACAGAGGGATAAAAATAGTACCAACTAAACGACTATAGCTAGAATGATGAAATTCGGTATGTACATCCCTCCAATTGCGTAGACTCGTAAAATAAATTTATTTCAGAAAGTCGTACTCTTAAGTGGGTGCAATGGGAAAAGGGGATAAAAATGGTACCAACCAAACGGCCGCAGCTAGAATCATGGAAATCGTTGTATACATTCCTCTGACTGCATAGACCCAAAGATGCAAAATAAAAAGTTTTTTCAAATTTATACTTTTTTACTTTCACGAAAAAATGGGTAGAGTGATGAGGTTAGGTTATCTTGCACTGTGCACGTTAGAGATAATGGATAGGAAGAAAATAGATCAATCAAAAGCCTGTAGCTGAAAATGCACCAACTATCCCTCAATATTTATGGTATTTAAGCTGTTTGAAGAGTAATCTTGCCTTATAAGCGTGGTTTAAAATAATTAAAATTGTATAAATGGTTATTTTTTAGCTATTATATTTTTGGCAACACTGGTTTAAACAGCTGACGCACGTTTCGTGTTTTGTTTCACTGTTAAACATCTTCAGTTTGGTCTATAATTTAAACATTTTATTGAATTTTATTATCAAAATGCGTGCTCTGTTAAGAAAGTTCATCGCGCGCTTCTTCCACTTTATGGTCAGTTTAATCGACCCACTGAAGCGGCTATTCGGGCTATTGTGACTAAATCATTTGAAATTCAAAACCAATCGTTTGTAATTCAAAACTCGTCATTTGTAATTCAAAATACACCATTTGAAATTCAAAAATTTTCATTTGAAATTCAAAAGACATCAATTGAAATTCAAAAATTCCATTTGAAATTCAAAAAATATCAATTGAAATTCAAAAATTCCTTTTGAAATTCAAAAATTCCATTTGAAACTCCAAAAATATCACACAAGTAAGTTTTGTGGATCAAGGACGAACGCTAATTTGAAGAAAATCGGTTCAGATTTAGATATAGCCCCCATACGAATTTCACTCCCGATTTGACTCTTTCCACTCTAGATACCACATCTTACAACACATTTTCTTCAAAATTGGCAAAACATCTTATATTTAAACTAGAAAGGCCTGTGGTGAAAATAGATCTGATCGGATCAGATTTTTAAATAGCTCCCATACAAATTTCCCTCCCGATTTGACTTTTTCCGCTCCAGAAACCACATATTGTATCAGATTGTCTTCAGATTTGGCAAGACATGTTATAGTTAAACTAGAAACATTTGAACCGATCTGATCCACTTTCACCATAGAAGTGGATCAGATCGGTTCAAATTTATATTAGCCCCCATTCAAATTTCGCTTCCGATTTGACCTTTTTCTGCTCTAGAAACCACATTTTTTTTACAGATCTTCTTCAAATCTTGCAAAACATCTTATATTTAAACCAGGAACGCCTATGGTGAAAATAGGTCAGATCGGTTCAGATTTTTATATAGCTCCTATACAAATTTCGCTCCCGATTTGACGTTATCCGCTCCAGAAACCACATATTGTATCAGATTGTCTTCAAATTAGGCGAAATATCTTATATTTGTACTAGAAGCAGCCATGCTGTGAATGGGTCAGATCGGTTCAGATTTATATATAGCTCCCACACAAATTTCACTCCAGATTTCAGTTTTTCCACTCTATAAACCACATATTTTAACAGATATTCTTCAAATCTAGGCCATGGTGAAAATGGGTAAGATTGATTCAGATTTACATATAGCTCCCATAAAAATTTCGCTCCTTTTTTTTCTCTTTGACTTTTTCCGCCCATAAACCACATATTTTCACCGAATTTCTTCAATTGGTTGTGAAAGTTAGTCACTTCATTCCATGTTTGGATATAGCCCCGATACAAATATTCTACTTGATTTGAAAAATTGGACAAGGTCATATTAGTCTGGGATTAGGAAACATACAAAAATTCGTCCCGTTTTCATTTTTTTACCGAATTGAATTGTATTCGTATAGAAAGTCGAGAGTATCATATAGTCGACCCCGCCCGACTTTAGCCTTTCCTTGCTTGTTAATTTATATGGTTAAACCAACAATACTCTCGAAACAATTGTATTAATATCTATCAAGCAACCAAAGATATGGTTTATTTAATCTTCCTCAAAATATGATAATTTTGAAATTGATAGTTTTCAAATGTTTTTGTTAAATTACTTTGAAAAAGTAAAATATCAAAAAACTTATTTAATCTACAGTGGACTTTTTTGCGTCAGAAATCAACAATTTTCCTACAAAAAATGTCCTGAACGAATATATTTGGTTTGTCCCAAAAAATAATTCAGAGAAACTGCAGTTGGTTCAAAATTATCTAAATTCGCTTTATTCCCTACCAAATAAATCAAAAGCAAAAGACGCAACGTTTATATATATGTGATCGAAAAGATTCTTATAAAGTGGCCACCATGCTTGAATATTTGATAAATTGGTGTTTTTTCTTGGTATGCGATGGATATCTTCCCTTCTAAATATATGCAAAACACTTCGATACAAAAATACAATTCCAAAAATGAAAAGATTTATTGATAAGAAAACAATTATTATTTTGAAGCAAATGAGAATTACATCATAAAAAATTCTACTTTGAGATTTCGGCGCAGGATTGCGATTAGTTTATTGAACACTGCTTTTCGGGATTCATGGCCGAACCTTTGGGACATTCGAAGGCGCGCGAAAATTCTCCAATGTTCGTTAAGGGAACAAATGCTCGAAATTTATCCGGGGAATGCTCATCGGCAGATACCATTTCTACATCTTCTTCATAAATGTCTTCACACCATACTTGGGCATAAGTGATGAAGAACAATTGCTGGCCGGTATAGTTTAGATTGGGCAGTGTTTCCAAGGCCAGCTCTTCCTCGGTGCGAGCACTGTCCTCGTACCATCGGCGATAGGTCTCGTAGGCCACCAAAATGCCAGCAATATCGGCTAAGTTTTCTGATTGTGATTCATCCTGCGGCAGAGGCTTGCCACCGTATGTATAGTTGCTGTACTGATCGTATAAACATTGACGACGTTCGTCATATTCCTCTTCAACTTTATCGCCCCAGTTGCCTACGTAATTGCCCAACTTGTTGTATCTTCGACCCCCAGCACTAAAGCCATGCATCGCTTCATGGCCCAATGTGCCACCGACATCGGCAAAGTTTATAGCTCTCGGATATTGAGTCGAAAAAGAGAAGTCAGTGGCTAAAACCGTCACGGGTATTACCATGGTATTCGAAAGTCTAAGGTAGAAGGGTGAGTATAGCTCTAAGTTGTTGTTTGTATGACGAGGTTCCCTATTCAGTGAGGCTCTTGTATTGGCGGCATTCAGTCTCTTCAGGGATTTTACGATTTCAAGGTAGTCGTGTTTTTTCATGGATAGTTGGCGATATTCCTCATCGAAGTTGTTCTCTTTGTAAAGTGGCACCACCATTTGCATTGAATGTAATTTTTCCAACGCAAACTCACGGGTGACGTCATCGAACCAACGCAGTTGGCTTGACTCCAACATCATTTGCAGGGTTGATTTCGTATCCTGCCACATACGTTCTACATAATTCTCCTTTTCCGTCAAATCATTGGAGCGATAAAACATGAAACTCAAAATGTGTGGGAAATATTTCAACGTTTCTGAGAGGCATTTCGCGGCTAGTTCTGTTTTATTTTCTGGGTAGTCCAACATGAATGGCTCGAGTAATTGGTAAAATATGTAATTGGCCACGACTCGTTTGGGCGTCCTATTCACAACATCTATTAGTTTGCGCACATTACAATTTTCATATATTACACCCGTGGGCAAATAGCCAAAAGAAATGTTGAATAGCTTCTGCAGATCCAAGTCGGGTAAATATTTCGTGTACAAGTCATCCATGGAAATTACCTCCTCATCCTCTGTACTGGCCGATGCTAGTTTACTGCCAAACTTTGTGATTTCTGTGGTCACTTTAGCGCTATAATGCGCTTCCATGCCCAAGAACTCCATTAACTTAGCAAATACCGATACTTCGTCTTCCATTTTATTTTGCGGTTTGCTGTTTTCACACACCAGGTTAATTAAATTGGCTGTATGATCGCCGTGATCACTGTCTATAGAATGGCCCAGAATAATGTTGATGCCATATTTGTGGGATATCTCTGCCACCGTCTTAAGCCAATCGAAGTCCTCCTCCTGCCATGTGTCACCTACCAATGCGGGCATTTGCCCGAATTCTGCCATGATTTCTACCAATTTCTCCTTATAATCTGTTCGATTTAGTGGCGTAAAGCTCAGACAAGATTCGTAAAAGTTTTTCACCTTCAGTTCAGCCTCTGTATCGGTATGAGTTGGTGTGGTCAAGAGTGGAACAAGTCTCTCATAAAATATGTTAGGCGGCAGGTCAAACGAGCGTGTGTATTGGTTGCTTTCCGTGGCTGGATGGTGTGTTTTCCAGTTGCCACAGGCAAACTCGTAGAAACTATCACAAGGATCAACCGATTCGTTCATATATTTGAGTAGTCTGCCCGATATGCTGTCACGTAAAGAGGGCGTGCTTTCTTGCGCATTTTTCGGATCACGTTCTAATATTGGCGATCCTCGAACAACGCATACAGTTAGGATTGTTGCTAAAAGTATTTTTAACATTTTCATTGACTATTTTTGCGTGTTGTTTATTTGGAACCGCGCGTTTGGAGATTATTTTGAGAACTGAATGTAGAACGAAGATTGACGTGTTTATGAAATCCCATGAAGATGAAAACTTGTGTTTCATCAAAAGTTCAATATGTTATCACACTTCGTTTTTATTTGCATTGTTTTGTTGGCCAATTTAACGATAATCTAACATTTCGATGAAAAAATTTCGCATGTGAATTTAAAAGTAGAACGAAATGCTTAAAATGCTAAAGTTTTGTTGGGATAAGGCCCTATTGTCTTATCGCTGTCAAGACCACAGAAGAAAACTAATCGGTGGGGTCCACGTACTCGTGATCATGTGGACAATGACAAACGAGAGGGGATTGAAAACATTGCTCGTTGTGGATTATAAACATTGAAGCGTTTGAATTTGCCAAAGGGAAGAGGGGAAGGCTGACTGTATGATGAACCTCGGGGCCGTTGAGAATACTGATTTGAGATTTAGGAGAGAGTACGGAACGACAACTCATGATAATAGTCAGGTACCTCCGTGCGCAAGAGTGCTAACAAATTCGCTTCTCGATCCGGCTGACTGTAATACAGTCACTGTATGATGAACCTCTCCCTACTGATGGCGAAGTAGGGAGAGGTACTCACTGATGGAGATTTAGGAGAGAGGACTGAACGTCAACTCACGATAATAGCCGGGTGCCTCCGCCCGCAAGACATATTAACAGATTCGGATCTTGATCCGCTTCTGTTGATGGTGAGGCAGGGAGTGCCAATGAATTCAATCTGAATGGTAAATGTATTCACGACTTCCTCTTAGGTTGCCCTGATATCGATAGCTGCCCAATGCGAAATCGATGAGACTAACCAGGGTACTCGAACCATATCTCCGTGGTGGGAAATTATGGCTGGCTACGAACGTTGGACAGTTTTTCTGAACATAGGGCTGTAGAAATTGTTTTGTGCCGCGACGAACTGACATGGAATGGATGTTAGGATATTGGAGGACTGTGCCGACTAAAAGCAATTCGACTACCTGAGAGTTCGATGGATGTGTCGAGAATATGAGTATGTGTTTCAGAGAGGCTAAGGAGGTCTCCATCCCCAGGATTTATTTCGTGGGTAAGGAGACTCAGGGGTCTCCTTCCACATATTCTTTGCTTCAACAGAAGGATTTGGCAAAGGATGGAATTTGGTGGACAAAATATACTGAGGGAGGATATTGGTCAGCTTGAACGAGAGCATTGGGCAATTAACCTCAGGGGAATGAAAGTAATCACTAGTCAAATTAATAGGATATTTGAAGGTAGATTAGAGGACTGTGTTTTGCCGACTGAAAGCAATACGACCACCTCCGAGGTCGCTGGATGTATCGAGAATATGAGTACGTTTTTCAGAGAGGCTAAGGAGGTCTCCATCCCCAGGTTGGAGAGTCAGGCGTCTCCTTCCGCAACAGGAGGATTTGGCAAAAGATCGACTTTGGTCGACAAAACATACTGAGGGTATGGCATTCGGAACCTGGACCGTATAACACAGGGGGATATTGATCAGTTTGAACGAGAGCAATGGGTAAATTACCTCAGGGGAATAAAAGAAAACAACCGTTGTTGAAATCAGATAGATGTGAATGGTATATTGATAACTGATGGAGATTGAAAGACTGATCTTCTAGCCGATCGACTTGATGTAGCTGTTACTCCGGTAGTGGACTTGTCATCTGACTTTTGTACGGTTCATCCAGGATGGACAACAGTAGGTGACAGGAAGTCGGGCTCATTAGCCCTGAGGAGGTAGGCGAAACTCTCGGGCGAGGTAGACCAAACCGCAAGTCGAATGGACCAAACGATGTACGGGGCATAGTTCTTAGAAAAACATGGACGTTACTAGGAAAAAGATATCTCCTTCATCCAAATTGCAGGTCATATTTTTTGTTCACAGAACCAACACTCAGGGGATGTCCCCTATAAATGCAGTGTTGGCGAAAGAAAGAAAAGGTACTGGAAGGAGGAAAGAGAATTTCTGAATATCTTAATTGGCGAGAAAGATATTTGCCGGAAGTCGATTCCACATACGGGTACTATCCGGCGAAGAACGAAATCATTTTGTAATGTGTAGTGCAGCCGGTTGTCCAATCAACAAGATTTGGGTGAGAGTTCCTGGAAAGTCGCCTATCTCTACCGAACGTTCTAACGGGCGGTATAAGACCATGAATATCCGAGGAACAAACACCATGAAAGAATTGATAGAACAACGACACACAACCTACATTACTATACGATATTTTCAAGGGCTACAATAGAATTGGATATCCTACCATCAGCTATCAACAGCATCGCCCTTCTCTGGGCACGGTCAAGAAGCTCCTGGGAAGATCCTGGAGCACTTGCCCATATGTGGGAGTTGTATTCCATCTTTGGGTTGATGAAGTAGTGTAGATATTGAGAAGATCAGAGGGAGTGAAGTATTTCTTATACCACTTTAAAAAAAACCTAGACACTTGAATGCTTCTTGGTCCAACGAACATGGCATTGTATTTTCATGCCGAGAACATCAAGATTGTTCAATATTCACTCCCTTCATAGAAATCAACGACACCGTTGGATCAGTGAATCGCTTGTGAAACAATAAGGAGCACTCGACCCCCATTTGGAAATGGCCTTTTTTGTCTTCAATTTCATGACTACTTGGTCTATGATCGAATGAGAGAGGTTGGATTCGATGTCCTATCGAACAGGTCGTCGATGAAAATAAGAAAAAAAGGAAGGGGAAAGGACAGAGCCCTGTGGTACTCCTGCGGTTAACCCATCTACAACAATTCGTATAGTGCGAACCTTAAGGAAGCTCGATATATATCGAGAGAAGACACTTCCAACACCATTAGCGATAAGCTTTGATATGAGTGCGCCCCTGTCAGACTCTGTCAAAGGCCTGAAAAATGGTTTTTAGGAGAACGGATACGTAACTCGGACATAATCAAGTATCTAGAGGTTTCTATCGACACAAGGACCTCATGCTAAGTTAGGCGAAGAAGACATACATGCCACAGAATTCTTATATGTAGGTGAGGACTGGTGGACGAAGTTAGGTTATTAGTATATTGACAGGTGCTCTCATATGCCTTTCCATTTTGATTGAAAAGACTAGGGAGATGGGAAAGGAATTTGCTTTTCTATCAGTGACTTCGGCTAGTGATGGGCTCCGATGGGTATCTGCAGAAGACCGTTCCGCCGGAAGATTGACGGCTCTAACGATTTCGATAGAATCGATGTCATTCTTGTCCAAAATGCTCCGAACTTCTATGGAAGGGCTGAGTTGGACTACAGACTGGTTAGGGGATGTCTTGAGATGACCAACAGTTTCGAAATGAAAGTTAGAAATGAGATCCTTCCATATGCTGTAGTAGCCCAGCATATGGAAGGGTCGACTTCGAACAAAAAAACTTTTTTTTGCGATTTCGACTTCAGCAGACCGCTGGCAAAATTTAATGTGAAGAAAAGGATGATTCTCCAAACAAATGCAGACAAAACGGGTCAAAATTCAGAAATAACAGCAATACAAGAAACATTGTTACTGCCGAAGGCCGAATTAATTTTTGAGTTATTACTTAAATAAACCCAACAGGGACATTTTGCAACCACAAAACTACATTATAAGCTATCCACTTGACAAAGTCTCCTCTAATTATACGAAAACACGTCAACAAAACACAAAAGTACTCTTCAATATGAATAGATTTATTGAAAAAAAAAAATGATTATTATCTCCAAGCAAATGAGAATTACATCATATAAAATTGCAATTAGTTTATTGAACACTGCTTTTCGGGATTCATGGCCGAACCTTTGGGACAATCGAACGCACGCGAAAATTCTCCAATGTTCGTTAGGGGAACAAATGCGCGAAATTTATCCGGGGAAAGCTCATCCGCAGATGCCATTTCTACTTTTTCTTCATAAATGTCTGCACACCACCCTTGGGCATAAGCGACGAAGAACAATTGCTGGCTGGTATAGTTTAGATTGGGAAGTTTTTCCAAGGCCAGCTCTTCCTCGGTTCGAGCACTGTCCTCATACCATAGGCGATAGGTCTCGTAGGCCACCAAAATGCCAGCAATATCGGCTAAGTTTTCTGATTGTAACTCGTCCTGCGGCAGGGGCTTGCCAGCGAATGTATAGTTGCTGTACTGATCGTATAAACATTGACGACGTTCGTCATATTCCTCTTCGACTTTATCGCCCCAGTCGCCAACGTAATTACCCAAATTGTTATACCTTCGACCCCCAGCACTAAAGCCATGCATCGCTTCATGACCCAAAGTAAAACCTACATCGGCGAAATTTATAGCTTTCGGATATTGAGTCGAAAAAGAGAAGTCAGTGGCTAAAACCGTCACTGGCATTACCATGTTATTCGAAAGCCTAAGGTAGAAGGGTGAGTACAGATCTAAGTTGTTGTCTGTATGACGAGGTTCCCTATTCAGTGAGGCTCTTGTCTTGGCGGCATTCAGGATCTTCAGGGATTTTAAGATTTCAAGGTAGTCGTGTTTTTTCATGGATAGTTGGCGATATTCCTCATCGAAGTGGTTATCTTTGTAAAGTGGCACTACCATTTGCATGGAATGCAGTTTTTCCAACGCAAACTCTCGTGTAACGTCATCGAACCAACGCAGTTGGCTTGACTCCAACATCATTTGCAGGGTTGATTTCGTGTCCTGCCACATACGCTCTACATAATTCTCCTTTTCCGTCAAATCATTGGAGCGATAAAACATGAAACTGACAATATGAGGAAAATACTCCAACGTTTGTGAAAGGCATGTTTCGGCCAGTTCTGTTTTATTTTGTGGGTAGTCCAACATGAATGGCTCGAGTAATTGGTAAAATATGTAATTGGCCACGACTCTTTTGGGCGTCCTATTCACAACATTTATTAGTTTACGCACATTACAATTTTCATATATTACATCCGTGGGCAAATAACCAAAAGAAATGTTAAATAGCTTCTGCAGATCCAAGTCGGGTAAATATTTCGAGTACAAGTCATCCATGGGAATTACCTCATCATCCTCTGTACTGGCTGCTGCTAGTTTACTGCCAAACTTGGTGATTTCTTTGGTCACATTAGCGCCATAATGAACTTCCATGCCCAAAAACACCATTAGCCTAGCCAATACCGATACTTGGTCTTCCTTTTTATTTTGCGGTTTGCTGTTTTCACATACCAGGTTAATTAAATTGGCTGCATGATCGCTGTGATCACTGTCTATAGAATGACCCAGAATAATGTTGATGCCATATTTGTGGGATATCTCTGCCACCGTCTTAAGCCAATCGAAGTCCTGCTCCTGCCATGTGTCACCTACCAATGCGGGCATTTGCCCGAATTCTGCCATAATTTCTAGCAATTTCTCCTTATAATCTGTCAGATTTAGTGGCATAAAGCTCAGGCATGATTCGTAAAAGTTTTTCACCTTCAGTTCAGCCTCTGTATCGGTATGAGTTGGTGTGGTCATGAGTGGAACAAGTCTCTCATAAAATATGTTAGTCGGCAGATCGGTCGAACGTGTGTTTCGGTTGCTTTTGGTCGCTGGATGGTGGGTTTTCCAGTTGCCACAGGCAAACTCGTAGAAACTATCACAAGGATCAACCGATTCGTTCATATATTTGAGTAGTCTGCCCGATATGCTGTCACGTAAAGAGGGCGTGCTTTCTTGCGCTTGAACACCGCACACAATTAGGATTGTCACTAAAAGTATTTTTAACATTTTCATTTAATATTATTGCGCGTTGTTGATTTAGAACCGCGCTCGTTGAGACTATTTCGAGAATTGACTTTAGAACGAAGATGGGTTTTTGGAAGCTTATGAAGATGAATATTTTTGTTTCATTAAAAGTTCAATATGTTATCACACTTCAATCACATTTACATTGACTTGTTGGAATCACAACTTGTAAAAATTGTTCATTGGCTTATATTTCCTGGTATAGTGGCTATAATAGTACAACATCTTATCGCTGGCAAGACCATTGAACTCCATAGACGCACACTAATTGGTGGGGTCCACGTACTCGAGATCATGTGGACAATGACAAACGAGAGGGGATTAAAAACATTGCTAGTTGTGGATTATAAACGGTGATTATCAACTGATGCTATAAAATACACGAATATGCCATTATGGAAACAGGGGCCGACAGTATGTATGCAGCAATGGCCTTCATAGACATTAATCAGGACTATGCTAGCGTGGACACATGGTCACATACATAAGACGTTCTGACACCATGAAAGAAAGATTCATCTCAAGATTTAAAAAAAAAATTGCAGCACTATTCGGGTTAATGGAGCTCAATACCAAACATGTATTATGTCCTATATTTGGAAGAACTATAATTGAGGTTATCCTCTTCTAATAAAAGTTAAACGTTATATCCATATAGCAATGAAAGGCAACGATAACAGGGAGTTCATTGTTAAGTGATACCTTTTTAAAAATAATCATAATAGTCCGGGCCAGCTCTAATGGGCTGCAAAAGCTAGTTATCTTTAAAATCGGCTTGATTTAGTTTATATGAAATTATAGTAAATATTTTTATGATTAATTTTAAAATCAGATTAATGAACATTTTAAGTTTAATCGTGCAATACAATTATTACCTTTTTAATATGTTTGTACTTATTATCAAAAAACGGTTATAACCGCAAAACCGGTTTTTCAAAAAAAAACCGAAACCCGGTTTTTAGCAATGTTGATTTTTAAACGTTTTTTGAAATATCCGGTTTTTGTGATAAAAAATTTGGGAAATTAAATTTTCGTTTGAAAAGGAAACGGATATAATACGGTTTTTTTGTAAAAATAACTGTAAACTGCTTTTAAGGAAAATTAAAATTTCGGTTAAGCGGAAATTATTTTTTTTGTTATTTTTTTCCAGATATAACTGGGTTTTCGATAGAAAAAAAACCGAAAACAAGTTTTTCGGAAAATAAAATTTTCGGTTAAACAGTTTTCTGTGAAAAACGATTATAGCAGCCATAACCGGGTTTCCGAAAAACTATAACCGGTTTTAAAGAAAATTCAATTGTTGGTTAAACTGGAAACCGTTTCACTGTAAAAATCTGTTATAACTTGTTTGTCGATAAAACTAACACCGAAAACCGGGTTTTGAGAAAACACATTTTCGGCTAAACCACTTTTCTGGAAAAAAACATTATAACAGGTTTTCGACAAAACTGTAACCGTAACCGGTTTTTAAGAAAATTGACCTTTCGTTTTTTATATAAACCGGTTTAACCGGATATTTGATAAAGCAATAACCGAAGGCTGGTTTTTAAGAAAATCGATTTTTCGGTTAAACCGCTTTTCTGTAAGAAGTGACAAAAACAAAAACCGAAATTCGGCTTTAAAAAAATTTTATTTTCGAGCAAACCGAAAATTGTTTTTCAGTCAAAACTTGTCACTTTTTTTTTGATAAAACATTAGCCGAAAAAACGTTGTTTGGGGAAAATAAATGTTCGGCCAAACCACTTAAATAAACGGTTATAACCACCCCAAACGGATTTCGACAATACTGTAACCGTAAACGCTTTTTTAAGAAAATTGAATTATCGCGTAAAGCAGAACCCGTTTTTCTGTAAAAACCGGTTATAACCAGGTTATCAATAATAAGAATAGCCGAAACCCGGTTTTTAGGAAAATTGAATATCGGGCAAACCGGAAACCATTTTTCTGTAAAAACAGGTTATAACCGGGTTTTCAATAATAAGAATAACCGAACCCCGGTTTTTAAGAAAATTGTATATCTGGCAAACCGGAAACCAGTTTTCTGTAAAAACCGGATATAACTTGGTTTTCTATAAAAATAACTAAGCCAATTTTTGTTATAACCGGTTTTCGTTCAAATTAACCGAGTTTCCGACAAAACTGTAACCGTAAACCGGGTTTTAATGAAATGAATTGTCGGAAACTGTTTTTAAAAAAAAATCTATTAGAACCGGTTTTCCGAAAAAACTATAACCGTAAACCGGGTTCTAAGAAAATTGAGTTGTCAGATAAACCGAATATTGCTTTTTGTAAAAAAAGGGGTATAACCGGTTTTTGAATAGTGTAACTGAAATTAAATTTTCAGTTAAACCGGAAATGGTTTTTTGTAGAAACCAGCTATAACGATATTTCGATGAAAGAATAATAATAATAAAATTCTAGGGAAAATACATTATCGGTTAAACCGATTTTCTGTAAAAACCCGGGTATAGCGATTGTAACCGAAAAGCGGGTTTTAAACAAATTTAACTGTCGGTTAAACTGGAGACAGATTTTCTGTAAAAACAAAAATATTACACGAAACACGGTTTTTCTAATATATATATATAACAACTTTCTAAAATATATATATATATATAACGGTTTCCGATAAAACAATAATTGAAACCCGGTTTTCAATAAATCAATAATCGAAACCAGGTTTTAAGAAAAATAAATTTTCTGTTCAATCGGAAACCGTTTTTCTGTTTTATTTGTGTGTTTTTATACCCTCCATCATAGGTTTTACGGTCCTGTCATGTCCGTTCGCCTATAGAAAGCTCGAAAGGAAATTCTAGGATGGAAAAAGTTGTGATC
This sequence comes from Polietes domitor, assembly GCA_947397865.1. Classification (NCBI taxonomy): domain Eukaryota; kingdom Metazoa; phylum Arthropoda; class Insecta; order Diptera; family Muscidae; genus Polietes; species Polietes domitor. Next base: position 218,831,400 of record OX377618.1, on the reverse strand, counting down.
CATTGAACGAAATCGTTCGGGTGAGAAAACAACATTACGCCAAGTAGGAATAAAAATACCCTCAATTACCCCTAATACATAATTAGAGAATTTAAATATCATTTGAAAATTCCGAAATGGTATTCACTTGGGCTTTCCAAATTTTCAGGAGGAAGTAGGCCAAAAAGGGATAAAAATAGTACCAATTAAATGACAATAGCTAAAATCATGAAATATTGTCTTTTAAGGAGGAAATAGTGCGAAATGACATCAATAGTTTCAGAGGTCTTGCCCACACATTAATCCTTTCATTAATACCGAAGTATCACTGAAATTTCTATCCACCTCCCTGACCATGAAGTCAAACATTTGCACAACTTGTACCTGCGAAATATTATGCTGGAGACTGGCTAAATTATTTTTTTGTGTGAAAATGTATGTTGTGGTCTCTTCACAACATATATTTCTTCTTCATAATTGTTATAGGCTGCTGCTAAAAGTTTGTGGTCTTTTGGTCACGGCAAGAGTTATGGCCAGTACAACATGGCCATATCATATTAAATTTCATGTTTATAAGGACTACTGTTGAAAACAAAGCTACCGGATGGTAGTTCATGATCCTCATTAAAGGATATTCGGTTATGTTAGGCTTTTGGGGAAAAGTAAGCAAACAGTATACTTTGCTCCTTTGTAAAGCTTAAGTATATCGTCGTTGTTTTGGGGCGTTTTAAAGTTAATTTAGTTAATGACTTGGGCCTGTTGTGTTGGCCGAGTAGTGTACAACTGGCTAACAAAATGACTGCCTGCTGTTTGCTGTTCCTAAAGATTTTTATCTTTTGTAATTTCATCTGAATGGCTGCCCTGATCACGCCAATAATAACTTGAAAGTTATTCAGTGATTATCGTTGATACGCCGCCATACAGCGAAGATAACACAAAGTCGGGGTATATTTCAAGCCATGCCATGCCATTCAGTTTGATTTCACTTCAATGCCAGTGTTAAAGAGCGTATCCAATTGAACGACTGTCGGGTCAATAATTAATGAATGAAAACAAATACTTTGCTTTGTGGAAACGGACCGGGCTGGGCCGCACAGTCTTAGTGGAAGTGGGGAATGTGAAACGCTAAAAAGTCAAATCAATTTATTTGGATTCAATTAGGCATGAACATTGGATTATGTTCATATTCATTGGAATAAGAAATATTAATTTTCAATTTATGCCAACTCTCCATGGACACGGTCGAAGCTAAGCTGAAATAAATCTGCTTCATATTCAAATCAACAATTTAAAATGTCGTTTGATTTACAAATTGAATAACATCACCATAGTTTTCGATTGCTAGCGGAATACAATAACAAATAATAATACGTACCTTGTAGATCGAACCATAGTTTTAGTGGGTGGAATGGACCAAAAAAGGGATAAAAATGGTACCAATGAAACGACAACGGTTATAAACATGGAATTAGATGTGTGCAAAGCCTAGACACGCAAAATACAAACATTTTTCGAAATTCGTACCTTGGTACTAAAGTAACAGCTGAAATAATGAAAATTGGCCTATACTCTCATCTGTGTAGACGCGAAGCATAAGATATTTTTCAGGGTGGAATTGGGGCGAAAAGTGGATACGAATGGCTGAAGCTAGAATCATTAAATTCACTATGTAAATGTAGGTAAATGCGCAAAATAAAATGATTTTCAATTACGTACCATTAGGGTCAAAATGGGAAAAAGAGTTACAAATAGTAACTAGAACATGATAATAAAGTGATTTTTCGAAGTGGGTACTTTTAAGGGGTAAAATTGAAAAAACGAGGGATAAAAATGGTACCAGACAAACAGCTGATCATAAGATTCGATGTTTACATTCCCTCTGAATGCATAGTCTCGTTAAATAATAGTATTTTTAGAAATTAACACTTAGGGTGCAAATGGGACGAAAGGAATAAAAATGGTACCAACGAAATGGCTAGAATAATTAAGATAGGTGTGTAAGTAGATCTGCCTGAATAGACGCGCAATGTAAAAGGATTTTAGGAAAAAGGATACAATTTGTACCGACCAAATGGCCATAGCTAAAGGGCAATTGGGCCTCTGTTACTCAAAAACGTGGAAATGCCAAAATTGAACTAAGCGGATGGACCATTTGAGGCGCAGTCAAGGTCAACATTTGCATGAAATAATCTTCAAACATTAAAGTATATGGACCGTACTATCGATTCAAATAAAGATTTCATGCATTTTTCGGAATTTTATGTGTTTTTTTTTGAAAAACTTTCCTATAGCTTTTAAAAAATCAACCTTTAGAATAATTATTGATTTATCTGATGGCATTTTTTGAAAGTTTGGAAATATGACTTTTTGCACTAAATGTATCCTAGCTTCCTAAGGGTGCACTATAGTGCACGCAAAAGTAACCATGCAAAAATGGGTAACTCTTCAACCTTTCTAAATATGTATTTTATTCTTCAAAGGCTTTAGAAAAATGAAAGTTATGTTGGTCCAAATTCGAAATTTTTTCAAAAAGTGTATTTTTAAATATTTATTACAAACAAACTTTATTTGGCACAAAAACACATTTTTGGTGCCATAGCAGAGCGAAGAAAACAGAATTTATAAAAATGTCTTAAAATTTGAGAAAAACAGCTGGACAAAGTTGAAAGAAAAAATACGATTTTTTAATTTTCAAAATGGCGGAAGAAGTGAAAATCAGAAATACGAAAAAAAAAATTAAAAATTGTGTATGAAAACATACATAAAATAATGTTAAAAAACTTAAAAACAAAAAAATTGTATATTTAATTAAAATCGAAAAATACGAAATGTAGTCAACTTTGGCCTAATATCTAAATTTTACTCGATTGCCCGATTTTCAATGTTAATATCTTGGGTCCTTGTATAATTTCAATTTTTTATCTCAAAACTCAAAAATTTTAACTAAAACAAGTTATAGTCTATGGATTTTAATTCTAAACCACAGTGTGACGTCTATATTGGCCAAGTCGCCCAAGCTCTCAAATAAAACAAAGCTCAGTGTCACTAAACGTCTATTAGTCATAGCTGGACAGATATATTAAGATTTCCAACGCTCGCAATCTCCTCCTCATGCTCACAGCAATCTTCTCCTCAATCCCCTCCTCATCCTCGATGCCCAGCCAGCCTCTGGGCAACGTAGACAGTTGAAATCTTTAAAGTGAAAGCATTGAGCTCGTCCTTTTGATATCATACTTGGGCCATGCCATCTTCGAAATTTTGCACGTGTCTAGGCCTGCCCACCTGCTGCATAACGACAGGGATGTACCTTACCTGTAAGATCGTTCCTAATAACAGCCTTACAGTTCCCTGAAATGTCCGTATGGCCTGGCATCCAAATAATTAATGACACTCTTCGTAGATTAAAAAAAAAGTTTTTGTAAAATATTTTGTCTCTAGTCGAACGAAGTCGAAGCCGTAAGTTTGTCCTTTAAGTCACAGGCACTAGTAACTGACACCTACACTAGATTAAACAAATGTTTAAGGATTTGACGAACTTGTATATCTAAAAGATCGAACTAGTCTGACTGAGAATCCTGTGACGTATTTAATTTAGAAGATTTGTACGACTAGAAACGAACATATTCTACAAAAACACGGGCAAATACTCGAAATTGTACTGAAGCCAGGTTCATGTTCATCGACTAAGAAAGGGCCTTACGAAATTAGGGGTTAAAATGGGACAAAAAGGTAAAAGTATCGAACCTTCGTCCTAACTAAACGGCAGTAGCTAGAAACATGAAATTCGGTGTATGCCTTGCACTGACCATGCAGACGAGCTGCAAACAGGGATTTTTCGAAATTATCTCTTTCGGAGGAAAGAGATAAAAAGGGATAAAAATGGTACCAATTTAAGGAATGCAGCTATATTTGTGAAAGTCGGTATTTAGATTTCTCTGGCCGTAAACTTGTACATAAACGGAATTTTCGAAATTTGTACTTTTAATGAGCGAGTGCAATTAGAATCGTGAATTTTGAAGTTTTTCTATATATATAAAAGAGATGCGATACTGACTGACTGACTGACTTATCATTGACCAGCCCCCAGACCAAACGGCTGAAGCCAGGGCCATGAAATTTTCAGGGTAGTTCCCAAATATGACGCAGACGTCGACTAAGAAAGGGTTTTACGAAATTCGTACTTTTAGGGGGTAAAATGGGACATAAAGGGATAAACATCGAACCTTCGTCCCGACGAAGACAGTAGCTAGAAACATGAAATTCGGTGTGTTCCTTGCAATGGCCATGCAGACGAGCTACAAATTGGGATTTTTCGAAATTTGTAATTTTAAGGGAGGAATGAAACAAAAAGGGATAACAATGGTACCAATTTAAGAATTGCAGGTAGAATCGTGAAAATCGGTATTTACATTTCTCTGACAACGTAGACTTGCAATATAAATTGATTTTTCAGAAATTGTACCTTTAAGGGGCTTGCGGGACAGAAAGGGATAAAAGTGGTACCAACTAAAGTATTACATCTAGAATCGTGAAATTTGGTATGTAAATTCCTTTGACCATATAAAAGCGAAGTAAAGTTGGATTTTTCGAAAATTGTACTTTTAAGGGGCGAGCGAGACAAAAAGGGACACAAGTTGTACCAATTTAAGTATTGCAGCTATAATTGTGAAATTTGGTATGTAAATTCCACTGACAACGTAGTAGCGCAAATCTAAATGGATTTTTCGAAAATTGTACTTTTAAGGGGTGAGTGGGACAAAAAGGGATAAAAATTGTACCAACCAAAGTATTGTAGCTACAATCGTGAAATTTGGAGTGTAAATTCCTCTGGCAACGGATAAAAGTAGTACCAACTAAAGTATTGACAATTTAGAAGCGCTAATCTAAAATAATTTTTCTATATTTGTAAAGGGTGTTTTTTATTGGGGTATAGAACATTAAGTTGGCATCACTTTTTTAACTGGCGGCCATTTTGTCAGCTGTCAAGTGATTAATATTTAGTTTGGTTTGCCATTTCATCATGAACAGGTTGACAAAAGAACAACGCTTGCAAATCGTGCAAATTTATTTCGAAAGTAATGGTTCAGTTCGTCACAATCGAATTATTGAAGGAAACATTCGATGAGCGCATAATTTCGCGGAATGGACCTGTCAATTGGCCACCAAGATCGCGTGATTTGACACCATTGGATTATTTTCTTTGGGGATATGTGAAGTCGCTCGTCTACGCCAACAAACCAGAAACGTTAGGGGACTTGGAAGTCAACATTCGTGGCGTTATTGCCAACATACGGCCCCATATGCTCGAAAAAGTGGTTGAAAATTGGACCTGTAGAATTGGCTATATTCGAGCCAGCCGCGGCGGCCACATGCCCGAAATCATACTTAAACATTAATGGCATAAAATTATCCTTCCAATAAAGCCAAATTGATGGACATTAAAACGATTTTCTTGTGTTTTATTTCAATTCGAAGTTCTATACCTCAATAAAAAACACCCTTTACTTATAAACGGTGGGCGGGATAAAAATAGTACCAATTGCGAAATTTGGAGTGAAAATTCCCTGACAACGTAGAAGCGCAATCTATATGGATTTTTTTGAAATTTGTACTTATAGGAGGTGAGCGGGACGAAAAGGGATAAAAATGGTACCGACTAAATCATTGCAGCTATAGTCGAAAAATTTGGAGTGTAAATTCCTCTGACAATGTAGACTTGCAACAGAAATGGATTTCTTGATTTAGTATGTAAATTCCTCTGACCACGTAGAAGCGCAGTAAAATTGGACTTTCGAAATTTGTACTTTTAAGGGATGCGCGGGACGAAAAGGGATACAATTTGTGTACACTCCTTTAATTACTTAAACGCGGAACATAAATGGATATTTCAAAATTTTTACTTAATACAACGATATGTCCCGACAAGAAATAAATGTGTTACCAAATAAAGTACATATTTTTAGAGGAAGCAAAACACATGTTACTTATAGTGGGTTTTCAAAATGTGTACTTTTTGGGAAAGAGGTGCAAAAGTTATAAAGTAGCTGGCTGCATCTAGAAACATGAGATCGAGGATATAAATGGTGGTAATTTCTTGTTCAAAACTTGGTAGAAAATGATAAAAATTTAACATACGAAGGAGTTAAGCTAAATAGTGCATATCGACAAGCACATTACTTTGACTGTGTGTGAGTGCTAGCTAATAGGATGTTTCCAAATTACTATTTTAGATTTATCTATATCCACCAAAAGAAAATTAAATAAATAAATAACAGAGACGGATAAAATTAACAAATAACGAAGCAGCGGGTACTGCTAGTAAAGTATATTTTAATATTTCCTGTTTACACGAGAAATTTGAAAAAAAAAAATCCCGGGATTTCTCGTCCAAATTTCGGATTTTACTATTCGCCTTTAAAATTTCCCCGCTCTTGGTCAAAATCAAATTTAAATAATAAACATTGTTCGGCGCCATTTAGCTTTCCATTTTTCCATGGAATTCCGGGAAAACAATTTTTGCATTCCTTTTCCCGGCACACAAAAAAACTCAGAGAAATCTCATTCCCTTAATACAATATATTACTCTTACCATACGCACCGGAACAATTGTAACGATGTTTTTTTATTATTATTTTCTCTCTACCAACTCCCCCCCACACACATGTCTACGTCGTCATGGATATGTCTTTGTTTCAATCGGTTACGCCTCATTGGATTTCTTTTATTGCTGCTACTCACTTTTTTAGAATGTTTTAATAAATTTTACTTTGATATCCGGTTTCCAGAAAAAACAAAAAAAAAAAAAAACAAAATTGTGCAAACTTCTTCCAACCCTCAGCAAACAGTATGAAAGGTTGCAAAAAAACACACAAAAACATATATGTCGTTACCTTAATTCTAGAAGTGTGTAACTGAGATTTTTTCGAAATTGCGTTTTTTAACATATACTGATAGAAAGTAAGTAAATACATCGGGGTATGTAGGCAATGAGATTTAGAAAAATAAATGTCATTTAAGTCCTTTCAAAATTAAGCTAACGATATGTAGAAACAAATGTTTTTTGTTGATATAAAATTATTTTTTCTTCACAGAAGGACATCAAATTTCCATATAACCAGCTCCCAAAAAAAATCCTTCAATTCTCCACACTCGTTTGAGTGACCAAATATTTGCCCTAATCTGAAGAACCACACACACGCACACACAACCAGACACCAACCGTATCACATTGGTGCGTCTGGTGCGTGCGGGTAGCCAACGATTCCTTTTGGGCCATGTTGATATACCTTTAGACTCTCCTCCCCTGCTTCTCTTTCAGTTTTTGGATTTTATTGTTTCTGATGGTTTTTATTGTGTTATGCTTTAACACAAATAGGTTTTGTTCTGCTTCCACTTCTGCTGTTGGTTTTCCCCATTGTGACCGTGTCAAGTAGTTTCCCAGTCAAAACCACTAATTGCTCTTCTCCATGGTCATGCTGAATGTTTGCTGTTTGGAAGTTTTGTAACAAATCGAGAATGCCCGCCCGCTCAGCAGAGACAACAAAGAATTCTGTCATATTTTTCGGTACATCATTAATTTAAATTTATGGCTTGCCTGGGTTGTGTTTTTCATATTATTTTTGCTGGATCTCTGTCTGTGTGGGTGTGTGTTTTTGCAGTTCAAAGGTTAATATTTGTTGGCAAGGACTTTACTGAGTATTAAAAGTTTGTAACAATTAACTAAAAAATTGGGAAAAAGTTTAAAAAAGTTGACAGACAAAAATAATAATAGAATATATTGGAAGGTACATGGAACATGATCGAAGTCAAGAAAATCTGTTCTAAAATCTGACAACCTCAGATAATTATCCAATGTGTAAAATATAGGTGAAATAGGAAGAAAAGAACGTTTTCTTTCATTAAGATGGCCCTCATAAAGTACAAATATTACCACAAAGACAACAAGTATTGATTAAAAATCACAACCTGGTAAATTGGCCAGGTTGTCAGAACTCGTCAACCTTCATGGCACATGGCAGAAAGGACTTACTAAAGAAAAAGTGTTTGCTCAATTATATATTGTCTATATATAAGAGTTAGCGGACAAAACGACTGAAACCAGGGTCATTAAATTAGCGGGATAGTTCGCAAATATGACGGAGACGGACTAAAATTCGAAATTCGTACTTTTGGGGGGTGAAATGGGACAAAAAGGGATAAACATCGAACCTTCGTCCTCACTAAACGACAGTAGCTATGTTGACGATCGATCAGGTCCTGTCGATGATGACATCGACTTGATCGATCTCAACGACTAAGTGTTATCCCTGACACTGGTAGGCCAGGATTGCAGCCAACTTAATATGTTTGTGATGTCCACTTTGCTTTTGTTTTCGCAAAAAGTGCAAGTGATTTCTCCCAAGACCACCGTTTTAAGGAACCATCACGTAAGTAAACGACATTTACTTACGTTATATTTGTGTTATCTTGTGTTTTCGTTGCCTGCATTTTCGTGCAACAACAACCACAACTACACAGGGTTCTCACAAGATTCCGTCTTTGAGAACCTAACGAGTCCACCATCCTGGCAGGATCTCGTTCAAGCAAGAAATAGGAAATTCGGTGTGTGCATTGCACTAACCATGCAGACTTTTAAGGGAAATAAGAGACAAAAAGGGATAAAAATGGTACCGATTTAAGTAATGCAGCTATATTTGTGAAAATCGATATTTACATTTCTCTGACAACGTAGACTTTTAAGGGTCGAGCGGGAATAAAGGTATAAAATGGGACCAACAGAAGCATCGCAGCTAGAATCTTAAAATTTGATATGTAAATTCCTCTGACCATGTAGAAGTGCAGTAAAATTGAATTTTTTCGAAATTTTTACATTAAGGGTGCGCGGGACCAAAAGGGATAAAAATGGTACCAACTTATTTCAACTATTGTCGTTAAATTTGGGTTCTAAATTCCTCTGACCACGTAGACGTACAATACAAATGGATTTTGCAAAATTTGTACTTTTAAAGGTTGGGTGGAAAAAGGGATAACAATTGTACCAAGTTAAGTAATGCAGCTATAGTCGTGAAATTTGGTGTGGAGACTCCTCTGACAACGTAGAAGCGCAATCTAAATGGATGTTTCGAAATTTGCACTCATAAGGGGTGAGCGAGACAAAAAGGGATAAAAATAGTACCAACTAAAATATTGCAGCTATAGTCGTGATATTTGTTGTGGAGATTCCTCTGACAACGTAGAAGCGCAGTACAATTTCATTTTTTCGAAATTTGTACTTATGAGGGGCGAGACAGACAAAAAGGGATAAAAATGGTACCAAGCAAAGACGTGTACATTCCTTCGACCAAGTAGAGGGGCAACATAAATAGATTTTTTGAATTTGAATTAAAGGGTGAGGGGGGGGGGTGGTAACAAAAGGGATAAAAATGGTACTAATTTAAGTATTGCAGCCATATTCGTAAAAAATGGTATTTACACTTCTCTGACAACGTAGACTTGCAACATAAATAGATTTTTCGAAGTTTGTACTTTTAATGGGCGAGCGGGACGATAAGGGATACAAATGTATTTATGTACATTCTCTGGTACGTAAATTCCTCTGACCATGACGAAGTGCAGTAAAATTGGATGTAGCGAAATTTGTACTTTAGTGGGTGCACCGCACACAAAAAGGAATAAAAATGGTCTCTTCCAATTATGGATTATTCTTTATGATGTTGCAGAGTTGCCATACCATATTTTGATTTCGTTTTCATAAAAGCGTGAAATTTTGCTTAAATTTTTGAACATTGTGTTTTGATTTACTACAATTAAAACCTTGTTTTTATTAGTTACCGCACCCAAAATAATAAATTTTTATCATATAAAACCGTACGACAATTTAAAAAAAGTCTTTACACTTGAAACGAATGATATACGTATGAAACTATAGGCAATATGGAGATACTTGGTGTTTTTTGTTTTTCATTTCCTCATTCTGTTGCCACTTCACAGGGCAACAGGATGAGAAAATGAAAAACTAACAAGTAAAAAGGCGTTAAGTTCTGCCGGGCCGAAACTTACAAACCCTCCACCACGGAGTGCATTCAACAGTATTATTAGCAGATTAGACGCTGTCGACATTACATAGAAGTGCACTACCATATTAGGTAAATTGCGGCAACATTAATAGTCCTCTACTATATAAATATAAAACTTTAAGCGCAATCAAAAAGTGAATATTAGACAGCAATCTACAAAAAAATGTCTTAAATATTATTAGGTAGAAACAATTTCCCTCAAGGCCGATTTTCCCAATTTGCAATTTGTTGATTTCAGCTACAGCCTAAATGTCTGTACCATTTTGATAGGAAAAGTTCTACAGGCGTTATCTTTCGCGTCTACGTAGTCAGAGAAGTGTACACACTGAATTTCTTTATTATAACTGCAGCAGTTTGGGTGGTACCATTTTTATCCCCATTCGCCCCATTTTCTGTCTAAGAGTACAATTTTCGAAAAATTCCTTTTTGTTTCGCGTATTCACAGTCAGATGAATGTATACACTGAATTTCATGATTCAACTTCAGCGGTTTGGTTGGTACCATTTTTATCCCTCTTTTCCAATTGTATCCCTTAAAAGTACGAATTTCGAAAAATCGTCTCTACTTTACGTATCTACGCAAATTCCAAATTTCATATTTCTAGCTGTTGTCGTATCATTGGTACCATTTTTCTCCCTTTTTGTCCCATTTCGCCCGCTAAAACTTGTTTTTACTATTTGGTGCTATCACGCTACAAGAGGAATGTACGCAACAAATTTCAAGTGCATATAAGGAGAAATTTTCAAAAAAGAAAATATTATAATATTAGGGGTAATTTCAGTCCTTGTTAGGGAAACATTTTTCCCTCTAATCCGTGTTTTCAACAGACAGACGGACATGGCTAGTCTTAGAATTTTACCACGACCCAGAATATATATACTTTATAGAGTCTCCGATGAATATTTTAAGGTGTTACACAGGGAATATACTCCCATCCTTAGGTGGAGGGAATAAAAACGCCAATTAACTGTATTTCACTTATAGTTTCGGATGTATATCATCTGGTTCAAGTCTAATATGGACTGTCACATCAAATATTTTAGTTAACATCGATGTTATATTGATTTAGACCGAAATATAACAAGTTAAGAAAAAAATGTCCACTCTCGGTATGTAAAGGGTGTCCCAAGAAGAGCGCAATTTCTTAATTTTAAATAAAACAAAGATATTTAAGAAAAAATCGTGAAACTTTATTATATCGTAAAGTAGACAGAATGAGGTTATGTATGGAACAATATATCGTGCAGATGGCAGCCGCGGCTTTGCTGGCATGCACGCGATCTTTTAATGAAATTTTCAATGACCGTTTTGCATGAATGCTGCGGTATTTCATTAATGCAGCGTCCAATTTCGTCTTTTAAAGCTTGAGTCGTCGTCGGCTTATTCGCGTAAACCATCGACTTCAAAAAACCCCAAAGAAAAAAATCTAATGGTGTTAAATCGCACGATCTAGGCGGCCAATTCTGATCTCCAAAACGCGAAATAACACGACCGGGAAATGACTGATGCAGCAATTGAATTGTTTCTCTGGCTGTATGACATGTGGCACCGTATTGTTGGAACCACATGCCCTCCACATTCATTTCTTCAATTCTAGGCAAGAAAAACTGGTTATCATTTCACGATACCGAACACCATTGACTGTTTGCGCTTGACCTGCCTCATTTTCATAAAAAAAGAAAAAGATTCCTCCAGCCCAAAAACCACACCACACAGTGACACGTTGAGGATGCATTTGCTTCTCGTGAATCACTCGAGGATTTTCCGCACCCCAAATGCGACAATTCTGCCTATTGACGAAGCCATCAAGATGAAAATGGGCCTCGTCACTGAAGATGATTTTATCGGCAAAATCAGCATTTTCATGTTGTCTCTCCTATACCCAATTAACGAACTCCCTTCGCTGTCCATGGTCAGTTGGCTTCAGTTCCTGCGTCAATTGAACTTTGTATGCATGAAGATGCAAATCTTTCGTCAAAATTCGCTGCTGAGCTCGGTGTCGAATTGAGGTGGATGGAGTTTGAGCGACATCATCACGTACAGCTGCGACATTTTCGGTCGATCGACCTGGTCGATGGCGCGTTGTTGTCTTTACATCACTAACAGACCCAGTTTCGGCAAATTTATCCATTAATCTCTTTACAGTTGACTCTTTTGGAGCATTATTGTGACCCCAAATTGATCGCAATTTGCGAACTGTAGCCGCAAAACTTTCACCATTTTGGTAAAACAATTTCACAATGAGAATGCGTTGTTCATTCGCGTAGCTCTCCATTTTTACTAACCTCATACCTTCTACTAACAAACAATAACAATTGTTCAAATGTCAAACAATGACACTTCGAATGTTGCCAGATTTAAAAATTGCGTTCTTCTTGGGACACCCTTTATAAGCTCTATTCAGAAGGTTTGTAAGAGATCTTCTGATCTGGCAAAGACCTGGTAATATCTAAAAATACCTTTCTTATGATAAATCGAATATCCCCTCCTCCATCCTATAGAAGAGTATAGTATTAAAATTCTAATTCTGTGATTATAAAATCAATCACAGAAAACTATGATATACACAATTTTTTAAAAAGGATTTGTTATGACTGGCATTTGCTCCTGTCTTTCCTCCCCCAATGATTGTCATGCCCAAACAGTGCTTTGTCTGGCCTCAAACAAAAAACTAACACAAACTAATGCATTCTTTTACAAAAAATCTATTCCCAGACATGATTTTCGTAAAGTAATTTTCTAATGTTATTCCAAACTAAAGAAACTAAAATGATAGATGACATTCTTAATGCTTGTAATGTTAACAACACACACAAAGGGTTATAACTTAAATATATTCATGTCAATCTAACAAATCTTAAGAAAGGACAAAACAAAAACAACTGAAACAAAACCCTAACCCTTTTACCATTGTGACGTTTCTTTGTTGGTAGTTTTACAAGATGTCTGTTCTCGAAAAAGATTTGTATGCAAATGTCTGGCCAGAAAAAGGATATACATTCAAGGCTAAGTGAAGTGTGTAGTGGGTGGAGTGGTGGCCTTTACGAAGGGTTCCTTTTACATTTTCTTATTATTAACTTAAACAGTTTGTTTGGGTAGTTGTTCATGGTCTTCCAGGAAAACGATGACGGCGTCTTACGCCATTTTGGCCGTGAGAATGGGTGAGGAGGAGTGTCTGTCTGCCTGAGTGTTTTAAACAACAATAAAATTTTCAATGGCTCCTTCGGTTATCCTTGTTGTAATAACAACTTGTAAGATTTGTATTTTTCTATTGTACGGAGTTGTAAGGGGTTGTCCGCTGTTATGCATGTATGCATGAAATTATTTGATTATGATTTATTTCGCAATTTTTCATGTGACTGAAAATGAAGCGATAACAATCCCCCCCGTTTTTCTTCAGAAACCGAAAATGTCATTATTATTCATTGGGTTTCTTGAGTGTGGGTGGCGGGGAATGAAGTGGTTTCTGAGAAGAAAAGTCACCAAAAGGTTAACTATGACATGACTGGCTTTTATGCATAACAATGATTAGGTGTTTTCTGAAGAATTCTTTAGCTAATAAATTCTTGAACTTTGCCCTTAAGAATATATTTCAAAATGTTTGAAAGAATGAATATACAAGTTCGGGACTTAATAGCTTTCCGCTGTGGTGATCGCTTTAGGATGGAGAGGATTTTAAGGACCTGCACCATAGGATGGAGAGGATATACATTTTGGAATTCCGTTCGAAACATCTTGAAATATTCATCGGATAACCTATAAAATGAGGAATTTTTCAATTAAGGCGTTAACAGTCGTGTGACTTGTGTCAATTTTGCAACTATCATAGGATGACGGTATATTAAGTTTGTCATTTCGTTTGCAACACCTTGAAATATCGACCAGAGACCCTATAAAGTATTTATCGTCATAAAATTATATAGCATCTAAACGAAAGAAGCTCCAAATTTTCCCACATTATGTCTAATATCATTATGTAAAAAAAAATTGTCGAAATTTTTTATAACATTTTCTGATGTATTTTGGCTTTCTAAACTCAAAAACGATCAATATATATAAATAGCTTAAACTACTGGACTGATCTTCTTGAAATTTTTACAGTATATTCATGCTGAACCGGTGGTGAAAATAGGCTATATATTTTTTTGATATTTTCAGTGGGCGTGGAACCTCCCACACAAATGGGGTTTTATTCGTTTTTTATAAATTAGCATATTCGGAGTACTGTTGCAGCTTGAGCCTTGCATTTTTGTGAAAGTTCATTACTAGTTAGTCTGCATAGTGGTGCCAAAAATGGGCGGCATTGGACAAGTGGGCGTGGCACCTCCCATACGAAGTTAAAGCCCAATTTTCAATATTGTCAGTTCTAGGACACCTAGAGTGCTGAAATTTTGTGTAAGTGCATCTAGCATCAATGTGGGTAGTTGTGCCAAAAGTGGGCGGTATTGGAAAAGTGGGCGTGGCACCTCACATACGAAGTTAAATCCTATTATTGAATACTAGCAGTACCCGCTGCTTCACGCGCGAAAAAGCCAGGTATTTGTTATTATCCGTTTTTGTTTTTATTTGATTTTCTTTTCTAAAATAGTAAATTGGAAACATAGCACTCATATACTGCCAAAGGAATGTGCTTGTCGATGTGCACTGTTTTAGCTGAACTCCCTTCGTATATATATTTGTTATCATTTTCTACCCAGTTTTTTTTTACAAAAAATTACAACCGCAGAGCATTTTATTCGGGAAAAAATACATTTTGATGGCGCTTCTACATGGTCAGAGGAATTTACATACCAACTTTCATGATTCTAGCTGTAATCCTAATGTTGGTACCATTTTTATCCTTTTTGGTCCCGCTCTCCCCTTAAAAGTACCAATTTTGAAAAATTCATTTATGTATGTTGCAAGTCTACGTTGTCAGAGGAATTTACGCACCAAATTTCACGACTAAAGCAGCAATATTTTAGTTGGTACTATTTGTATCCCTTTTTGTCCCGCTCACAACTTATAGGTATACATTTCGAAAAAATCCATTAGGATTTGCGCTTCTACCTTGTCAGAGGAATATACATACCAAATTTCAAGATTCTAGCTGCCGTACTTTAGTTGGTACCATTTTTATCCCTTTTTGTCCCGCTCACCTCTTATAAGTACAAATTTCGAAAAATCCAATTTTACTGAGCTTCTACATGGGTAGAAGAATTTACATATAAAATTTCAAGATTCTTGCTGCGATACCTTTTTGTCTCACGCAACCCTTAAAAGTACAAAATGCATTTATATTGCTCTTCTATGTGGTGAGAGGAATTTACATACCAAATTCCACGACTATAGCTGCAATACTTTAGGTGGTACTATTTTTATCCCTCGCAACCCTTAAAAGTACAAATTTTGAAAAATTAAATTTTAATGCGGTTCTACATAGTCAGAGGAATTTGCATACCAAATTTCACGTTTCTAGCTATAATACTTTAGTTGGTACCATTTTTATCCCTTTTTGTCCCTCGCAACCCTTATAAGTACAAATTTTGAAAAATCCAATTTTAACGCGCTTCTACATGGTCTGATGAATTTACATACCAAATATCACGAATCTAGCTATAACACTTTAGTTGGTACCATTTTTATCCCTTTTTGTCCCGCTCACCCCATATAAGAATAAATTTCGAAAAATCAATTTATATTGGAAGTCTACGTTGTCAGAGAAATGTAAATACCGATTTTCACGATTCTAGTTGCAATTCTTAAATTGGTACCATTTGTATCCCTTTTTGTCTCTTTCCTCCCTTAAAGTACAAATTTCGAAAAATCCCTGTTTGTAGCTAGTCTACATGGTCATTGCAAGGAACACACCGAATTTCGTGTTTCTAGCTACTGCCTTCGTCACGACGAAGGTTCGATGTTTATCCCTTTTTGTCCCATTTTACCCCCTCAACGTACGAATTTCGTAAAACGTCGACGTCTACGTCATATTTGGGAACTACCCTGAAAATTTCATGACCCTGGCTTCAGCCGTTTGGTCTGGGGGCTGGTCAATGATAAGTCAGTCAGTAACGCAACTCTTTTATATATATATAGATTATAAATCAAACCTCACAATGAATCACCCTTTAACTGTATCGCAATTTGCATATATCCCGTTTAAAGAAAAATATTCAATTTGATGTCAACCCCCAGAAATTTTCTTCACATTTCTGCTCTTATCATAAAAAGTTGTAACTATTGCTAAGAGTCGAATAGAACTAAATCCTTAAAGAAAAGAAAGTAAGAAAATGCCGGATTTCAGGAAAACAAATTGTATGTGCCAAAACAAAACACTTACCAAAAACTTTGGCCATTTGGCCATGTATATTTATCCAGCTGAAGCACTTAATGTGAGTACATACCTGAAAGTAGAAAGTGGCAGAGAGAAAAAGAAATGCAATGAAAATTAATTTGCCATTAAGAGAAATAAGCCCTGCCTTGCCATAGGCCAAAAAAAACTTAAAGAGGCTTGAAAGTACAATGAATGAACTTAACTAAGAAAAACATAAAAAACAAATATTAATAACTGGGCATTAATCTTTCGTGCAATGAAGGGAAGCAGCGACTGAACAAATAGCAACAACAGCAGCAGCCGCGTAAAACCCAACAAGTCAGCAACCTCTGACCCCAATCTTAAGTCAATAAATTTATGAATAGACAGACAGGCCGACAAGCGGGCCACAGCGTTTACTTAGTCCGACAACTAAATGCCACACGCAGGCTTTTAATTGAATTTGTGGCAATAACCAGCGTCGCGTTGAACAGCAGCGGCGGCCACCAGCGTTAATAGATCTCCAACAGCCGTCAATTCGTCAGCACGGCCGTCATAAGGTTTGGCAATAATTGCAACAAGGCCTCAACAGAGCGGGTAAAGTAATCAGAAGACTTTGTTTAAACGCAAAAACAACGAACATATTTTATAACAACCTCAACAGCAGCAGCATGAAGTGCAACCAACATAACTGAAAATGCCATAAAGAATCATTTATGATTTTATTTCTTCAGTTTTTGCCATAAACTGCAGCAGCAGTCAGTCAGGCCGTCAGTACGCCCGACCGCCCTGCTGCCCCCCCTCCACAGACACACTCGATTGAAGCATTGATGCAGGCAGCCAGCCAGCCAGTCAGGCAGGCAGTAACCTAAATTGAGGTTAACTGTAGATTTTACGGCTTCTTTACGCTGCACCGAAATGTAAAGAAATCTTGAAGAAAATCTTGTTGAGATTTTTTCGTTTGTTTAAATATTAACGAACCTTTCAGTTTTGCTTGAGCAAAGACGTTTTTGCCGAATCGTTATAGGCATAGGTAATTGTTGTCGAGTTAAACAAACTTGTCAACATCATGGCAAGGCATTGAAAGGCAACACAGTGGGACGAAATACCAGCAAATAATGTTGAAAGGGTTTTTATATAGTTTTTTTTTTTTCGCTGAACCAACACTCACGGGATTGCGTTGGCGGAAGGAAGATCAGGTATTGGAAGGAAGAAAGAGGGAGTAGTGTCTGTTGACATTTGTTTTGAAACTCTGAATATAGTAATTGGAGGGAAAGGTATTTGCCGGAAGTAGATTCCACATACGGATAGTACGGGCGAAGAACGAATTTATTCTGTAATGTGTAGTGCGGCCGGTTGTCCAATCGACAACAAATGGGTGCGCGTTCCTGGAGAGTCGCGTATCTCTACCGAACGTTCTCACGGGCGGTATGAGATCACGAATTTCCGAAGAACAAACACCATGAAAGTATCGATAGAACAATGACACACAACCAACATTACGACGGTGTTCAAGGGAGACAATAGAATTGGATATCCTACCGTCGCCTATCAACACCATCGCCCTCCTCTGGACACGGTCAAGTAGCTCCAGTGATGAAGCTGGAGCACCCGACCATATATGGGGGTTGTATTCCATCTTTGGTCTGATGTAGGTAGTGTAGATATTGAGGAGATCAGAGGGTGTAAAATATTTCTTACATCTTTTTAAAAAGCCTAAAGATGTCTTCAAATCATCTTTCGACACATCAAATATATGTTTTGACCAACGAACATCACGTTGTATGGTCATGCCAAGAACATCGAGAGCATCTGATATCTCAATATCTACACCGTTCATTAAAATCGACGACACCGTTAGATCAGTGAATCGCTTGTGAGACAACAAGGAGCACTGTGTCTTACGTGCATTAAAATCTACTCTATTCACTCGACCCCATTCAGAAATGGCCAGCAAATCCTGGCTAAGTGACTCATCCATCATCGCCTTTTATCCTCAATTTCTTGACGACTTGTTCTATGATCGAATGAGTATCAATGACAGAGGTTGCTGTCATCCGCGAATGACTATATTGGATTCAAAGTCCGATCCAAGAGGACGTCGATGAAAATAAGAAAAAGGGAGGGGAAAGGAAAGTTAATCTTATAACACGGTTAAAACTATGAAAGAACAAAGTTCGGCCAATGGATTTGGTAGAGTGGCATTTGAAAAGTTTACAACTGAAATGGATCAAAAAATCAATTTCTTGTAATCAAAGCACAGGTCGCAATTATTGTTCGATCCTAACAAAAATTGGCGCAAGTGAGTTGAGCAAATCGGTTCAGATTTAGTTGTAGGCCCCATACAAATGTCGCTCCCGATTTGACACTTTCCGCTCTAGAAACCACAAATTTTACTAGATTTGCTTTAAATTTGAACTAGAAGCATCTATGGTGAAAATGTTTCAGATTGGTTCAGATTTACATATGGCTCCCGTACAAATTTCGTGCTCTACTCTAGAGCCCACATATTTTAACCAATTTTCAAATTTGGCACATCACCTCTTCTTTCATCTGTAAACATCTGTGGAAAAAGTGAGTCAATTTCCAGTCACCCCATGAAAATAAAGTTTGGATTGTTTAATGATGATCTGCAAAATATTTCGTCTGTGGGCCAAGCCATCTGTGAGCTAAACGATCCTGGAAATACCTTCAAAATCATGTTTTTCCCGTGTATTTTTTTTACTTTACATTTTTGTCCAAATTTTTTTTCTGAATTAATATATCCTCGGAAGCACTTTAAATATAAATTTTGATTCTTGTCTTAGAGTAACTTATTGGTCGAATTATTGGACGTTTATAGAATTTTTTCGTTTTTTCAAAGTGACAACTGAAAACTTATTCGTATTTGGTGTCAATATTATATAAAAGTCAAGTGCAGTCAGTACCTTTCGAATGATGCCATATGATGAACATCGGAAAGGAATTGGCGACGCAGCGCTCATTTTTGTAAAAAGACTTTGAACATTTTGGCTCTGAAAAGTCACCAACTGTATTAAATTATTTCACACAAATGGAGTCAGTGACGTAATATTCGTCCGATATTCGTCATATAGTGATCATTCGAAAAATATTAATTCCTTCTATTTATTTTTCATAACACTTTTTACAAAATGTTACCAAGAAATATGAGTTTGTACCTGTCACTTTGAAAACCCACAAAAAATCAATCTAAACCTCCAATATTACGACCAATCAGTTATTCTAATTAAAGCATACTTTTTTATTTAAAGTGCTTCCAAGGGTCTATTAATTCAGAAAAAAATTTGGACAAAAATGCAACATAAAAAAAATTACTCGGGAAAAACATGATTTTTAGAGGTGTTTTCAGAAGCGTTTAGCTCACAGATGGCTTGACCCAGTGGCGAAATATTTTGCAGATCATCATTAAACAATCCAATCTTCATTTCTGGGGGTTGACCGCTGTTATTTATTTTCGTGGCCCATCCTAATATACATATATCGGAAGAAAGCCCTGGATATGTAAGCTCCGAATATGCAATAACATTCGGTAGAATATAAAATCCAATATCCAATTTTTCAATATTTTTGCATTTTTTGAAGAAGTGCGTTCAGTGGCCATTTCCGACAATTCTGCCACTATCATCATATCGTTTCGTAGTTCCAGACCCCTAAAGTCTTTTCAACTGATCATTACAATGGCAGTGCTAGTTTAAGTGTAAATAGACCCATTTAGTCGGAAATGACACCCTGAAACGCGCGAGCTATGTCAAGTGCGACTCAACATGTGCCTCAAAACGGCCGTCAGCGAGAAGATCCATGAAATTCCATATAAGGCTGCCTTACACTTAACCTGGTGGTAGGTCGTTAACAAGTTTTTCAAAATCGTAGTTCCGGATCCCCAAAGTCTCTTCAAGTGATCTTGCTAATGATTGTGCTAGTTTAAGTGTAAACACGCCCATTTAGCCGGAAATGACACCCTGAAACTCAAACCTTGAAGATATAGAGGGTTTATCTCCGCCCACAGTAGGCGTAGCAGGTATCTCGAATTAGAGCAAGTACTGTCATGTATATTTTAAAAATTAAACTAGGATTTGAGCATGGAACTCTTTTCATGATAGTCACGTACTAAACAAATATACCACAGTAAGTGATGTCTGCTTGTTAAAAGCACCAGGGTGTACCTCGTGTGTGTTTTTCACTTTGCGTCTTCTATTGCAGAGATTCAAATATTTAGAATATTTGGTCTCTGCATGACTCTATTATACCCGAGTCAAGCAGAGTTTCAGCCATCCCAGCAAAAAACTCTCATTACCAAGTAATATTGGACATAAGGCAAAATCAAAAGTCTTCATTGCTTATATTTTGGATCCCTTTCTAATTATTTTTGAAAGGAATTGACAAAAATAAGTACTTCCAGGCACGCTTACGAAAAAGTTGTAAAATAAGTACATCCACACACGCTTACAACCAGTTAACTTTATGATTGTGGAAAAGAACTCACATTCCGCGTAACATGTGCCCGCTTCGATTGACATGAAGCAACTAAATTTGCTACATTAATCGAAAATATTAAATAGTTTTTATCTTCGAGCGACTGTCGTAGCCACTTTGAAATGGCTGGAAGACAAAGCTATACAGAAGTTGTAACACAACCAAGGCGTATTTATACAGGTGATAGCAGCAGAGCAAAAACAAATTCGGCAACAACAAAATAAAGTAATTTTTTGAATGGTGATCCATACTGTCAAAGCAAAATATATGGGATTTTACAGTTTCGGTTACTTTTGAATAAAAAAAAATCAGTCAGCTGGGCTACTGCTATCACCTTTATAAATACGCCTTGAACACAACTCAATGTACAGCAAAAACAGGTATGTTTTGATACTAAGTACGTTTTTAAATCATTATAAAGAGGTCACTATTTCATACTTCAAAACAATGCAGGGCGTAATGGACTGTCGTTACTAGGTAAGGTAAATAATAATGAGGTGTTATTACCAAGTTTTTGCTGGCATGTTTACTTTATTGCGCCCTCGGTACTCCACATCCGGTGCACTACTTCCAAAATCTTGAAAATTATTTGCTGGATACCTTAGTTAAGGGTTTTCATTCAACTTCCCAAGTGGCACTTAAATGCAGGTATAATTGTACCAAATGGTTTCTTTCATTTTGCCATCAAATTTTCCCTAAGACAGACCATAGTGCTGCTGCACTCCACTCCACGGTGCCGCAACATCATGTCACAACATTTTCTCTCAGTTACACCAATCTTGTCAACGTCAATACTGAAATCAGCCAAAACCAAAAAAAAAGTCTTAACAAACCAAACAAAACACAACGAAACGAAATAAAACGTAACGTAAAACGCAAAAGTTTATTGTCAAACCATGTGAATGTAAACATTGGCGAAGAACTGGGTGTTGGTTGTTGTTGCAGCACACAACAAACCAACAGCACATCAGCTCGCTCCAGCGACTTAAACAACAAAGACGAAGACGGCAGAAGTTTAAGCGGCGGGCTTTACTTAACTTGCCACAAAGCCATAAAGCTCAATCCACCAAAACCAATAAGGAATTATGGCCATAACCGAAACAACAACAACATTTTAAAAGACATAGATAGATTTCAGTCAGTCAGCCAGCCAGGTTCCTTTGAGATGTTTATGGGTTCCTTGAGAATCGCTTGATAGGGGGCGAGGGTAGGGAGAGGAAAGGCCAAACAAATATTTATGTTTAGCTTGGTTTACTTTTCAATAGAGATAATGACGAACGACGGTGCACAGTGATTAGGAAGATAATCAATGGCTGAATCGAAACAAATAAAGTAAAAGGAGAGATTGATTTCAATATCATTCGAAATATCCAAGGAGTATATACATAATTCAAATCATATTATTTATGAATGATACAAAATAATTATTTGAAATATATTAAACATATGTCAGCAAAAAATCAAGTAAATATTTGGAAGCCGTGTACCCGTTGTAGAGCTACTGAAAGTAAACATTGCTGAATCTCTGCATGAATGGGGGGGGGGGCAATATAATCATGCAGATACCGAACATTTTAATAGAGCAAAATGAAAAAAACTCACGCATACACCCTCGTCGGGATTTTAACAAACAATCACATCACTTGCTGTGCTGCATTGGGTAGAGCACGCGACTCACATGGAAAGAGTCAAATGTTCATATTCCGGCCGAGGCATTTTATTATACCCTCCACCTCCAGGATGGGGGTATACTAACTTTTTCATTCCGTTTGTAATTGAAATATCGAACTGAGACCATATAAAGTATATATATTCTTGATCGTCATAAAATTCTAAGACGATCTAGCCATGTCCGTACGTCGTTGATCGGTTGGGATTGAAAATGGGCGAAATCGGCCCAAAGGGAAATTTCTTTTCTAAGATTGAAAATAATCCTAAAAACCCTTAATATTTCGAGTATTTCGTCATGTTTTTTGAATGTGTTTGCTTATATTTACTTTTTTATTTACTTGATATAGGACATGTTCATTCCCCCTATAACAAAAATGTGCACCATAAAGTGATTCTTATTCGTAGGGGGTGAAATGGTACAAAAAGGGATAAAAATGGTACCTATCAAACGAAAACAGCTAGAAATACATTACGTTGTGTACATTCCTCTAATTGAGTAGATACACAATATGAAAGAATTTTTTCCAAGTTCGTACTTTTTAAGGGGTAAAATGTGAATAGAGGGATCAAAATGGTACCTACCAAACGGCTGCGCCTAAAATAATGAAATTCGGTGTATACATTTGTCTGATTGCATAGACACGTAAAATAAAGAGCTTTTCGAAATTCGTACTTGTTGGGGCTAAAGTGGGAAAATGAATGAAAATTGTACCGACCAAATGACCAAAACTAGAGCCGTGAAATTTGGAGTATATATTCCTCTGAATGCGTAGACACGAAAAATAAAAGGAAAGCAAAAACTTTCGTACTTTCAATGGATACAATGGGAATAGAGGGATTAAAATGGTACCAACTAAACGGCTACATCTAGAATGATGAAATTCGATTTGTACATCCCTCTAATTCCGTAGACACGTAAAATAAAGAGATTTTAGAAAGTCGTACTCTTTTAGGGGTAATATGGGATAAAAATGGTACCAACTAAACGGCTACATCTAGAATGATGAAATTCGATTTCTTCATTCCTCTAATTTCGCAGACAAGTAAAATAAAGAGATTTTAGAAAGTTGTACTCTTAAGGGGGTAAAATGGAGAAAAAGGCATAAAAAAAGGTACCAACCAAATGGCCACAGTTAGAATCATGGAGTTCGGTGTATACATTCCCCTGATTGTGTAGGCACGTAAAATAGAAGGATTTTTTCGAAATTCGTACTTTTTGGGCTTCAAATGGAAAAAAGGGGATAAAAATAGTACCAACCAAATAACCGCAGCTAGAGTCATGAAATTCGGAGTATACATTCCTCTAACAGCGTAGACACGAAAAATGAAAGTTTTTTTTTCCAAATTCGTTCTTTCAAGGGACACACTGGGCACAGGGGATAAAAATAGTACCAACTAAACGAATACAGCTAGAATGATGAAATTCGGTGTGTACATTAGGGCGTACCTCAAAAAAAAAGTTCGCCGTACACCTTCGAATATGAAGTATTATTGAAAGGTAGTTTCAAAAAAAAAAATTTTATTTTTTTATGCCGAACGTAGGGGTCGCGCTTTTACATTTTTCTATATAACTTGTATTTATAAACGGATTTTAAAGTGTGATACATCGATGTTTTTGTCTCGACGAGGCCGATTTTTTTGTCTTTGAAGTCATTGAGCTCAAGCACCCCCTTCTGGTACTTACCCATCATTTCTCAGTTGCTACTACCCTAATGTACCACTCTAATAATCGAAAATTAAAGCTCGCATAAAATCATGAATCATGTTTGAGCTCAATGACTTCAAAGACAAAAAAATCGGACAAAAACATCGATGTATCACACTTTAAAATCCGTTTATAAATGCAGAAGTTATATAGAAAAATGTAAAAGCGCGACCCCTACGTTCGGCATAAAAAAATAAAAAAAATTTTTTTGAAACTACCTTTCAATAATACTTCATATTCGAAGGTGTACGGCGAACTTTTTTTTTTTTACTTGTAACCTGGTACGCTCTAGTGTACATCCCTCTAATTGCGTAGACGTCTACGTGATTTTAGATAGTTGTACTCTTGAGGGGGTAAAATTGGAAGAAGGGGATAAAAATGGTACCAACCAAATGGCCGCAGCTAGAACCATGGAATTCGGTGTATACATTCGTCTGACTGCAAAGACACGCAAAATGAAAAGATTTTTCCAATTTCGTACTTTTTACTTTTACGATAAAAATTGGTTGAATCATGGAGATAGGTTATTTTGCACTATGTACGTGAGATAATGGATTTTCAAAATTTTTACTTTTGGAATGGAAATACAACCAACTGTAGCACCCACTATCTGCCAATATTTATGGTATTTAAGCTCTTTTGAAGATTTCTGTCTTATATTTACTTTTTGAATTGACTTGAAGTATTATTTCGATATATATAGTATAAACGATATATATAGTCTTGCCTTATAAGCGTGGTTTGAAATTTATATTTTATATTTATTTATAAAATTATTTTTTCTATATTTGTATTTGTTTTGGTTTGGTTATATTAAAAAATATATATTTTCCTGTTATATTACTGCACTTCTACGAAAATCGACAGGCTCTGTGGAATGTAATACATGGTGGAGGGTATATAGAGTTCGGCTCGGCCGAACTCAGCGCCTTTTTTACTTGTTTTTAAACTAGACATGTCATTATTGCATCCCAGTAATTCGAGACATCCTCCAAAAAAATCTGATCTTAATCTGCTGGTTATTAAGCGAGAGCTACTGTATCTCCGCGACTTACTACCCTGCTGATAACGGTACAGGAGTTTTTGCTGGGATGGTCTGTGTTGGTTTTATACAATTGTGGGACGATAACAACAAGGGTCATAACTTCTACATAAATTCTTCCGAAGATTTCCTTCAAAAAGACCTCGTGTTCTTCGCTAAGATCCCAGCTATTATAAAATTAATCAAAATATTTGTTTATGAAATTTCTAAAGGGGGTTTTCACGATATTTAAACAAAAATTAAAAAATGATGATTAAAAAATCATTTGCGCCTGCAAAGAGTGTCATCATTTTACATTTAGCCACATATCTTATGACATAGAAGAATTTAAATACATTGCATTGGTTTTATATTTAATGCAAATGTCAATACGATTTTTGATTTCTTTTCAAGTGTCTGTTTCTGTAATGCTCAGAGCGTGTATCGAATGTTCCCAATATTATTTTCGAAAAAGGGAACGAATCTTGAATTAATAGCTACCAAGACCTCGATTTAATAAGAACATTTTAAGACTTCCAATTCCTTTTTTCATTTTATCTCTGATTTTACATTTGAAGAAGAAATGAAGGATTGTTTTATGAATTATTAAATATCATGAAAATGGAATGTGTAGGGAATATAGTTTAGATTGGTCGAATGGTCTAAAAGGCATTGCAGGAGAAGAACAGAAGAAACATGCACGGATGAGAATAGACTCCGAAAATATGACTTTTTCTGTTTCGATTTGTTAGAACCTCATATGACATATTGACATTGTCTGCTAGCTACTAAAAACCACAGCAAAATATTTTTCCCAATTTTTATTTATTTCTGATATTTTTTTTTCGTGCCAGCAAAAAAGATTTTTTTCCAAAATTCTTCAATAATTCAATAATTTGAATTCATAGAATCAGACAAAAACTATATAAATAGGCTATACATATTAGCCCATGTACTGAGGTGATGTACTGAAGATCCGATATCTCGAAAACTAGAATATATTGCTCGCAACAATGCAAAGGTTGTTGTTGTATGGTATGTCCCGTCTTCACTGTACCTCGTGTGTATTGTTGTTGTTTGTATGTATTGTTGGTCTGTTATGTTGTAAAGGGTGATTTTTTAAGAGCTTGATAACTTTTTTTTAAAAAAAAACGCATAAAATTTGCAAAATCTCATCGGTTCTTTATTTGAAACGTTAGATTGGTCCATGACATTTACTTTTTGAAGATAATTTCATTTAAATGTTGACCGCGGCTGCGTCTTAGGTGGTCCATCCGCTTAGTCCAATTTTGGCATTTCCACGTTTTTGAGTAACAGAGACCCAATTGGTGCGAACGGCGACGAATCGAAAATTGGTGGTCATCATTAACACTGGCCGATACAGCTGCGATATTTTCTTCAGTTCGCACTCTACGTAAGCGTGTTGGTGGTTTAATGTCCAACAATGTAAATTTGGTGCGAAATTTAGTCACAATAGCCCGAATAGCCGCTTCAGTGGGTCGATTAAACTGACCATAAAATGGAAGCGCGCAATGAACTTTCTTAACAGAGCACCCATTTTGATAATAAAATTCAATAATTTGCAAGCGTTGTTCGTTTGTAAGACGATTCATGATGAAATGTCAAAGCATACTGAGCATCTTTCTCTTTGACACCATGTCTGAAATCCCACGTGATCTGTCAAATACTAATGCATGAAAATCCTAACCTCAAAAAAATCACTCTTTATAATTCTCACATTTCATAAATCTCTGAACTATGTATATTTCTATAAGACCTTCAAAAGTACTTCTGTTTTTTGTCGCGTCCGTTTCGATGTAATTTTTTTATAATTTTGTACTAATTTGTACTAAATCCTGGCGATATATTTTTAAAATGTAGTACTCTTTAAGCACTTTAGAACACTAAAAAGGCTGATCGACTTTTTCAGTTTCATTCTTGTTTTTGGCGTAGTTTAAGGCGTGCGAATGTCGCGTTCGGGCCACTGGGAGATGTCCATATGTGTTTTTTAATTTTTAAATCTACATAACTTTTCTCTCGTAGACTTTGTTTTTCCTGTTCTTTATAATGTTAGCTATGAAAAATACGATAAAATTTTCTTTTCAATTTTTTATTATTTTTTTTTGTGTTTAAAAAACAATTTTTTTTTTTTCAAAAAAAAAAATATCTTCCCCAATTTTTTGGAGACTTTCCTAAACCACTGTTTTTGTGTGAAAGTGATATACGACACATTTGTAGCCATCATAATTACCTTTAATTGCACATATAAGCGGGTATGATCGGACCTGTATTTCCAAAATGAGAGTACAAATACTAAAGGGACCTAGGCGAAAACTGAAATTTTAGGCAAAGAAAAATTTAAAAATTTTCCATATTTTTGTTTTGATCTTATGAATCAGTATGTCTTAAAATTAAAAAAATAGCCTCCGGACACAATTATTGATTTTTTTATGAATAATGTTTTCATTGACCCGCCATCATTAGGAAGGTTTTTCTGAAAGACTGGATAATTAAACAGTGATAATAATAAACCCTAAATAAATAGTTAACATTTCACTCAAAATATTTTTTCAATTATCGCCATGAGCATGAAAACATATTTTGAATAAATAATTTTAAGTTGTTTGTATGTATTGTTGGTCTGTTATGTTGTATGTGTTGTCATTTATTTTGGTCTAAGACCAAAGGTTGTGCTGAAGTCTTCAGCAGAATCCAAAATTTGCAAAAAGGCAAAGTGAGACCTTTATTGTTGCAGCTAAAAGTTGACTGCGCAGTTTTGATGGGTGCTACCCCATCTCGTCAGAACTTTCGCAACGAATGTATGTCTTTGACTTAAATCAGGGTTCATATTAGTACCAGCGGTCACATACGACAAATGAGAAGCGCTGATAAACAAAATATTCCACCGAACTAAGTCGACACACTAAAAATCTCATTTTACCAATTCAATGTTAAGCATGTGCTCGCAACAATGCAAAAGTTGTTGTTGTACGGTATGTCCCGTCTTCGCTGTACCTCGTGTGTATTGTTGTTGTTTGTATGTATTGTTGGTCTGTTATGTTGTATGTGTTGTCATATCATATTTTGGTCCTCAAATTTTGCCAAGGTGATTTGTCTTTGTCGGAGCAAAATAAAAAATGTATTTTTTTCACGACTAAAATCACTGTGCAACCTGGTGATGAACAACACTAACGATTGCGAAATGTCTTTGTTTAAAGAACTAAACCGAACTGAACGAAATCGGAAAAGGTGTTTCGAAAAGACGACTTTCCTTTTTTGCGCACTTCTACACGCCGTGCAGGCAGTAGTAGTCAAACTTCTGGGACTGGAACGGGGCATGTGCTGTTGTTGTTGTGATATTCGAATGGGCTGTGTCGCTGTGACGACGGTTGAGTTTTGTTTAGTTTTAAACAAAAACTGTCAATCAATTTGTTAAACGGCTGTCAACATAAATATTTGCTAATGACAGATATGCTATTATTGTCAATTTGTTGTTGCTGTTGTCGTTGCCGTAGCCGTTGCTGCCATTACACACACTACAATGTGTGGCGTTGGCCCCCCTGCATGTTGGTTGTGTCGTCGGATTGATTGGATGGATGCCTTCAGGAATGGGTGACTATTGTCACACATTCTCAGTTCGACATGAAACAGCGCCGGGCCATCGTTCGTTCGCTGTTGCAATCGTCGTCGTCGTCGTCATCGTCATGGAGGGCCATAAAATTTGTTAATTTATGACAAAGTAATTGTTTGCTTAACTAATTTGAATTTGCCAATAATAATAATGGCTGCGAAGTTGGCGAAGAGTAGCAGCACAACGATCGAATGCAGCAACTGATAATAAATAAATAAACGAATGGAATTTCATTGCATTTTGAATTCAAATGCAAGTGATTGATTGACATCCGTTATGGTGCGTTGGTTATGAGGGCTGTTGTCTGTCATGTCTTGATTGGTATCTCGAGAAATGTAGTGGTAGGTGTGACTCACATGATGTCAAATCCAAAGGAGGATCTAGATTATTTATATTAAAAATATAGAAAATCAACGTCATTTAATAGGTGTTAATTTTTAAAGTAAATTAACAAACATAATTAGCAACGACAGTTATATTTGGAGTAAAGAAAACGTTAATTTAAATCCCGATCAATAAGGCATATTTTGCATATTTGCCAAAATAAAATAAAAATTTTGTGTTTATATTTTATTTGCATTGATCGTCATAAACTTCTAAGACGATGGAGCCATGTCCTTCCGTCCGCCCCTCTGTTGAAAGCACGCTAGCATATTATTAACTGGGCTAAAAGGTTTAAAAATGGTACCTATCAAATGACAATAGCTAGAAAAACGAAATTAGGTGTGTAGATTCCTCTAATTGAGTAGATACATAATAAATATAAAAGTATTTTTCTCAAATTCGTACTTTTAAGGGGTAATATGGGAATAGAGGGATAAAAATGGTACCATCCAAACGGATGCACCTAGGGGATAAAATGGAAAAAGGGGATAAAAATGGTACCAACTAAACGGCTATAGAATGATGATATTTGGTGTGTATATCGCTCTAATTACGTAGACACGTATAATAAAGATATTTTCGAAATTCGTACTTTGAAAGGGGTAAAATGGGATAAAAATGATACCAAACAAATGTCACATTTAATATTTGTACACTCATTTTTTAATAAACAATAAATCTATAAGGGTGTGAAGATAAATTCGTAAGATAAATTCGTCCACACCGAAGACACAAACCAATTTAGCTTGTGGAACGTATTTAAATTTTTTTTTCGATTTGAACTGGGATATTGTCCTGGCTTTTTTTTTCATAAAAACACTAAAAATAATAAGAATGAAAGGAATTATGTAATTATTTTTTAACAATATTTTCCGTTCCAATTATTTGATTGCAGTCCAAAAACTATATATAAAATAAGCGATTTTAGCTCATGTATTAATGTGACATTGACGAGCCGATATCTCGAAAACTAGAATACATGAAGCGGATAATCCAAAGGCAATTATTTAGCCCTTGGTAAGTAGAATATTTTATAGTTGGTCCTAATTCCGTTTGAGATCGGAGATATATAGCTTTTCAGATATCGGGTATGTATATATCGAATATTGATAATCCGATATCTCGAAAACTGGAATACATGAATCGGGTATTCTTGTATTGCCTTTGGAATACCCGATTCATGTATTCTAGTTTTCGAGATATCGGCTCTTCAATACCACATCAACACATGGGCTAAAATGGTCTATTTTGTATAGTTTTTGGACTTTTGACAGATTCGATGCATTCAAATAATTGGAACGGAAAATATTGTTAAAAAATAATTACATAATTCCTTTTATTTTTTATTATTTTTAGTGTTTTTATAAATTGGTTTGTGTCTTGGGTGTGGGACGTATTTAACTTACAAATTTATCTTCACACCCTTTAAATCTATCTGGTTCCGTTTTTAGGAAAAATCTTTTATTAAAAAAAAAACTTTCAGGAGAACCAAAATATATTTTCCTTTCAAGGGTCATTTTGAGCTTCGACAAGCCTAAGAGTTGTCAGGTGCCAGCTAACAACACTGTTACACAAAATTTGTATGGAAATTCATACATATGTATGAATTAGGCTGGGTCGCGGTCCATATAAATGGAAAAACAATTTGCAGTCACCCTATGGAAATAAATGATTTGAAATAAACGCTCTTGGAAATATCCCTAAAAATGATGTTTTTCCCGTGTAATTTTTGTGGTTGCATTTTGTTAAAAAATATTCAAAAGTCTGAAATAATAGACCCTTGAAAGCACTACACATTTTAAGACTTATCCTAGAGTAACTATTGGTCGTTTATAAAGGGTGATTTTTTGGCTATTACCTTTTTGGCAACACTGATTAAAACAGCTGACGCACGTTTCGTGTTTTGTTTCACTGTCAAACATCTTCAGTTTGGTCTATAATTTAACCATGAATCGTCTTACAAACGAACAACGCTTGCAAATTATTGAATTTTATTATCAAAATGCGTGCTCTGTTAAGAAAGTTCATCGCGCGCTTCTTCCATTTTATGGTCAGTTTAATCGACCCACTGAAGCGGCTATTCGGGCTATTGTGACTAAATTTCGCACCAAATTTACATTGTTGGACATTAAACCACCAACACGCTTACGTAGCGTGCGAACTGAAGAAAATATCGCAGCTGTATCGGCCAGTGTTAATGATGACCATCAATTATCGATTCGTCGCCGTTCGCAGCAATTGGGCCTCTGTTACTCAAAAACGTGGAAATGCCAAAATTGGACTAAGCGGATGGACAATTTGTGGCGCAGTCAATGTCAACATTTGCATGAAATAATCTTCAAACATTAAATTATATGGACCGTATTATCGATTCAAATAAAGATTTCATGAATTTTTCTGAATTTTATGTGTTTTTTTTTGAAAAACTTTCCTATAGCTTTTAAAAAATCACCCTTTAGTATTTTTTTTTGTTTTTCATAGTGAAAGTTGAAACTATCTTCGTATTCGGTGGTAGTATCTTATAAAAAATAAAAAGCTGTAGTCTATACCTTTCGAATGATGCCTAAGTGAAGAACATCGAAAGGAAAATGACAGCGCGGCATTCATTTATGTAAAAAGAGTTTGAAAATTTTTTTCTGAAAATCCATCTCCTGTATTAAATTATTTCACAAAAATGGAGTCAATGACGTAATTTTTCGTCCGATACTCATCATTCATATCATTCGAAAGGTATTGATTCCCTCTATTTATTCTTTATAACCGAATATTTCCAACAACCACGACCAATGAAGGGTCTTGTTTAGCATTGCGCTAAACTCGTTGTAACCACTGTAGTGTAGCTGAAAGGCCATGTATGTACCCATATGTACATGCATGTACATACACACACACACATGTACATACATGCCTGGAAGCTACCTGCAGTTGTTCCCTTTTTTCTTTTGCATATTCTTGCTGAATATCGTTTGTCTGCTGCGATGGGGGGACAAGCGGTATTCAAGCAAGAATAAAAGTTTCATTCGATTTTCTTGCTTCAACCCGCCCAACCGCTGTGCTCTTGTGATAAAGTGACAAAGTGATCTAAATCAAAAGTTAAAATAAGAAGTGTAAAAATTACTAAGTCAAAAATACAAATACCAACTAGTACACGTTAACATAAAACGTTTGTGAACAATACGAACATATATCAAAACTATTTGAAACAAACAAAAAACAAACCTTCTTACATACACGTTTATTAGCGTGGCATGTAATAAATTCTAAGAGATAATTCTTGCTAATTATTATCAAAAACTTATAATAAAAAAAATATTGAATTACAACTAAAATTGTGCTACCTAAAACTACTAATTTGAAATTAAATTAAATTGGCTAACTATTTTGAAATAAGTTGTAAAAATTCTAAACCTAATTACAATAAAAACAAGTGAAATACTTATTTAAAATCTAAACCCGCAACTAACTAACTAACTCAATTCAAAAGGCACAAAAACAAAAAAAGGTTCTACACTAAACATTATGGTCCTAGTTCGAACCGGATGTTTTTTAAATAATTAAAAACGGACAAACATAGAAGTGTACTAAAAATTTTGTGAAAAGTGCAAGTTTAAATACAAAGACAGTGTGAGTTTGAAAAGGAAAAAACAAGATCACTTATAAAAAATCCCATCCCCGGTTAAAAAATTGAAACACAAAATAACGGTACGGTTATTAAAACAACGACAACCAACTTACAAAAAAGAACACTTGCAAAATTTGCAAAACAAGTTACCGTAATAACGGTAACTCAGCGACAGCGTCATCAGCAGCAGCAGCATTCTCAAACCGCACAGCAACAAGAGGGACGACGAGAAGAAGGGCAGGTACCAAACACACACATACACTCCCACCCATACACAAACCTTGAACAACAAGTAGTAAGTCCCGTTTTACTTTTTACATTATTCTACATCACGCAACAAACAGACGAGAATAGAGGGTGCTTGAATTTTTTGACTCCGCATCATACTATCGTATGGAAGGAAGTCTTGTTGTTTAACAATGTAATATGACCCTTTATCCTCTTGCCTAGTTGTTACGTGCATTTCGTGCAGATTTGCCACACACCTATTATAAAAGGAAAATTATTTGACACTTATTTGCCGCGACCCCCCTTGTAATTCTAAAACTTGTCGGATTTATCAAATTTACTACATTGTCTGGATAGTGAGGAAAACGCCGTCTTTGATTGACCCCTATCTATTCTTTGATATCGACGAGATCTTGCGCTGACAATTCCTTTTGGGAACATTCGTTACGGAAGGTTACCTTGCTTTTTGGGAATACTGACATAACCGTCAGCCAAAGACCCTAACCACGAAAAATCTCAATTTGCGTGCAATTATTAAATTTTTCTTGATATTTCGGGCAAATGAACCACACTACAAAAATTAAAAAAAATTTCTTAATTTTATTGAAGTTTTTCGTCGTTGCTGGCAAATGAACATAATAACAAAAAATTAATAATTTCTTAATCTGGCTGAAATTTTTTCGTTGTGGCGGGCAAATAAACTTAACTACAAAAAATTTAAAATTTCTTATTTTTGATTGGAATTTCTTCGTTGCGGTTGGCAAAAGACCCTAACTACAAAAAATTTTAAATTTCTTAATTTAATTGAAATTTTTTCGTCGCTGGTTGCAAATGACCCTAACTACAAAAATTTTAAATTTCTTAATTTAATTCAAATTTTTTCGTTGCTCTGGGCAAACAAGCCTAACTACAAAAAAAAAAATAAAAATTGCATAATTTGATTGAAATTTTTTTTCGTTGCTGTGGCCAAACAAGCCTAACTACAAAAAACTTAAAATTTCTTATTTTTGATTAAAATTTCTTCGTTGCTGTTGGCAAAAGACCCTAACTACAAAAAATTTTAAATTTCTTAATTTAATTGAAATTTCTTCGTTGCTGTTGTCAAACAAGTCTAACTACAAAAAATTTAAAATTTCTTGATTTAATTGAAATTTTTTCGCTGCTGTGGCCAAACGAGCCTAACTACAAAAAATTTAAAATTTCTTATTTTTGATTGAAATTTCTTCGTTGCTGTTGGCAAAAGACCCTAACTACAAAAATTTTAAATTTCTCAATTTAATTGAAATTTCTTCGTTGCTGTGGCCAAACGAGCCTAACTACAAAAAATTTAAAATTTCTTATTTTTGATTGAAATTTCTTCGTTGCTGTTGGCAAAGACCATAACTACAAAAAATTTTAAATTTCTTAATTTAATTTAAATTTCTTCGTTGCTGTGGGCAAACAAGCCTAACTACAAACAATTAAAAATTTCATAATTTGATTGAAATTTTTTCGTAGCTGGTTGCAAATGAACTTAACTACAAAAAATTAAAATTTCGTAATTTGGTGGAAATTTACGTTGTTAGTACCGCAGACCCTAAATACAACTTTTTTAAGGAAAAAACTACTGGTTGAAGTTCTATGGAAGATATTTTTTGAGAATAATTCGAATGGTTTAACAAAATTTGGCTTGCGAGACAATAGACTTTTGCCACTGGAAAAGTTTATCGGTCAAATTTTACGAGTTAACATTCTATTTTTTTTTGAGGAAAAAATTTTAACAAAAATTTGACTTGCGAGACAATAGACTTTTGCCGCTGGAAAAGTTTATCGGTCAAATTTTATAATAAAAAATTCTGAGATACTCCCTTTTGGATCAACATAAAAACGTTCTTACAAAATTTGGCTTGCGAGACAATAGACTTTTGCCGCTGGAAAAGTCTATCGGCCAAATTGTATAATACAACATTCTGAGACACTCCTTTTTCGATCAAAAAATAAATTTTTTAACAAAATTTTGGCTTGCGAGACAATAGACTTTTGCCACTGGAAAAGTTTATCGGCCAAATTTTACGGTTCAACATAATTATTGTTGTAAAATTAATTGGTTCCTGACAATAGACCCCAATTACACTAGTCCTAGTATTTTATTGATAAAAAACTTACCTGGTATCCTGGTAAAAGACCCTAACTCCGAGATTTTTGGAAATACCATTTTTTCTTGGTAATTTTGTTGCATTCACAAGATAAACTCAAGAATTTGGCAAAAATTAAAGTGGGCGTTTCAAATTTTCTTTACGTTTTTGACGGGCTCAAAGACTTTATAACAGAAAAGTAAGAAAATTTGCCATGGATACAATTTTATGTGAAAAGTTTGCTAATTGCGTGAACGATTTAGTCGATTTCGAGTGCGTCTTCTCCGTCTCGAAGACCGAGGACAGCGTTCATGGGCTCGAAATTCTGAGGGTTGAACTCAATTCACTATGGGACCAAGTCAAACGGGCGTATTTGGAGTGCCGCGATCGAGTGGCGGAGGCAGGAGAGAAACCAGTTGACAAAACGAAACTTAGGAACCACTATAAGGAATCACTAACCAGCTACACCAGAGTTTTAAGCGCATTAAATGATGAGATTCAGACGATTAAGGATCGGCTAGCGGAAGAGAAGCAGGAGCGCGTATCAGCGGCGGCAGAAAAAAAGACGGAGTCTGACTTTGCAACTATATCGAGGTTACCACCCTGTGACACGGACACTTTCCGTGGAGGATACACCGCCTGGCCGACATTTAGAGATCTTTTTTCTGCCATCTACATCAAAAACTCCAAATTAAGCAAAGTGGAGAAATTACTCCACCTGACCCAAAAAACTGCGGGAGAAGCGAGGGAAATCATCAGCCACGTACCCCTAACCAATGATGGATTCGACATTGCCTGGAGAAACTTAGTGGCCAGATATGAAAATAAGCGGATGCAGGTTAATGAACAGCTGAAGACTCTATTTAATTTGCCCCATGTTTCCGCAGATTCAGGGTCTTCGATACAAAAAATGCAGCGAACAATTAATAGTTTAATTCAAACGTTGAATACATTAAATATTGACACTGGGGGATGGGACCCAATTTTAGTATTCCTTAGCTCAACCAAGCTACCTAGAAATTTCCTAGAAGAATTTGAAAATTCTCTAAAAGATTGTACGACACTTCCTACTTGGGCAGAATTTGATATGTTCTTGACACACAAGTTCAAGACCCTAGAGTCGGTCGGAAATATAAAACCGAGCGCATCAAAAAATATTCAGCCTGGATCTGATCATAATAAAAAAGACAGGCGTTTTAATACGTTTCAAACAAATATTTCACAAAACCCAACAAGCACGGGAACAAAGCACAAACTCAGCAATAATTCAACAAATTCGTTTAACAAGAATGATCAGAGTTGTCAACTCTGCAAAGAAAATCATTTTATCCGAGATTGTCCAAAATTCCTTGAAAAGAGCATAAATGACAGAATTCACATTGTAAAGACTTCATATTTATGTTACAACTGTCTCTCCTCAAAGCATAGCATCAAGGATTGTAGAAGCCCCTATAAATGTCGAGAGTGTCAACTAAAGCATCACACCGTGTTGCATAAGGCAAATGGGACCCAATCTTCAATGGACAGTCAAACTTTAGAAAGAGATAATGCACGACCTAGCACTAGTGCTGCAGCTCTTACAACGTTAATACAGTCCACATCAAACCTAGAACCTCCTAGCCTCACAACTTTGACTCTTCAAGAGTGCAAACCACCTTGTCTACTACAAAGTAGAGAAACTTTGCTGTTCACTGCCATAGTTCAAGTCGAGTCTCGAGGACAGAAATACGATGCCAGAGCAATAATTGACCCTGGATCTCAATCTACTTTCATTTCGGAAAAACTTAAGAATTTTTTAAGACTTCCTACGAGGCGCAACTTAGTTCATGTGACCGGTATAAATCAGGCCGTGTCAGAAACCTCTACAAAAGCTTGTCTTTTCAACCTTTGCTCACGAACAGACCCTAGATTTAAATTAGAAGTTTGGGCACCGGTCTTGAAAACCTTACCTTCTAATTTACCACCTAGAACACTGGAAAAAACTCAAATTATTGATGCTTCCAAACTTGAACTGGCAGACCCTCGTTTTTACGCAAGCCGACCTATTGATCTCCTGATTGGAATGGATATCGGACCCCTAATTTTCGCAATTGGCGTTCCTATGCAGTCTATCGGGTCATTATTAGCTCAAAAAACCGTATTTGGATGGATTATCGGTGGACCCATTACTCAGGAGACTCAAGTCGAAAACCGCATTTCACTTTGCAACACCGTCTCGATTGAAAAAATCCTCACACGTTTTTGGGAGGTGGAGGAGACCCCAAAAAAGATTTTGCGGTCAGAAGAGGATACATTTTGTGAACAAAATTTTAAATCTACAACTCGTCGACACAAATCTGGAAGGTACATTGTGACTCTCCCGTTCAAAACTTGCGAAGAATTGGGAGCTTCCAGGAACATTGCTATGGCACAGTTTCATCGAATGGAGAAAAAGTTACTAAAAACGCCGGACATCAAGCAACAGTATGATCAGGCCATATTAGAATACTTAGAATTGGGTCATATGAGGAGGATCACAGCGCAGGAGGTAGATAGTACACCACACTATTACCTGCCACATCATGCCGTCATTAAGCCAGATAGGGTAACGACAAAACTGAGAGTTGTTTTCAACGCATCCAGCCCCTCGTCTAACAAAAAGAGCCTTAACGATAATTTGTTCCCGGGACCCATTCTTCAACAAGATCTTGTTTTACAAATACTAAAATGGAGATTTTATAGGTACGTTTTTAACGCCGACGTCACGAAAATGTACAGGCAGATTCTTTTAGACCCTAGGCAGACCAAATACCAAAGAATTCTGTTTAGGAAATCTCCAAATGATCCTATAGAGGACTTTGAACTCCTGACTGTAACTTTTGGAGTTAATTGCGCACCATTCCTTGCCATTCGGACACTTCTTCAACTAGCCGAAGACGTGAAAGACACACACCCCCTAGCCGCAGATATAATTCAACAGAATTTGTATGTTGACGACGTCTTAGCGGGAGGTCACACAATAAAAGAGGCCATCACGTCAAGAAAAGAATTGGTATCGGCCTTGGATTCAGCCGGTTTCGAGTTACGGAAGTGGACATCAAATGACCCACTTGTAATTCAAGATTTACCTCCAGACTCACTTCTTCCTGTCAATTGGTTAGACTTATCTGAGGGAACATCAACAAAAACCCTAGGTATCAGGTGGAACATATCAAGTGACTCCTTTACATTCACTTCACCACCGATTGAGGAAAATATAGCGCACACGAAGAGATCAGTCCTTTCCACAATTGCCAAGTTTTTCGACCCTTGCGGATGGTTGGCACCAATAATTGTGATAGCTAAACTAATAATGCAACAAGTCTGGCTGGATCAAATTGATTGGGACGACATTTTGAAACCCATAACTAACATAAACTGGCAGAATTTCATTAAAACTTGCCCATCAATTGATACTGTCGCGATTCCTAGGTGGGTTCAGTTCAGACCCTCTAGTTCCATCGAAATCCACGGATTTTGCGACGCATCGGAAAGTGCATACGCTGCCACATTGTATATACGAGTCCAACATTCCGATAATAGCACAGACACTTTTCTACTGGCAGCCAAGACACGTGTGGCCCCCATTAAGAAAATTTCGCTACCCCGTTTAGAGTTATGTGGAGCTGTCCTTTTATCAAAATTAGCTTCAGCAATAATTCCACAGCTTCGAATCTCAAACTTTTCGACGCAATACTGGACCGATTCAACAATTGTGCTGGCATGGCTGAAAAAACCACCTTGTGCCTGGAGCACTTTTGTCGGAAATCGAGTATCTGAAATTCTGGAAGGTATTGGAAATGAGCGGTGGCGACATGTCGACTCTGAAAGCAATCCCGCAGACATTGCCAGTCGAGGCTGCTCACCAAATGATCTAAAGTCGCATCATTTATGGTGGCATGGACCCCCATGGCTCAAATTTCCGCAAGACCGATGGCCAAAGTACGAAGTTCAAGAAGACACTAATTTGGAGGCCAAATCTGTCAAAGTATTTGCAACTTCAATCTTTGACGACCCACTTTTGAGATTTTCTTCCCTTTCGCATGCATATAAGGTTTTAGCATACGCACTTCGTTTTTGGAGAAACACCGGCATAAATAGGACACTACTTAGAATTTCATCCGTAGAAATTACCGCTGAAGAGATTCGGGACATTAAAGTCCGTCTTATAATCATCACTCAAAAACACTATTTTGCCCTTGAACATCGGACTCTAGCACAAAAATCACGTATTTCATCTAGCAGTAGTCTCTTATCTCTTAATCCGTTTCTGGATTCCAAGGGGGTCATGAGAGCGAACGGTCGACTTGTTCAATCGCCTGCTTTAACGTATAATGAACGTCATCCAATACTCTTACCATACGAGGCAAGATTAACTCAACTTTTGGTAGAATTCACGCACAAGGTCACAATTCATGGAGGAAACCAACTTATGACACGAGTGTTGAGAACTGAATTTTGGATATTCAGACTGAAACCCTTAGTAAAAAAGGTTATACACAACTGCAAGACGTGTATACTGTATAAACGACACACTCAAACTCAAATTATGTCATCTCTTCCTCCAGAACGTACCATGCCATCTCGACCCTTCAACAACACAGGAGTCGATTTTGCTGGGCCCTTTAGCATCAAAAATTTCACTGGTCGAGCTTGCCTTATTACAAAAGGATATGTATGCATATTTGTCTGTTTTGCCACAAAAGCCATTCACCTGGAAGCCACAAGCGACTTGTCGACACAATCTTTCCTCGCCGCCCTTGCACGGTTTATTGGCCGAAGAGGTTGTCCTGGCAGGATTTATTCTGATAATGGCACAAATTTCGTGGGAGCAGCTGAAATGATGCGAAAAGACAGACTCGAGTTCCTCAAGACTCTTCAAAGTAA
This sequence comes from Polietes domitor, assembly GCA_947397865.1. Classification (NCBI taxonomy): domain Eukaryota; kingdom Metazoa; phylum Arthropoda; class Insecta; order Diptera; family Muscidae; genus Polietes; species Polietes domitor. The sequence goes on along the minus strand of OX377618.1, from coordinate 218,791,278 downwards.
CGCCATTCAACAGAACGCACATCACGAACTTGACTGGAAATTCATACCTCCTGGCGCACCTCATATGGGTGGTCTTTGGGAGGCGGGCGTAAAGTCATTCAAAACACATTTGAGAAAATTAATACCAAAAATGAATTTCACCTTTGAAGAGCTCTCAACGATCTTGGCCCGTATCGAGGCTTGTCTGAACTCGAGACCCTTGAGCGCTGCTAGCGATGACCCCGATGATTTGTCCCCTTTAACTCCTGGACACTTTCTTATTGGGACGTCCATGCTGGCACCTGCCGAATCGGACATATCTGATGACGATTTAACTTACGCCAATAGATGGAAACGTCTAAAAATAATTTCCCAATATTTTTGCCAGCGTTGGAAGTCCGAATATTTGAATGAACTCCACCGTAGAACAAAATGGAAGTACCAAAGGGAAAATGTCAAAGACAATGATCTCGTCATTATCAAGGACGAAAAATTGCCACCTAACGAGTGGAGAATGGGGCGTATAGTAAAAACGTATCCTGGACTCGATCAAAATACCCGGGTTGTAGATATAAAAACGTCCCACGGCATAATTAGTCGACCCATTACCAAAGTTGTCAAACTATTTTCCGATTGACTAGACCCTAGTCTAATTTTCAAAAGAACGCACACTCACATCTTTTATTTTCTAGTTATGGCTGCCCGACTACCCCGAGAGGACTGGAAGAACGAACGGCGCTCCCGTTCTACTGAGAGACCTGGCCCCAGTCGAGAGCGGCGCAATCGATCAGAAGAGAGGCAGAGCCCACAGCCTGAGCGTCGTAGACGTTCCCATGTGCGGGCCCCCCACCAGCAGGAACGGCGTCCCGTGCAATGGCAGTACTCTTGCGGGTTATGCCAGGAGGATCATGCGCTAAATACGTGCCGCCGGTTCCGAGAAATGACGCCCTACCAACGGTACGAGACGGTAGAGCGACGAGGCTATTGTCGGAACTGCCTGGCACGGAGTCATTTAGCGCCAGACTGCCGAAGTCTGATTGGATGCCGTAGGTGTGACAGTCGCCATCACACGCAGCTGCACGGGGCCCCGCAATTTGACGACTCCTTGCAGGACGCCGCTGTGGTGGTACCAGCCATTAGTTGGGCACTTGTTTTTGTACCCACAGCTATGGTGCGCATTGTGGCAGCGGGCTCGGACACCTACTCGACGGTGAGGGCTCTACTTTGTCAGTCGTCTATCATGTCCCGGATCGCACGGTCCACCTTCAGACGATTGGGCTTGCGATCCTTTAATTATCAAGGCAGGCGGTTTACTACCTTCACCATGAGGCCAAGACACACCCGAAGCACCTGGGCGCTGAAAGTAAACGCCTTGATCACGGATGACTTACCCAGACGACCCTACTCAGACCCTATCATAGAGGACCCGACCCGCGACTTCGCAGCTGACACCATGGCAGACGTCGACCCGAGAGGAAACACCCCCATTGATGTCGAGCTCGGCGCTGATGTCTACTCAGCCATACGCAAGGAGGGCTCTTTGTTTGGCGGTGTCGGTGATGTCCATGCGCACCAAACTGTTCTGGGATTCGTATTCTCGGGACCAGTCAGGAATTTATTTACTTAATAGCTCTAATTTGTAAAGACACTTTGTTCACATTGTCACGGGGGGGCGGAATGTTTAGCATTGCGCTAAACTCGTTGTAACCACTGTAGTGTAGCTGAAAGGCCATGTATGTACCCATATGTACATGCATGTACATACACACACACACATGTACATACATGCCTGGAAGCTACCTGCAGTTGTTCCCTTTTTTCTTTTGCATATTCTTGCTGAATATCGTTTGTCTGCTGCGATGGGGGGACAAGCGGTATTCAAGCAAGAATAAAAGTTTCATTCGATTTTCTTGCTTCAACCCGCCCAACCGCTGTGCTCTTGTGATAAAGTGACAAAGTGATCTAAATCAAAAGTTAAAATAAGAAGTGTAAAAATTACTAAGTCAAAAATACAAATACCAACTAGTACACGTTAACATAAAACGTTTGTGAACAATACGAACATATATCAAAACTATTTGAAACAAACAAAAAACAAACCTTCTTACATACACGTTTATTAGCGTGGCATGTAATAAATTCTAAGAGATAATTCTTGCTAATTATTATCAAAAACTTATAATAAAAAAAATATTGAATTACAACTAAAATTGTGCTACCTAAAACTACTAATTTGAAATTAAATTAAATTGGCTAACTATTTTGAAATAAGTTGTAAAAATTCTAAACCTAATTACAATAAAAACAAGTGAAATACTTATTTAAAATCTAAACCCGCAACTAACTAACTAACTCAATTCAAAAGGCACAAAAACAAAAAAAGGTTCTACACTAAACAGGTCTATTAATTCCAGAAAAAAATTTTGGACCAAAATGCAACATAAAACTAGTCAGTGACAGAGAACATATATACCGAAGTTATAAGGAATTAATTTAAAATAATTAGTGTGGAAGGTACTGGGAGGTTCGTGACATATGGTCACAGCTTGCACATTTATAAAACAATTTTAAAAACATGATCAAATAACAAGTTATAGATAGGGCGTGGTTAAAGCGTAAATATTTTTTAAGTTTCCAGTGATTTGAAAAACATTTTCAAATATCAAATTGCAAATGATTATGAATGGATTTTAGGTCAGTTTTATTGCAACCAAAGTTTATGCCATTTTTTTGTGAGAGGTACCAGAAGGGGTGTGGCAATATCGCCCATATTCCATGCGAATGTAACTTCTATAAATACATCCACAATTATAAAATTTCACAGTTTTCCGATCATCCGTATGTAAGTTATATTTTAATGATATATACCCTCCTATTATGTAGAGTGAGGGTATAAAAAGGACATTTAAGGAAAAAATTGGTGAAAATTTTCAGAGGGGCCACCAAAGACTACAAAGTTGTAGATAAAGCTTGCTTAGATAGCCAAATAATACGCCAACTTATACAAAAAAAAATGTTTTGTATAAGATGTTCCATGTTTTTTAGAAGATCGATTTTTTTCGACCAAAAATGTGGGTATTTCGTAAAGCTCGGTAAACAAAAAAACTTATTGGATATTTTTGTAAAATTTTCATTTTCGCGGGAGATATGGCTACAATGATTTTGTATGCATCACATTTTTGTTTTGTAATTTCTCGCGATCTATCCAACGGATCCGCCTGATTTTTTTGTATGCGTATTAAGAGCCAATGCCGCTATATAGCATATATGTAGTCAGTCGCAAAAAATGCAACAATTGTTTCAAAAATTCAAAATTCACTGTTACAATTACATTTATTTCAACTTTCTCTATGTGGGTTTCTGAAACAATTCTGTGACAAGACGCCGTATATTTGTTCAGATTTATATATGGCTCCCATACAAATGTCTCATCCGATTTGACTCTTTCCGCTCTAGAAACCACAAACTTTGACAGATTGTCTTCAAATTTGGCAAAACAACTTACATTTCAACTAACAACAGCTCTGACAAAAATAGAATAGATCGGTTCAGATTTATATATAGCTTAGATATATATTTAGCCATACAAATGTCTCCTCCAATTTGACTCTTTCCGCTCTAGAAACCACAAACTTTGACATATTTTCTTCAAATTTGGCAAAACAATTTATACAATTCAACTAAAAACAGCTCTGGTGAAAATGGGTCAGATGAGTTCAGATATATATATATATAGCTCCATTACAGAATTGATTATTTCCGCTCTAGAAATATCATTTTTGAACAGATTTCCTTCTAATTCGGCACATCAGCTAATGTTTCAAATAGAAATTACTATAGCGAAAGTGGGTCACATCGGTTCAGATTATATATAGCTCCCGATTTGATTCTTTCCAATCTAGAAACCACATATGGAGTGTTAAATATTTAAAAAAATAAATATTTATTAAAATTTGGGAAAGTGTCTAATATTTCAACTAGAAAACCATGGTTCAGATCGATTCAGATTTGTATATAGCTCCCATTCAGAGTTTTTGTTCAAATTTTCTTACAAATACAGATAGAAGTATGGAATTTGTAGTATATTCTCCTGTTATAGCTGCATCGTATATAACCCGGTTCAAATGTAATGACCTTTTTATATCCTACGTCATAGAGTATAATGACTAAGTGTAGGGTATCATATAGTCGACCACGACCGACTTTAACCGTCCTTACTTGTTTTCATTTTGCTTCATTTATTCTAACCGAAACGTGCAGAGCTTCTGCTCTATCTGAATTTTCGCTCTATGCATGGCTTTATTTCACCAGCGTTATGCTGAGTTTCAGTAATTTTTGCTTTATTGTACCCTTAGTAGCTCTACAACGCTTCTGCTTCTTAATAATAAATAGTGATAATTTTTTGCTGGGAACAAAAATGCAAGTTTTGGGCATTCCCGTTCACATCTGTCCAATTTTTGCGACTTTAAGGTAAACAAAAATTCCTAAAATTCATCGAAACACACAACAACATTAAATATTGGCTCCACGACCATTTTATTTAAAAATCTCCCATTTTGGAACACATTTTCTCCACTTTGTGGATTCGGCTATTTTTTTGGAGGGGAAATGCAAAAGCTGCAAATCTGGCAATTTTTCATCATTTGTATCTGCTTTGATGAAGTTTAGGGCCTCAATTTCGTAAAATTTTGAGCAAAAAAAAATCGATCTCACCCAGAGTCATCGAAAGTATGACCTGCCAGATGTCTATAGTAATATTATTAAAATTGTATGGTGACTAATTTGTGGCATATTTTCAATACGATAACTAATATCGTACTCTTAAAATGTGTCCATTTAAATCTGTCGACAGATGGCGCTACCATGCAATTATGAATTAAATGGTATTGGCTTTATCTGCACTGTCTGCAGTGACACAAATTCATAAATAAATGCAGGTGAATAACAAGTTTGAATTTCAAATAACCACAAATACAATTAAATATAGTAATTTTTAGCATAACAAAATATGATATGAAATAATTTGAATGACTTCATATGATTTCATAGATCATGGCCGTATTACTTTTGCGAGTACATTGCTCTAAATCCGCAATGATTTAAGTGGATTTGTGAATTCGATTACTTGATGCGATTTTAATGCGAATTGCTGCCATGAACACAGCAAGCAATCCATTGATTTATCTCAATGGAGTCACATTATGATTTCAGACGTTTGTCTAACCCCCCTCCCCTTTTTGTAGGAAAACAATGTTCATGCATGTTTCTTGGCAAATCCAACAAATTTAGTGTGACGGCGGCGGCGTTAAGCAATTGCGAACACAGAGATATTGTTGTGACTAAATATGCGCTAAAATTGCTGTTATTATTCGGCTTATTAAATGCGCTTAGCGTTTTTGGCGTTAAGCGTTGTTAACCGAACACAACACGACGACGACGACTGGTTTAGTCAGTCAGTCAGCCAGCTATCCAGCCAGCCTCTGGGTCTTTGTAGATTTTGCTGTTGTTGGCCAGTTTCGCATTTTCCATGGAAATGTTCGTTGCTGCACCGTCGCTTGTTGTGTCGACTCGACAACTGGAAAATTGCAATTTTCCATCAGGAATGGTGGAATGAAACACACACACTGACAACTTGCGTAATAAATGTTATCTGTACAAATATTTACGGTGAGTTATTTATTGATTTCCAAAGATATGATAGACATTGAAGAGATACATGCCACAAAATTAAATGCACCAAAGAGTCAGTGGTGTTATCGAGATGCCGCGATATCACCCGGTTGTTACCAAATACTACCTACGAACGGGCACAAAGCGAGAGAGAACAGTGGTAATCGAGTGGGAAAAGTCGGTAACAATTGCAATATGCAACAAAAAAGTAAAAAAAAATCTAAACTTTTTTGTTGTTTTCATTGAGGCATAGTGATTCATAAAATTAACTCAACCTTGTTATGGATATAGTGGACCTTTAATATTTACACTCTCATTTTGGAAAGAAGAGTCTGATAACTTTAGCTTATGTTCAATACAAAGGTACTACAAATATTGGAGAATTGGAGAATATTCCAAAAAAAATTTAAATTAAAAAAAAAAAATTAAGAAAATCGCATACAAAGAAAAAAAATGGAAACAAATATTAAGTGTGTGAAGATAAATTCGTAAGTTAAATACGTCCCACACCCAAGACACAAACCAATTTAGCTTGTGGAACGTATTTAAAAAATATTTTTTTAAATAAAAACACTAAAAATAATAAAAATAAAAGGAATTATGTAATTATTTTTTAACAATATTTTCCGTTCCAATTATTTGAATGCATCGGATCAGTCAAAAGTCCAAAAACTACACAAAATAGGTCATTTTAGCCCATGTATTGTTGTGACATTGAAGAGCCGATATCTCGAAAACTAGAATACATGAATCGGGTATTCCAAAGGCAATTATTTAGCCCTTGCTAAGTAGAATATTTTCCAAAAAAGAGTTGGTCCAAACTCCGTTTGACATCGGATACATTTTTTGATATATATACTATATACGATATCATAAAATTTATATATTTATAAAAGCTGGAATCTTACTGAAAAAAATCTATGGATAAATAATGGATAATGGTGGATAAGGTAGAAGAACATTTAGTGATAGATTTTCCTCATGTTTTCTTCATTAAGATTTCAAGTATTATACAATAAAACTAAATATTCTGTTGTTTAATTTCGCGATATTTTACCACAAAGTTAGGAAATCAATATTTTGTAGAAACAAAGGGCCATAACAGTTATCCATAGATCATCGTTTCTTCTGTTAAAAGAGAAACAAAATAATTTGTTTCCTATTTTGATCGATTTTTTTATTGTTTTCATTGAAAAATTATTATTCAATTGAAAAATATTTTTCCATCGAAACAAAAAAAAAATAGAATATCCTACTACTATTTCGAAAATCGACAACGATAATATCTCTGAAGGAACCACTACTTTCAGAGGATGCACTGACTTAGACCACTTTCATTCTTCCCAAAATTCTCAAATTTAACAACCAAAATTTTTAAGTTTTTCGCAAAAGTAATATTTCCTTACCAAAAATTACAACAAAATATTTTGATATATATATATATATATATAAACATGATAAAATAAATCACTTACAAAATAATAAATAGCACAAATAGCAGACATACCTAGAAAGAAGAAAAAATAAAAAGATGCATTAGAAAATAAATAAATTCAATATAAATAAATGCATTTAAAAATCTGATCTGAGACCAAAATATAAATTCGTATTTATCTTAGTTTTTCGTTTGCATTTTTTTGGTCTGTAATCAATATTTGATTTGAACTGGGATATTTGTAAATAAATTTGCATTCTATTAAATATAGAAGCAAAATGGTCTTGAGCCAGGACAATATCCAGTTCAAATCAAATATTGATTACAGACCAAAAAATACAAACGAAAAAACTAAAACAAATGAGCGTTGGCACGGCAGAAGTATTGCTGGGTAACTATACCTGCATATACACATACTTACATACGCAACTCAATGAGATGCTTGTAAGATGGCATGAGTGCTTTATTACTTGGTGCGATTTTTTAAACGCAAATTCGGCAAGTGAGTTGTGATTCTCGTTCGTTTGTGAGAATCATCTCCTTATAGAGGCCGGGTTTGATGTTGAAAAGTCGCTGCGAAGCCACTTGAAAAGACTTTTGACATGGTCGAAATCATGATCGTGGTAGTCTGCAGCCAAGTAATAAATGTCACCATGCCATTTGTAAATAAATTTGCATTCTATTAAATGTAGAAGCAAAATGGTCTTGAGCCAGGACAATATCCCAGTTCAATTCGTATTTATTTCAAGTTTTATAATCCTATGGGATCAATGACTGTTTAGGCCCTGAACACAATTTGTAACTAAAAGGGATAAAAAAGGTACCAGTGAAACGACACTAGCTAATAAGGAGAAATTCGGGGCGAAGGGATTTTTCGAAAGTCGTACTTTTAAAAGGGGAAATGTGAAAAATTAATAAAATTGGTAGCAACCAAATGGCCCGATGCTCATACTTTTCGGGTTAAATGTACAGAAAGGGATAAATTTGGTACGGACCAAATGACTGCAGCTAGAATCATAAAATTAATTGAGTACATTCCTCTTATTAAGTAGATGAGCAATGAAAAAATGCACTTCTAGAGAAAACAGGGCGAAAAAATGGTACCAATCAAACAGGTGCAGTTCTAGCTATCATGAAATTCAATTTCTATATTTCTGTTACTGAATAAAAAGCTTTCTCCAGATTTGCACTTTGGGGGCAACTGAAGTAATAGGGACAAAACTGTATCAAGTAAAAGTTTTTTTCTCCTATGACTGCGAGAAACTTGGAATTGCAAATGGACGAAATTCAAGTTCGAACGGAAAAGTTTTTTCCCTAACAACGTATGAAAATACAGCCAATAATATTTGAAGTATTATTTACATATAAAAAAATTACATAATTTTTCCTAATATATTACTGTACTGTACGAGCCTCTATATAATTAAATAAATACTCTAAATCAAGAAAACTTTTAAAACACAGCTAAAATCTATCATAGAAAAAATCTATCATATAGAGAGTACCAAAATATTTTATTGGTATGGGATTGCTGACTAAATAGGGAATGTTTGTGACGGAATTGTTTCAGAAACCCAGATAGAGATAGTTGATTTTAGGAGATTGCATTTGAGTTGGATTTCTGCAACAACTGGAGCTTTTTTTCACGACTCTTACAAACGACATTGTTCCTTAGTCCACATGCGCAAAATCAACTGGATCTGTGAGATAGATCGCGAGAAAATAACAAAACAAAAAATTCTAATTTGTATTTTTTGTTTACGGCGCACTACCCAAAATACTCAAACTCGTTGAAGAAAGAAGTCGATCTTTCAAAAAAATCATGGACGAATTTTAACCATAGCATGCTTTTTTGTATAAGTTGTAATTTTATTGTTTAAGCGTGAATAGCTTTATTTACAACTTTGGTGTTTTGAACACACGTGATTAAGGATTATGTTCTTAAAAAAGGGTCAAATTGGTCCATAAAGAGAAGAGCTAGAGAGCCAAGATCTTCCACAAATATGGTACTCAAAAATTCGACAATAACTTACGACATTTTTGAAAAAGAAACTCAGATCCTACCAGACTCAAAGTTTATTCTGTTAAAATGGTCAACAGCCTTTTCAGAATTATTGGGTTGCTATTCTCTTCCAATCAAAAAGTACTAATTTGTTGGACAGTCTAATTAATAATTTGTATTTTTAACCAAAAATGTTCAAATTAATAAAATTATACAAAATTAAACATGTAGCAGCGCTAATTATTACCCATCATCATTACAAGATAATTACTTTATTTTATGTTAACTACATTTTATGTTATTAATAATGTTATGTTACATGTTAATTTTACAGTGATAATTTTCAATAATAATGTTAATTTAAAAGACTGTAACTCTCCGTAAGAGTATACAAATGTATCACTCAAATCTATTTTACACACACACAATGATATTTTTATTGTCACAATGATGTTATTGTAAAGGGTGATTTTTTAAGAGCTTGATAACTTTTTTAAAAAAAAAAACGCATAAAATTTGCAAAATCTAATCGGTTCTTTATTTGAAACGTTAGATTGGTTCATGACATTTACTTTTTGAAGATAATTTCATTTAAATGTTGACCGCGGCTGCGTCTTAGGTGGTCCATTCGGAAAGTCCAATTTTGGGCAACTTTTTCGAGCATTTCGGCCGGAATAGCCCGAATTTCTTCGGAAATGTTGTCTTCCAAAGCTGGAATAGTTGCTGGCTTATTTCTGTAGACTTTAGACTTGACGTAGCCCCACAAAAAATAGTCTAAAGGCGTCAAATCGCATGATCTTGGTGGCCAACTTACCGGTCCATTTCTTGAGATGAATTGTTCTCCGAAGTTTTCCCTCAAAATGGCCATAGAATCGCGAGCTGTGTGGCATGTAGCGCCATCTTGTTGAAACCACATGTCAACCAAGTTCAGTTCTTCCATTTTTGGCAACAAAAAGTTTGTTAGCATCGAACGATAGCGATCGCCATTCACCGTAACGTTGCGTCCAACAGCATCTTTGAAAAAATACGGTCCAATGATTCCACCAGCGTACAAACCACACCAAACAGTGCATTTTTCGGGATGCATGGGCAGTTCTTGAACGGCTTCTGGTTGCTCTTCACTCCAAATGCGGCAATTTTGTTTATTTACGTAGCCATTCAACCAGAAATGAGCCTCATCGCTGAACAAAATTTGTCGATAAAAAATTTCGAACCGAACACTGATTTTGGTAATAAAATTCAATGATTTGCAATCGTTGCTCGTTAGTAAGTCTATTCATGATGAAATGTCAAAGCATACTGAGCATCTTTCTCTTTGACACCATGTCTGAAATCCCACGTGATCTGTCAAATACTAATGCATGAAAATCCAAACCTCAAAAAAATCACTCTTTATTAAGATCGTTTTATTTGAGTTTGCTCATTCTTATTCTCATTTGCATTCTCACTCTCTCTCTCAAATGAAGTAGTGAGTTGTTTTACGCACTGTTGCCAACTCGTCGGAGGCAAAAAACACCACGCCGAAAGATGTATAAATAACACCAAAAACCACCACCGTATAGTATGAAAAAACACCGAAAAAAACACCACATAAATATTACAAACACTGACTAAAAATCCAATAAGTAAAAATTAATAACACAAAAATATTTCTATTTAATTCAATTCATTTATTATACATATAATTAACGTGTGTATTTAAGGAATTGTGTATTATGAAAGGATTTCAATTGCATACAAACAAACATAAACAAAACAAACTAAAAGTAAACATAAACATAAAAGATAATATATGTAGTAATATCTAAAAATTTGTATTACTTATAAAAAAATTTCTTCATCAAGTGAAATGTTCTCTTCATCCGGCCATAATAAAGATTTAATATAAAATTTTGATTTCTTATAAACTTCATTCGAATTTATTTTTAAACAAATATCGGTTGGTATTTTGTAGTTAGAACAGCAAGTATTTTCTAAGTTCAGGCCATATTTTACATGAAGTAATCCATGTATTGTATTCAAAAACATTCGATTTCTAATTTTGTTTTTATAAAAATTCATAACACTAAAAACTCTTTCTACTTCGGCATTTGAATAAGGAAACGATAATAGATTAATTACAAAATTCGTTAGTTTCCGAAATGGATATTGGCTTGCAGAATCCTTAAAATTGTGAATTTCGATCCAAAACTCATCAGTTCTATCGTGATGATTCCATTTGCAGAGTTTCATGTGTTTTAAACATTTTTCCATTTCGTCTAATTCATCTTCATTTGAACCAAATTCTTTAATAAATGTAATAACATCTTGTTCTTTGGTAGTTAAAATAGTATCCATGCTAAATATAGTCATTTTTTTAAGTATTTCAATATTTGAGGGTAGTTTGATTCTTATTTGGTTTATGACGGCTTTCGTAAACTTAATACATTCTAATTTTATTATATTTTTAGCGACCTCAGAAATATTATTCTCAGTGCACGATTTTTCAAAACTGTATCCAAGGTAACAATAATTATTCAATACAAGATCAATATTTCCAGACATATAGTCAAAATCAATGTCGAGTATGATAATACTATTTGTGAGGCTTTGAAGTAGTCTATACAAATCATTAAACAACTTCATGTGATCAGCGGTTCTAGATTCAATAGCAAGATTTACTTTTTGAATATCTGATAAAATGGATGCCAAGTATGTCAATTATACATGATTCTTCGGATCATTGTACATGCTTCTTAATGTTGATGCTTCAAACGATTTGTCATTTACGACGTTGAAATGAGTTTTTAGTTCAAGCCACATTCCCAAAATTGATTTGACGGCCCTTTCGATAGAAAGCCATCTGGTTGCCGCCGCCATCGGAATTTTATTGGGCATAGCTTCATCGGTGTTAATTACTTTATAAATTTTGGTATATAGTTTTTTTCTAATTGCTGAATAGGAAAACCAATTATGAGTTTCTTTTACCAAATAGTTTAAATGCGACGGAAACGCTTCCGCAGATCCTTCTGACACCGCCAATTGTAGGGAATGGCATGCACATCTAATAAGAACTAGATTTTCTAGGCCATATTTGGTTTTAATTTGAAAAACACTACAAAGCGCTACGCAAAAATGATGAAAAACACCACCTTAGCGCCTTTTTTGAAAAAACACTACTTTTAAAAAACGGTGTTTTCTGAAGATGAAAAAACACCACAAGTAGTGGAAAAACACCACAATTGGCAACACTGGTTTTACGTTAGACAATACGTTTTGTTTTTGTAACTCTCAAAGCTTTACTTGTTTTTCTTTATCACTTTGTGTTATCACTCATTTCTGTATTATTCGAGTAAAATCATTTTTTCCAAGTCTTCATTAGTATTTGCAATTTGTGTAAAAATCATTCCTATGCCTGCTGTGAACTAATAAAGTCAAAAACCGGATCAACACTTGTTTTCATCACAACAAGGAAAAACCAATAAGGAATAAAATCATAAAATTACTAAGACACAAGAAGACCGTAAAGGACTATTGTATATTGTAAATAGTAGTTATAAGTGTTAGTGATAAGTGTTAATTTAAGTTTTATACATAAAAAAATGATGAGTAATTCCCTTTTTAGTAATTCGTATTTTGGGGGAAATTTTTTGATATATTATAGATTTAGTATAAGTGACATGTATGTATAACTACAACATATAAACGTTAGAATATATAGTACTAGAAAAATACTTTAAGTATGTTAGTAATAATGTAAGAATGACTAATGTTAGCTCTTAAGCGCATTTAAATATTGTATTAAGGACATCGAATTCAATAAAGCAAGCAATAAAGCAATAAAGGACTATTGTGGCTAGTGATCCGAAGACGAGTACTGGTGAGAAACTGCCTTATTCGGTCTCGGTATAAAATAATAAACCCCTAAAATAATATTAAGGAGATTCATCCCCTTACAAACATTGTTTATTTTAAATATAGAGTTTTTCCCGAGGCACGATTCGAACCCAAGGTCTTCTGGGTGCAAGGCATACACCTTACCTCTATGACCCCATACTAAAAATTCGTTCCCATTAATTTTTTGGAATTTGTTTAAAAGAACTTCCTCTAAAGTGGGATTTTGAGATGCGATATAAATTTGCTTCGCACGGATGTACGTCCAATTTTTTTTTGCTGGGATATGATAGAAAAAATTGGTAAAAAGAATAAACTAAAATAAATTAAAAAATAAACAAGTAAAAACGGCGTTAAGTTCGGCCGGGCCGAACTTTATATACCCTCCACCATGGATTGCATTTCACAGAGACTGTCGATTTTCGTAGAAGTGCAGTAATAATATTGCAGGAAAAAAATATATTTTTTTAATATAGCCAAACCAAAACAAATACAAATATTGAAAACATAATTTTATAAATAAATATAATATTTTCATTATTTCAAACCACGCTTGTAAGGCAAGGCTACCAATACGTTTACATATCAAAATAAGACTTCAAGTCAATTCAAAAAATAAATATTCTTATATAAAATATAAAAATAAATATTATATTTTCAAAAAGCTTAACTGCCATAAATATTGGTAGATAGTGGGTGCTACAGTTGGTTGTATTTCCATTCTATTTAAATTCCAAAAGTACAAATTTTGAAAATGCATTATCTCACGTACATAGTGCAAAGTAACCTAAATTCATGATTCAACCAATTTTAAAAAGTACAAATTTCGAAAAATCTTTTTTTGCGCGTCTACGCAGTCAGAGGAATGTATACACCGAATTCCATGATTCTAGCTGCTGCCATTTGGTTGGTACCATTTTTATCCCCTTTTTCCTATTTTACACCCTAAAGAGTACGACTAAAATCTCTTTATGTTACGTGTCTACGCAATGAGTGGTATGCCCACACCGAATTTCATCATTCTAGCTGTAGTCGTTTAGTTGGTACTATTTTTATCCCTCTGTACCCATTGTATCCCTTGAAAGTACGAATTTGGAAAAAATCTTTTGTTTTTCCTGTCTACGCAGTCAGTGGAATGTATACTCCGAATTACATGACTCTAGCTGCGGTCATTTGGTTGATGCTATTTTTATCCCCTTTTTCCATATTAACCCCAAAAAGTACGAATTTCGAAAAATACGTTTTTTACGTGTCTACGCAATCAGAGGAATGTATACACCGAATTTCATTATTTTAGGTGCAGCCGTTTGGTTGGTACCATTTTTATCCCTCTATTCCCATTTTACCCATTAAAAGTACGAATTTAGAAAAAATATTTTTATATTATGTATCTATTCATCGAATTTCGTGTTTCTAGATGTTATCGTTCGAAAGATACCATTTTTATCTGCCCATTTTGCCCCATTTCACCCCCTACGAATAAAAATCACTTTATGGTGCACGTTTTTGTTATAGGGGAATGCTCACACCTAATATCAAGTAAATATAAATTGAAAAAAATATGCTTAAATACTCTAAAATATTAGAGGTTATTGTGGGTATTTTTAGTCCTTGTGAGGGAAAAATTGTTCCCTTTCGGCTGATTTCGCCCAGTTTCAAGCCCAACTGATCTACGTCTATAAGAGGCATTTATGAAAAATTGGACGTCCTAGCTCTTTGCCTTTAGATACTAGCATGCTTTCAACAGACGGACGGACATGGCTAGATCGTGTTAGAATTTTATGACGATCAAGAATATATATACTTTATAGGGTCTCAGGTCGATATTTCAAGGTGTTACAAACGGAATGACAAAGTTAGTATACCACCATCCTGGAGGTGGAGGGTATAAAAAGGACAATAACTCATGAACTAAAGGATGCGCTTATTGATGTAAACTTTTGATTTGGAGACGATTCAAATTAATTTCTCTCACAATGTGACAAACTGGATATTTCATGCATTTCAATTTATAAAACACTGTAGTGCCTTAAAGGGCCGGTTTGAATAAATTTATTAATAATGGACCACATCTTTACTAAACCTAAATGGTTACCTTTTAATTATCGTCTTTTGGGACATCCTCACTGCTGGAAGCGACTACTACCGATATATGTTCTAGTTTTGTTTGGTTATTTCTATCATCTCCTCGAGTTATTTAAAAATAATAAAATAATTCACAGCAGGGAATCCCAAAACTTCATAGCATCTGTATTTTAATGCCGAGGAGAGCATGTTTTTCTGCATTAGTCGTCCAACACTAGTTCTCTTTAGCCAACCACTGTGCCACATTCACTGATTCATTCGCTCGAAATATTATAATTAGCCAATTATGTAAAGAGATCAGATTAAGCCAATTACAAAGCCAAGCAAAACAAAAAAAGAGCCAAATTCAGTGGACGTCGAATAACAGCCGCCGAGAGATACTTTGTAAATGGCATGGATAACTCACTCTATAAAAGGTAATAAATTTCGTTATTTAGGTGTGCTGTGGCTGCGGCCGGCATGGACCATGTTCACATGGCCTGAACTTAAAATGCGGCTGCTGTCTTGTCGTGTCTGTCCGTATGTCTATCTGTTGGTTGCTTTTTATGGCCACAACAGATATTTTGACATGTTTGTTTGTGTTCGAACAATTTATTGGCTAAATTGTGTGTGTATGTTGTGGTATGTCTTTAGCTTTTTTCTGTTTTGAATAAATCCCATAAAAACTTATAAAAATCTAAAAATGAAAAAAAATAAATGAAATCTCAAAGACAACACCGAGATTTGTTTGGTATTCTAATAGTGGCAGAAACAAAAACAAAACAAAAACACAGAAAAATGAAATACAATTTACATAAATGGCGTATAAAGAAACTTTGCGCGTAAACATGTTAATTATTGTTTATGGCCAGAGATTTGTGCGCACGGCTGGGCTCGTTCGATGCTGTCGCGGTGAAGAGGTTGGCAATTTGTCACCTTTCGCTTTGTTGCGGTTGTTGACACAACAGATTTTAGGCTACCCCCTCTCACCAAAACCATGACCATGTTTTCAGTAATTAATTTATTGATTTCCTGACATGTTTTGCCCCTCCCCCCTTCTCCTGCTCTCGAACAAACGTGCCACTGAAATTTTATTTGTCGTCTCGAGAATGCGATGTTTCGATGTGATGATGGCGATGATGGTACTGGCATTGATCACTCCTCATTTGCCTTCTCATTCGTTTAAGCTTTTAGCAAATCTTCGCAAAGTAGCTTAACATGCCTGGCATAATAATGGCGCGGAGCTATTGTCTGCCTGCACAAAGTATTTATTTTATTTAAATAATAATACAGTGTTGAGACGAAATTTTGTTTGTTCGATTATTATGGTGCGGGGCTTTAAATCATATAAACACCGTCGTCGTCGCGTCGTGTCGTGCCGTGTCACACACACCAAAACCTCACATCACATCGTCGCCTCAATTTGGTTAATCATGACAAATGATACGATCGAGTTACGCTCGAGCCACCGAACTCCACACTTAGCCGGCAATACCACTGCTGACAGTTTTTTTTCTGTTAAAATCCATCAAAGGCTGAACAGAAATTCATGATGCGTTTTGTGCGAGGGTGGATTAAAATGTGCTGGATATTTTTTTTGTCTCAAAAAAATTGAGAAAGATTATTTTTTTTGAAAAAAAAAAAATAACAAAAACGTTCGCCTACATAGAGTGTCGTAACTTCTACATTTCTCCATAAATATTTTACCCATAGACCCTGCTTTCTTCGCTAGAATGTCAGCCTCGAAAAATATGAAAGAAAACATTTTTTTTTTTTGATTTTTAAATTTTTATGATTTTTTTTTCGTCTCAGCAAAAATTTTGTTTTTATTTTTCGAAAAAAATATATTCTTAAAAAATGTTTCAATAAACCCAAAACAAGTAAGAAAACGTCAGTCGGCTAAACCGACTTATATATACCCTCACTCTCAGGGAACATGTGTATGGAAGGACTTAATTTTTTCTTACCGCCGGATTATGTTTGTGGGAGCTACTAGAAGTTTGTGCCAATTGCACCCAGTTTCCACATTTGTTAATAATTGTAAAAACATGATCAAATATGAAGTCATAATGGATTTCAGGCACCAGTAAATGATTTATAAAGCATTGGTGTTACCTAGAATAGGGACAATTGTGTGGGAGGTATAAGAAGGGGCGTGACTAAAGCGTACATATTTTTTACGTTTAAAGTGATTATAAAATCATTTTCGAATATCAAATTGCAAATGAGTTTGACTACCCGTATGTATGTTATACCGGTTTTATTGTAACCAAGAAGGGTGTGGCAACAAGTAATGCCAGATATTAAATTTCACAGTATTCCGATCAACCGTGTAGAAGTTATAACAACTATAACAAATGGAACGGCAGAAGTATTGCTGGGTAACTATACCTGCATATACACATACTTACATATGCAACTCAATGAGCTGCTTGTAAGATGGCATGTGTGCTTTATTATTTGGTGCGATTTTTTAAACGCAAATTCGGCAAGTGAGTTGTGATTCTCGTTCGTTTGTGAGAATCATCTCCTTATAGAGGCCGGGTTTGATGTTGAAAAGTCGCTGCGAAGCCACTTGAAAAGACTTTTGACATGGTCTAAATCATGATCGTGGTAGTCTGCAGCCAAGTAATAAATGTCACCATGCCATTTGTAAATAAATTTGCATTCTATTAAATATAGAAGCAAAATGGTCTTGAGCCAGGATAATATCCCAGTTCAAATCGAAGTTATTACAACTTTAATTTTACGTAGTTTAGGGTGATTTGTGTGGGGCGTGGCTAAACCGTAAATATTTAGTAAACTTAAAGTAATTATAAAAACATTATCAAATACTAAAATATAGCTGATTCTGAATATCCATGTGGATGAACATAGAATTATATGAATTGAACATAGAATTATAGGTAATTTGTGTGGGAAGCACTAGAAGGGACGTGGCAATTTCGGCTATATTCGAACTTAAACTAAATTTGGGAAAAATATTTCCATGGGTGAAATTTGAATTGATTCCTTTCCTCCTTTTGAGAGCTATCGTCTACACCAGCCAGCCAGATAGACAGACAGACAGACAGACGGACTTGGCTCAAACATCTTAAAAAGTCGTGAAACGGATTTGGTACAAACATACTTAGAGTCTTAAGTCGCTCCTTCAATGCGTTACACTTTTTTGCTGTCCCAAATGATATATACCCTCCTACTCTGTAGAGTGAGGTCATAAAAATATTTTTTTAGGTTTCGAAAGAAATGAAAAGTGAACAAGTAAAAAGGGCGTTATGTTCGGACGGGCCAAATCTAATATACCCTCTAACATAGATTGCATTCCCCTTAGGCTGGCGATTTTACAGAAATGCACCAAAATTACAAGAAAATGCTACATTATTTAAATATAGCCAAACCAAAACAAGTAAAAATATTGAGAAAAAATATAAATAAATAAATATAAAAAAATAAACCAATATCTATTCTATATATGTCAATAATACTTCAAGTTAGTTCAAAAAGTATATCTAAAAGAGTGATTTTTTAAAAGCTATAGGAAAGTTAAAAAAAAAAAAAACATAAAATTCAGAAAAATGCATGAAATCTTTATTTGAATCGATAGTACGGTCCATATAATTTAATGCTTCAAGATTATTTCAGGCAAATGTTGACCTTGACTGCGCCTCAAGTGGTCCATCCGCTTAATCCAATGTTGGCATTTCCACGTTTTTGAGTAACAGAGGCCAAATTGCTGCGAACGGCGACGCATCGATAATTGATGGTCATCATTAACACTGACCGATACAGCTGCGATATTTTCTTCAGTTCGCACTCTACGTAAGCGTGTTGGTGGTTTAATGTCCAACAATGTAAATTTGGTGCGAAATTTAGTCACAATAGCCCGAATAGCCGCTTCAGTGGGTCGATTAAACTGGCCATAAAATGGAAGAAGCGCGCGATGAACTTTCCTAACAGAGCACGCATTTTGATAATAAAATTCAATAATTTGCAAGCGTTGTTCGTTTGTAAGACGATTCATGGTTAAATTATAGACCACACTGAAGATGTTTGGCAGTGAAACGAAACACGAAACGTGCGTCAGCTGTTTAAACCAGTGTTGCCAAAAAGATAATAGCTACAAAATCACCCCTTATAAGGCAATCTTTAAAAAAACTTAAATATATTAAATATCGGGGGAGTGTGGGTGCATTTTCATCTACTGCTGTTTGGTTGGTTGTATTTCTATCCTATTTAAATTCCTAAAGTACAAATTTTGAAAAGCCATTGTCTCTCACGTACACAATGCATGATAAACTAATTTCACGATTCAAAACCGGGCGATAAATTGCAGTAAAAGTAAAAAATAAAGTACGGACTTTGAATTTTTTGTCAGAGGAATTTATATACCGAATACCATGATTGTAGCTGCGGCCATTTAGTTGGTACAATTTTTTTTCGAAAATCTATTTATTTTGCGAGTGTACGAAATTAGAATGTCATCATTATAGCTGTAGCCCTTTAGTGGGTACCATTTTTATCCCTCTGTCCCCATTGTATCACTTAAAAAATAATATGAAAAAGACCTTTTTATTTTTCATATCAACGCAGTTAGAGGAATTTCATGATTCTAGCTGTGGCCATTTGGTTGGTAAAATTTTAATCCCCTTTTCCATTTTACCCCTTTATTTTAATTCAAAAAATCCCTTTATTTTACATGTCTACGCAGTCAGAGGAATGCATGCATTCATTATTCTAGGTACAGCCGTTTGGTTGGTACCATTTTTATCCCTTTATTCCCATTTTACCCCTGAAAGTACGAATTTGGAAAAAATACTTTTATATAATGTAACTACTCAATTATAAGGATTATACACACAGAATTTCGTCTTTCTAGCTGTTTTATCACTTTATAGTGCACGTTAATTCTATAAGTGGAATGCGCATACCCAATATCAAGTAAGTGCAAGCAGACATATTGAGAAAATATGCTTAAATACTCGTAATATTTGCGGTTTTAAGGGTATTTTCAGTCCTTGTGAGGGAAAAATTTTCCCCTTTGGACCGCTTTCGCCCAGTTGCAATCCCAACCGATCTACGACTATAAGACACATTTATAGAAAATTTGGACGTCCTAGCTCCTTTCGTGTTACGAAGAATGACAAAGTTATTATACCCCCCATGCTGGAGGTGGAAGGTACAAAAATATCCATACAAAACTTGTATCTTGATTTTATGAATTGATTTGCCACAACAAATATTTTTTTCAGATTTCGAAAATAAATTTTCAATTACAATGTTTTTTTTTGGATTTTTTTATTATTCTATTATTATTCTATTATTAGTATATACTCCATAAAAGAAATTTTTATGTTGATTTTATGAATAAGTATGTCTTAAATGAACAAAGAAAATATATGTTTAAATCTCAAACACAACATTTTTATTTGTTTGTTATTCACAATTTCCCAATTTTTTTTTTCTCAAAATTTATAATCCAACCTCGTCGATTCAGCTCTGCCCAATCGAAAATAAATGCCCCAGCACGTTTATGGCAAATTGCAAAGAAAACAAGACGCGCGAATGTGAAAAGGTGTGATTCGGAATTGATAATGTGAAGTGAAACAATGAACAATTAGCCACTGTGACAAATGCGATTATGATGACTACACCACCTCCAACAGGCCAGTCCAGGCCGGGCATGCAAATAAACTCCACACGGAGCACGGCAGAATATGAAAACTGTTTCTGAAAGAATTTGAATGAATCGAACGAAACATAGGCATTCGTGGTGTTTGAGACTAAACGCAGTCAATGGAAAACATAAATCCCTTAAATTGATACACACACAAGATTCAGTGAGTGTGCTCCATCGTGATGATAAAATAAATACATTCATTCCATGCAGGCTTTAGAGGAATAAAGCAATATAAGCACACCATGTATTCAAGTTGATGAGTGAAAAACACTTTGAAATCCATATCAATTCACATTAATCCGCCTAATCTATGTGGAAGCACAGAAAATCGTGATAGATATGGAAAATCTAATGTGGCAATTAGGTATGGCTTTAGACTGATTAGCACACAAATAAATACGAATCAGATGATAATGTCATTGCTGTATCTTCAGAGTTATTAATTAGTTTAAAAATCTAAAGGCCTATGGGTAAACCTTAGAGGAGTATGCGAAAGTTGTCTAAAACATTTATAGGCGATTATAGCTTAGATTTCATACCAAATTTCATAGAAGTGCAATAAATTGGGAGATTATCTAATTCACCGCATTGGTGGCGTATGAGTTATATTTTTGTTATAGACAATATTAGTCATACGCCAAATTGTCTTTATTTATTCAAAAGAGATTGTTGAGATATGGATCCATAAAGTCCACAACTTCGTGCAGAAATTAAGTTATGGCACGCTCTGTGAAGATGGTGAGTACAGTGCGCAAGCAGAAGAATCACCTACTATCATAAGATAGACCATTATAATTATACAATATTGATGGAGAAAACGATTAAAATTAAATTAAAAGTATACTAACTAAGATAGAAGGACCACATCAACAGCAGGACGGAAAAAGCCCTCAGATACTGGGCCTTATGCAGAAGGGTCAAACTGGAGCCAATATACTAGACAAGCGTAATCACACCTATTATGACTTCTGCTTCCGTCAACATAAAATACTCCAACGATGAAATACGAAGCGACGATCTCAACTAAACGCTGTTGGTGAATGACTTAATTCCGATTCAAAATTATTAAATAAACTATGCAAAGACGGAAAGTGAGAAGATGCAGGGTTAGCTAAGCTGTGATTAAGACGATCAATAAACTAAATGCCATATTTGAATGGGTGAAAATGGAAGGTCCGAAGCATTCAGTTCTGACCGGGCACATGACGATATCTCACGGGAAACTTACTTCTAAGTGCTTGTCATTGCCCGCTTTTTCGATGTAGTTTGCATCCTGAGAATTTGCATATTTTCTATTTCGCGGGACACCAGCAGGAATTCAGGAGAAACTTTATATATTCGTTCGCACATTCTCATCATGTTTACATTGTACAAAATTAGCAAAATAATTATACAAATATCAATTTTAATTAGACAGCCAGGTAATAAAAATATTCTAAATTTTTGGAGATAATTAAATTTCAGATTTTTTTTATTTTCATGAATAAAGTCGGACAAACTCTTGATATGTTATCATCTTACAGGTGTTATATATAGCTAGAATCGTGAAATTTGGTATGTAAATTCCTCTGGACATGTATAAGCGCATTATAGTTGAGATTTTTCAAAATTTGTACTTTTAAGGGTTGCGAGGGACAACGTAAAAGCGCAAATTTAAATAGATTTTTCGAAATTTGTACTTATAGTGGTGAGCGGGATAAAAAGGAATAACAATGGTACCATCTACAGTATTGCAGCTATAGTCGTGAAATTTGGAGTGCAAATTCCTCTGACAACGTAGAAGCGCCATCTAAATGTATTTTTTTCGAAATTTCTACTTATAAAGGGGTGAGCGGGATAATAATAGTACCAACACCAGTATTGCAGCTATAGTCGTGAAATTGGGAGTGCAAATTCCTATGACAACGTAGACTTACAACATAAATGGATTTTTCGAAATTTGTACTTTTAAGGGCCGAGCGGAACAAAAAGGGATACAAATTGTACCAACCTAAGTATTACAACTAGAATTCGGTATGTTAATTCCCCTGACCATGTAGAAGCTCAATCAAAATGGATTTTTCGAAATTTTTTTCTTATAAGGGGTTAGCGGGATAAAAATGGTACCAACAAAATTATTATAGCTAAAATCGTGAAATTTGCTATGTTAATTCCTCTCACCATATAGAAGCGCAATATAAATGCATTTTTGTACTTTTTAGGGGTGAACGGCTCATAAAGGGATAACAAATGGTATCAACTAAAGTATTGCTGCTATAGTTGTGAAATTTGGAGTGTAAATTCCTCTGACAACGTAGACTTGAAACATAAATGGATGGATGGATCTCAACAACGAGTGAGTTTTAGTGGTTCTAATTGTGTGTCATGAATCTTTCGTAAACTCTATTCAGTTTAAATGAGCCATTTTGGCTTATTTTCACATATATATTAAGTATTTGCATATCAAAGTTCAAAGTCATATATTTTATCAAAAAGGAATTTTCTTAAACATTTATTACAAAAAACTTTTTTGGCACTAACAAAACATATCAGAGTGCCATAATAAAGCTAGGCAATCAAAATTTCTAATAAAACCAATTCGAATGCAAAATCTGTTAAAATGTTAGATAAACAGTTCGTCAAAGTCGAAAATAGAAATAAAAACGAAAAAATAAAAATTGTACTTATCTTTAAAATAAAATAAAAATACGAAAAGTACACATCTTTAAGCTAATTTCCAAAATATATCCGATTGCCCGATAATAAATGTTAAAATCTCAAAATAATCCCTTGCGTCCTTGTCTAATTTCAATTTTTTACAGAACTCAAAAATGTTTACTACAACGAAAGTTATTGCATTTTGGCCGATAGATTTTGATGCTGAACCACTGCGCGTCGGCGGACTGAATTGTGGCCGTTTAATCGTTATCGGGTAATGGAACCTCTAATAAAAAATATTGTAAAAAATATTCACAATGTTTTTGTATACGATTTTTTTATTTACACATCTATTTACTCTGTAAATTTTGAGACTTAGTTGAAAGTGGGCCTACGGTCCGCCAAATAACTTTTTTTTGAATATGCTATAAAAAAACTACTGAATATTTTCTCAAATTTAATTTTTTATTTGAAAGTACAATCCTTCCGGTTAATAATGGAAAATAATTTCATTCAAATGGCACCCCACAAATAATAGTCCAACGGTTGAATAGTTGAAAAAAAAACGATAGGTGGTGGACCCTATATAATAATTAATAATTTTTTGAAAATTAGGAAAAACAAAAACAAATTTAAACTATTTTTTTATTTGTTTGTACTCTTCGATTTTCTCGAAAAAAAAAATATTTAAACATCTATTTACTCTGTAAATTTTGAGGCTTGGTTGAAGGTGGGCCTATAAAAATTACTGTTTTTTTTTTTAATTTTTTGAAAATTTGGAAATACGAAAAAAAAAAACATAATAATTTTCATAGGCCCACATTCAACCAAGCCTCAAAATTTACAGAGTAAATAGATGTTTAAATATTTTTTTTTCGATAAAATCGAAGAGTACAAACAATTAAAACAAATAAAATTTAAATTTATTTTTGGTTTTCCAAATTTTTTAACCATTAAAAAAATTATTAATTATTATAGGCCCACTTTCAACCAAGCCTCAAAATTTACAGAATAAATAGATGTTTAAATAATGAAATGTTCGAGAAAATCGAAGAGTACAAAAAATTAAAAAATAAAATTTAAATTTAGAAAATCAAAATTTGTATATAAAAACATGGTGAATATTTTTTCTGAAAAGTATTTCAAAAAACAAAAATATTAAAAAAAAGAATATCCAATTTGTACCATTATTGACGAAGTTATGAGCGAAAGGCTGAAAAAAGAACTACCATTTAACGATTTTTAAAAAGGCTATATCTTTTTAACGAGTAATCAGAAAAGATTCAAAGTATACCAGGGGGAGTTTTTTAGAAAATGGAGGAAATCAAAAATATTTTCTTTTGAACTGTCCGATTTGTCGTGGAATGCCACTCGACTCGACCACATAGAATATTCTTCAAATCATTTTCAATTGAAACACTTTTAGAAATTTTCAAAAAAAATACATACAACATATTTTCAGTTTTATTATCTTTTTCCGCAAAACCGATTTTCTTCACACTGCACATAAGGCACCGCCAGACAGCAATAATAACAACAACATCAACATCATTGCATCATTTTGACGGTTTATAAAATAAAACTTCTAACCAAGCAAATTTTTAATGATGCCAGAAATTGCTTGGCATACAGAAATAATGTGAGTTTACGCGAAACAATGAAATTTGTGTCGGTTGTTGCCACCGCCGTCGCTAAATAAGTTGTTGCATATGCAACACTCTGACAGTGGCAACACAACAACCACATCATCCCACCAACCAAGCGAATTAGAGGAGTAGTGGCAGTAGTAGTACTACGTGCCACAAAATGTTTTAGAGATTTTTCGTAACGCAACAACAAATTTGGTATTTGACTGGCAGGCTGGCTGGCTGGCTGTCTGTCTTTCTGCCTGCTGCTGTCTTGTTGAAATAAGCAACAAAAACCTAAATTAAACAAAACTGTGAAAAACACTGTATATTTGTTTAGGAAAAAGTGCAAATATTGTTGCAAAGTGCAACAACATTGTGGCTAGTGAGCGAGCGAGCGAGTGGAGCGCGCGAATATGTTGTAGTTACACGAACTACAGACACTATTTTGACCCAGATTTATGCAGAGGAACGAAGCAAAGCAAAGCAACGACTGAAAAAACTGTGGCCATTAAATGCAAATAGAAAAGAACGAGGGCCGCACAGGAAGTCAACTATCGCATCATACTACCAGCAATAACTTTTGCCGGGGAACCTCGCAAACAACCACAGGCGGCTTGTCTAAGAAAACCTAATGAAAATGCAAACTATGCATAGCTGCGCAAATATATGCACACAAAGCAAAAGGTATTAAAATGCATTTTCCAACTTTGAGCCAAGTCATATCTGAGAGTGTTAATGAAGTGATTTTATGCGCAATTTCAACAAAAAGGAGGAAAAAACACCTTTAATTTTAGCGCACTGATGGACGTCTGAATAATTTACGAATATTTGCTTGTTCGTGTCCGTAATTAATTTTAGCGCACTGATGGACGTCTGAATAATTTACGAATATTTGCTTGTTCGTGTCCGTGTGTTAACAAAATACCCAAACGTATTTGGAAAATCTTCTTAATTGGATTTCGATTTTGGTTTCGTTTCTCTCCCTTCCTCCCTCTACCGTCTGTTCACTTATCTCTATTTATGGCCAATAAAAATACACGTAGGCTTGGCATGTCGTTTTATTTTCTGCGCTAAAACGTAGCACAAACAAAAGAAAACTCAAAGTTTAATTGCCCACATAAAAGAAAATAAATAGCTGCAGCGTATAACCTTTCTTCACCCTGTCGCATATGATCATCAGCCAGCCAGCCAGCAGCATAGCCTCAAACTTTCACATTTTTTTTCTTTCTTTCCTTCCTTCATTTTTTTCGCATTCGTCAGAGTCAGGGCAGCACACCCACATTTGGCAGAGTGAGTTACCGAGCCACAGACTTTAATCTGTTGTTTGGGAGCCAGCAAGTCATTGATACCAACCATAAGTTGTTGTTGTCTGTTTAGTTGTTGTATCAGGAAGGGGGACGAGGGGAGAGGGTTTCAAATCTTCATAAAGCTTTCATAATTGTATGTTGTATGTTGGGTAAGTGCGTTTCGCTGATTTGTATTGATTGAGGGTTTTCAAAACGGGGGAAAATGGCGTCCCTTTCTTTAAATACAATGGACAGATGTATGATGAAAATCATCATAAATTTATTATTAACGAAGTATTGGATCAATCACTTTTTAATATATGTATGTTAGGCTAGGTCGCCGTCAAATGAAAAAACAATTTCCAGTCACCCCACGAAAATAAAGTTTTAATCGTTTAACGATGATTTGCAAAATATTTCGTTCCTACATCAAGCCATCTGTGAGCTAAACGCTCCTGAAAACACCCCTAAAAATTATGTTTTTCCATGTAATTATACCCTACACCACTTCGTGGACTAGGGTATTATAAATTAGTTTCACGCCGAATGTTTGTAACACCAAAAAATAATTGAGCTAGACCCACCTTTTAAGTATACGGATCGGCTTAGAATCACCAGCTGAATCGATTTAACGATTTCTGTCTGTCCGTCTGTCCGTCCGTCCGTCTGCTGTCCATTTAAGCTTGTTCGCACTCTACAGATCGCAATTGTGGTCCGATTGCTGTTATTTTTTTTGCCAAGGATAATTGGTATTTAATTTGGAGAAAATCGGTTAAGATTTAGATATAGCCCCCATACAAATGTCGTTCCCGATTTGACCTTTTCCGCTCTAGAAACCACATTAACATGGGTCTATGTTTTGATATTCATTGTTTTGATTACATTTTACATCGAATTTTGATCAAATTTTCCACACAATGTTACATTTAAACTAGAAACACGTATTTTGAAAGCCAGCTATATAGGTCAATGTTTTTATTTTATTACCTGTCTAGGACCCACATTTTACATCGCAAGTTTTTCAAATTTTGCAGATTATAAATATTATATTCATATTTCATACTAAGAATACCTACGTTGAAAGTGATCTATATGAGCCCACTTTTTAATGTAGCGCCCTTATAAATGGCCCCCATTTTTATTATACCTCTCTAGGACCCACAATTTACATCGGAAGTTTAACAAATTTTGAATTTGTATTATATTTCAACTAAGAAGACATATTACGAAAGTCAAATATATGGGTCCATATTTTGGTATAACCCCCATACAAATTGGGCCCCCATTCTACTCTATTACATCTCTAGAACCCACATCATGCATTAGATCTCGATATAATTTTGTATATCATGTCATATTTCAACTAAGAATACCCACTTTGAAAGTGATCTATCTGGAACCACTTTTTAATGTAGAGCCCTTGCAAATGGCCCCATACCCCTCAAGAACGCAAATTTTACATCATTTTTTTTTCAAATTTTGCAGATTATATTATATTTCAACTAAGAATACAAAGTCAAATATATGTGTCAACACTTTGGAATAAGCCAAACGGGGCCCCCATTCTACTGTAATACAGCTCTAGAAACCACGTCTTACATCGGATCATGATATATTTCAACTATGAATACCTACCGTGAATGAGAAATATATAGGCCCATGTGTTTTTATAGGTCTACTTTCAAATGTCGGCCCGATTCATGCTATTACTACTGTATACTTTGTATTTGTCTGCCGGAAAATTTGATCAATTATTTACCATATTTGTCAAATATGACTAAAGATGGGAGTGGTGTATGGTATCATATAGTCAGTCCCGCCCGACTTTAGCCTTTCCTTACTTGTTTTTTATGTTGAATTTTTCTTCATTTTTTTCTGAATTAATAGATCCTTTTAAAGCGCTGCAAAGAATCCACTTTTTACTTGTTTCCATTTCTGTTTTAAAGAATCCGTCGCTACCGGGGGTAGAACAGCGGACCTTCTGATTACTACTACGGCACTCTGACCATATCAGCTATCCTCCGTTAGTTCCCAATCACATGTGAAAATGCTATTCGTAAAATATTACGAGATAGTAACTTATTCTATGGAAGTTGGGAAAATAAACATTTGGATTTTGAGATGCGATTAAAATGAGCCTCCTATGGAACTACTTCGAATAATAATCCACGTCCATATTCCCCAATTTGGCAAAAGGCAATTGAGTATCACACTTACAAAAGTAAAAGTTAAAATTGGACTCGCTACTCCACTAGAAGTTTTTTATTAAGGATCCAATATGTTTTAAAATGTGACTCGCAACAAAAATTATTTTTTCGATGATTTGGGGCAAGTGGTGTACGTAGACGCGAAACATAAATTGATTTTGGAAATATGTTACTTTTAAGGTGGATGTGGGACTAAACGGAATAAATATGGTACCAAATATGTTAGATATAGTGATTTTTTCAAAATGTATACTTTTTGGGAAGGATAAGCAAAAACAGATAAAACGACCGGCTGCATCGAGAAGAAACCGCGGGTGGAACTTTTTTTATGAAACTGGGTAGAAAATTATAAAAAAGATACACGCGAAGGCGTTTCTGCTATAATAATGCAATTCGACATCCTTTGACTGTGTATGAGTGCTATATAAAAGTAGGTTTCAAAATTACTGTTTTACATTTATCTATATTCATCAAAAGAAAATTGAATAAATACTATAGAAAACAGAGATGGATAATTTTGGGCGATTTATCGCATTAAAAATTATACAAATTTTTGGGCGATATTTAATAAGAAAAATGGCTATTTTTTTGGTGATTTTCAAAAACAGCACAACAATAAATTTACAAAAAAAAAATTTGAAAAAACTGAATAGAATTGAAAAACAAAATTATTTTACACTTTCTTTTAGTTTCACAAGCTCAACCAACAGGAAAATTAATTTCTCGATTACAGTTTTGTATTGTTTGAAAAATACCTCTAACCGTTTTTTTCTCTGCGTGTAGAGAGCTGATTATTCAAACCGGGAGGGACATTTGTAAGGGGCCTATGTATGGTTTCATTTATTACATTTATTTCATTCCCGGAAAAATACCAATGGAGAAGTTCATACCCAGAAGCTCCCGTTTATTTCGAACAAAGTATGTTATTGTTTGCCTTCATATTAAGTATTAGCAAAATAAGATAATTCGAAATAAAAAAATAAGGAAAGGCTAAAGTCGGGCGGGACCGACTATATGATACACTCAACTTTCTATCCGAATACAATTTAATTCGGTGAAAAAGTGAAAACGGGAAGGATTTTTGTATCCTTTAAAAAATCTTAAATCGGAAAGGACATTTGTTTGGGGTATATTGAAATCTGGAACGAAATAGGTGAAATATATATAGTTTGGCCAAAATCGGTTAAACGTTTGGAAGCAACATTTGTATTTGGGCTATAACTAAATCTGAACCGATTTTACATAATTTCTGCATATGTGTTTCTAGTTGGATTATAAGCTGTTGTGCCAAATTTAAAGAAAACCGGGTACAATATGTCGTTTATAGAGCGGAAAATGTCAAATCGGGAGCGACATTTGTATGGGGGCTATATCTAAATCTGAACCGATTTGCCTCAAATTAAATAGCGTTCATCCTTGATCCACAAAACTAACTTGTGTCAATTTTTGTTAAGATCGGACTATAATTGCGAACTGTAATTTGATTACAACAATAGATGGAAAGACTGACAGACAGACGGACAGAAGGAGATTGCTAAATCGACTCAAAAATTGATTCTCGCTTCCTTTTGGGTGTTACAAACAAATGCACAAACCCATAATCGTGGAGTGTATAAAAATGAAGAAAAACGTGCCGAGGTATAAACGTTGAAAATGGTGTAATGAGAAAACGCGTGGGCAAAATTCAATCGTTCAGAAAATACTTTTTTCGGGCGACTACATTTAGTAAATGTTTTTTTTTTTTTTTAATACAACCCGCTATTTCTCCAAGCTGAAATTTCCAGGGTTTGTTTAGAATCGAACAGGGAATATGACTAAATTTTTTCTGAATTTTTAGGTTGGTGTTATCATAGTGAAGTATACAAAAGAAGAAGAAAAATCAGAAATACACAAAATTGTTGTCAGCAGCAGTCAATAGACAAGAACGCCGGCGAAAATTATTTGTAATTACCTTTAAAATAAGACACCATTATATGAATTGTGCCCACGCGTTTTCTCACTACACCATTTTCAATATTCATACCTCGGCGAGTTTTTTTGATTTTCACAATTTGCAATTGGTCATATATTTTGAAAAAAAAAAAACGTTTTTTTTTCGTCTTCTACGAATCAAATATTTTATAAAGTTTAGTTATCGTACAAAGTTTCAGCGAAATCGGAAATGGTGATGTAAAAAAGGTGTTCGGTTTGACATGGAATGATCGATATCCGAAATTGTATCAAACGTTTTAAGTATAACGTCTTTAAAGAGGTGTCACCACTTAAAGATTATAAAAATATCAAGCAACTTTTCTGTTATTTCAGCAGACACAATCTGCTTTCAATTTGTAAATGACTAACGCTTCTGTTTCAAACTTCGATACGGTTTGAGTAAGAACCTAAGTAGTTTGTACGACACTCTAATCACGATTTTAATTAGTAGTCAGGAATTTTGAGCTGATAGTGCCGAAAGAAATACAAACCTGAGATGTCACGACTTTGGACTTTTTAATGAGTTTAAGTTAAGCTAATGGAAACAATATATGCAATAGAAATTGAATAGAAAAGGAAATTCAAATGACATATATTTGAAGTCTTGCAAATTAAATAAAATGAATCATGATGAAATTTTAAAAATGAAAAAATGAACCAATGAAAAGAGTAGGAAAAATATTTCTTCATATGCCAAACAGACATATTATTTTTGCTTTCCAAACTAGTGTAATTTGCATATGCTCTAGTGTTAAAACTGTGAAAAGTGTCTACGCTGAAAAGCCCCCCGGAAACATTGGTTCCAGATAACATGCTAACAAAACTATAAAATCAATTGTGCTAACAAATTGATAGTGCCTTGCAGCGCAGTCTGCCATTATATATACATATGTATATATTAAGAGTATTGCATTTTCATATATGAATATAATCATGTTATTTATTATAAACAAACACGAACATGGCGTTCTCTGTATTATTATTTCGATTGTTAACAACAAAGCTATATATGCATACAAACAATTCAAGTACAATGCATATTAATATATATATATATATTTATTTAATGACTTTATTGTTTCTTTTGGTCATATTTTTTTTCTCGTTAAAATGTTGTCACTTTTTTCTTCAGTGATTATTTTATTTATTTTATTTATACATGCAATATGCTGTACTCATACCACTGCAGCTCACATGTATTAAAATAAAAAGTGTCAAAAATAATTTGTTAATTCAATCCAGTGCCAGTCACCCAAACGAGAAAAAAATTGGCAAAATTTCGGCTTGAGTTCCCTCCAAAAAAATACAGTGCAGCACATGAGCTCGGGTATATATTTATTTTGATGATACGTGACAATGTGCCAACAAAAAAATTATTATTTAATAAATTGTTATCAAGACTGAAAAAAACGAAAATGAACGAAATTCTGAATGAACGCCGCCGTGACTCAGAATATTTTGTTAGTCTGACCAATATTGATAAAGAAGCGAAGCAAAAACATTGCAGATTCAGCGATAAGACGATTCAGCGTGTCTAATGCTGCTTGAAGTTTTTGATAAGCGCATAGTTTCAAATATTCAGATTTCCCTAGGCCATCTGTAGGCTTCTAAGATCTATGGCGAAATCCCATTTTTTATCATCCAGGTGATATTAAGACGACATCAGTTAGATTTCTGGCGGGTGATAATCCGGCAGAGTCGCCAATTTATCATCCAGAAGAAGTAATGCTTTCATTTGATAAACGCATAAATTCAAAAATTCAGATTTCCCACCTGTAGGCCTCTAAGATCTCTGGCGATATCGCATTTTTATCTTCCAGGTGACATTTATCAGTTAGATTTCTGCAAAAGAAGTTTTTTTTATATTCTATTACACAGGAAATATTTAATGGTAGGCAGTTGATGAAAATATAAAATCACATTTTGTTGTTTTTCATATTTGTCATTTGATTACAATTACAAATATGTTTAAAAAAAATTAATAGTTTTATTCATTGAATGGATTTGCTTTTCCCTAGAATTTTAATATTGTAATAATATTTGATTTAAAATAAATTCATATTGATTTGAGACATTTATTACAATTTCCAAAACACAACAAAATCCCCATTTAAACAGTGAATAATTGCAAAGAAACTTAAACGAGACTTTGAACACGCAATAATCGGAAAAAAAGAATTACGCGCATTAATCATGAAAAACATTTTGTTGTTGCGAGCGCAGACTATTTGTAATAAATTCACATTAAATTTATTTATGGCAAAAAGTTTAAAATTTGCTATTGTTAATAGGAAGTGATTAACAATGTAACACAGCCACAGACAACAAATAAACAAACAAAAGCAACAGCAAATAACGTAATAAACGTACATATTTTATGAACTACAACGCCCGCGCCCACCAAACCCGTTTAAAGAGGTTTAAGTGTGGCGCAGCCTTTGGCTGATTGAGTGAGTGAATAAGTTTAGCACCAGCCATTAATTACAATCGCAATCCACGTGTTAGCTGCCGTTTTAATTAAATTAATCGTCTTACAAAACAAAAATAAAAATAAAAAAACATAATTTAACTCAGCCTTTTCCGAAGGCTGTGTAACAACAAAACCAGCTCCGCCAGGCCAACTAACGGTGGGATGGACGCCGTATAGAGCGAGTGACAGGCTGGGGGAGATAGATAGACGAACAGACGGACAAACAATGACTTCGTTGATAGATAAATGGCGGCAAAGGGTGATTATAAGCGAAAGTGATGGATATTTTATAGGGATATGTAAAACTAATTTTGATTATTTGCATGATTCGGATAATTTGAATCATTTGAATCATTTGAATCATTTGAATCATTTGAATCATTTGAATCATTTGAATCATTTGAATCATTTGAATCATTTGAATCATTTGAATCATTTGAATCATTTGAATCATTTGAATCATTTGAATCATTTGAATCATTTGAATCATTTGAATCATTTGAATCATTTGAATCATTTGAATCATTTGAATCATTTGAATCATTTGAATCATTTGAATCATTTGAATCATTTGAATCATTTGAATCATTTGAATCATTTGAATCATTTGAATCATTTGAATCATTTGAATCATTTGAATCATTTGAATCATTTGAATCATTTGAATCATTTGAATCATTTGAATCATTTGAATCATTTGAATCATTTGAATCATTTGAATCATTTGAATCATTTGAATCATTTGAATCATTTGAATCATTTGAATCATTTGAATCATTTGAATCATTTGAATCATTTGAATCATTTGAATCATTTTAATCATTTGAATCATTTGAATCATTTGAATCATTTGAATCATTTGAATCATTTGAATCATTTGAATCATTTGAATCATTTGAATCATTTGAATCATTTGAATCATTTGAATCATTTGAATCATTTGAATCATTTGAATCATTTGAATCATTTGAATCATTTGAATCATTTGAATCATTTGAATCATTTGAATCATTTGAATCATTTGAATCATTTGAATCATTTGAATCATTTGAATCATTTGAATCATTTGAATCATTTGAATCATTTGAATCATTTGAATCATTTGAATCATTTGAATCATTTGAATCATTTGAATCATTTGAATCATTTGAATCATTTGAATCATTTGAATCATTTGAATCATTTGAATCATTTGAATCATTTGAATCATTTGAATCATTTGAATCATTTGAATCATTTGAATCATTTGAATCATTTGAATCATTTGAATCATTTGAATCATTTGAATCATTTGAATCATTTGAATCATTTGAATCATTTGAATCATTTGAATCATTTGAATCATTTGAATCATTTGAATCATTTGAATCATTTGAATCATTTGAATCATTTGAATCATTTGAATCATTTGAATCATTTGAATCATTTGAATCATTTGAATCATTTGAATCATTTGAATCATTTGAATCATTTGAATCATTTGAATCATTTGAATCATTTGAATCATTTGAATCATTTGAATCATTTGAATCATTTGAATCATTTGAATCATTTGAATCATTTGAATCATTTGAATCATTTGAATCATTTGAATCATTTGAATCATTTGAATCATTTGAATCATTTGAATCATTTGAATCATTTGAATCATTTGAATCATTTGAATCATTTGAATCATTTGAATCATTTGAATCATTTGAATCATTTGAATCATTTGAATCATTTGAATCATTTGAATCATTTGAATCATTTGAATCATTTGAATCATTTGAATCATTTGAATCATTTGAATCATTTGAATCATTTGAATCATTTGAATCATTTGAATCATTTGAATCATTTGAATCATTTGAATCATTTGAATCATTTGAATCATTTGAATCATTTGAATCATTTGAATCATTTGAATCATTTGAATCATTTGAATCATTTGAATCATTTGAATCATTTGAATCATTTGAATCATTTGAATCATTTGAATCATTTGAATCATTTGAATCATTTGAATCATTTGAATCATTTGAATCATTTGAATCATTTGAATCATTTGAATCATTTGAATCATTTGATCTTATTGATAAGTGATAATTTTGATATTTCTTTTGATTATTGATAATTTTTAAAAATTTTATAATTAAAATATAATTTTTGTAATGTTTATAATTTTTATAATTTGTATAACTTTTATAATTTATATAATTTTCATAATTTTAATAATTTTTATAATGTTTAATATTTTTTATAATTTTAATAATTTTGATAATTTTAATAATAATTAATAATTTTAAAATTTTAATAATTTGTATAATTTTTAAAAATTTTATAATATTTATAATTTTGATATTTTTTGCAATTTTTATAATTCTTATATTTTTTTTTAATTTTATAATTTTTATAATTTTGATATTTTTTACAATTTTTATAATGTTTATAATTTTAATAATTTTTATAAAATTAAAATTTTTATAATGTTTGTAATTTTAACCATTTTTATAATCATAGTAATTTTTACAAATTTTATGATTTTTATAATTTTTATAATGTTTGTAATTTTAACAATTTTTATAATCTTAGTAATTTTTATAAATTTTATAATTTTTATAATTTTTATGATTTTTATAATTTATATATTTTTTATAACTTTTACAATTTTTAAAATTTTGATAATTTTAATAATTTTTAAAATTTTTATAATATTTATAATTTTGATATTTTTTTACAATTTTTATAATTCTTATAATTTTTATAAAATTATAATTTTTATATTTTCATAATTCTTATAATTTTTATAATTTTTAAAATTATAATTTTTATATTTTAAAATTTTTAATATTTAATAATTTGTATAATTTAGTTTTTTCGTTTGCATTTTTTTTTGGTCTGTAATCAATATTTGATTTGAACTGGGATATTGTCCTGGCTCAAGACCATTTTGCATCTATATTTAATAGAATGCAAATTTATTTACAAATGGCATGGTGACATTTATTACTTGGCTGCAGACTACCACTATCATGATTTCCACCCTGTCTAAAGGTTTCATTCAGGTGGCTTCGCAGCGACTTTTCAACATCAAACCCGGCCTCTATAAGGAGATGATTTTCACAAACGAACGAGAATCACAACTCACTTGCCGAATTTGCGTTTAAAAAATCGCACCAAGTAATAAAGTACGCATGCCATCTTACAAGCATCTCATTGAGTTGCATATGTAAGTATGTGTATGTGCAGGTATAGTTACCCAGCAATACTTCTGCCGTGCCAACGCTCATTTGTTTTAGTTTTTTCGTTTGTATTTTTTTGGTCTGTAATCAATATTTGATTTGAACTGGGATATTGTCCTGGCTCAAGACCATTTTGCATCTATATTTAATAGAATGCAAATTTATTTACAAATGGCATGGTGACATTTATTACTTGGCTGCAGACTACCACTATCATGATTTCCACCCTGTCTAAAGGTTTCATTCAGGTGGCTTCGCAGCGACTTTTCAACATCAAACCCGGCCTCTATAAGGAGATGATTTTCACAAACGAACGAGAATCACAACTCACTTGCCGAATTTGCGTTTAAAAAATCGCACCAAGTAATAAAGTACGCATGCCATCTTACAAGCATCTCATTGAGTTGCATATGTAAGTATGTGTATGTGCAGGTATAGTTACCCAGCAATACTTCTGCCGTGCCAACGCTCATTTGTTTTAGTTTTTTCGTTTGTATTTTTTTGGTCTGTAATCAATATTTGATTTGAACTGGGATATTGTCCTGGCTCAAGACCATTTTGCATCTATATTTAATAGAATGCAAATTTATTTACAAATGGCATGGTGACATTTATTACTTGGCTGCAGACTACCACTATCATGATTTCCACCCTGTCTAAAGGTTTCATTCAGGTGGCTTCGCAGCGACTTTTCAACATCAAACCCGGCCTCTATAAGGAGATGATTTTCACAAACGAACGAGAATCACAACTCACTTGCCGAATTTGCGTTTAAAAAATCGCACCAAGTAATAAAGTACGCATGCCATCTTACAAGCATCTCATTGAGTTGCATATGTAAGTATGTGTATGTGCAGGTATAGTTACCCAGCAATACTTCTGCCGTGCCAACGCTCATTTGTTTTAGTTTTTTCGTTTGTATTTTTTTGGTCTGTAATCAATATTTGATTTGAACTGGGATATTGTCCTGGCTCAAGACCATTTTGCATCTATATTTAATAGAATGCAAATTTATTTACAAATGGCATGGTGACATTTATTACTTGGCTGCAGACTACCACTATCATGATTTCCACCCTGTCTAAAGGTTTCATTCAGGTGGCTTCGCAGCGACTTTTCAACATCAAACCCGGCCTCTATAAGGAGATGATTTTCACAAACGAACGAGAATCACAACTCACTTGCCGAATTTGCGTTTAAAAAATCGCACCAAGTAATAAAGTACGC
Source organism: Polietes domitor (assembly GCA_947397865.1). Lineage (NCBI taxonomy): Eukaryota > Metazoa > Arthropoda > Insecta > Diptera > Muscidae > Polietes > Polietes domitor. Next base: position 218,753,928 of record OX377618.1, on the reverse strand, counting down.
ATGCCATCTTACAAGCATCTCATTGAGTTGCATATGTAAGTATGTGTATGTGCAGGTATAGTTACCCAGCAATACTTCTGCCGTGCCAACGCTCATTTGTTTTAGTTTTTTCGTTTGTATTTTTTTGGTCTGTAATCAATATTTGATTTGAACTGGGATATTGTCCTGGCTCAAGACCATTTTGCATCTATATTTAATAGAATGCAAATTTATTTACAAATGGCATGGTGACATTTATTACTTGGCTGCAGACTACCACTATCATGATTTCCACCCTGTCTAAAGGTTTCATTCAGGTGGCTTCGCAGCGACTTTTCAACATCAAACCCGGCCTCTATAAGGAGATGATTTTCACAAACGAACGAGAATCACAACTCACTTGCCGAATTTGCGTTTAAAAAATCGCACCAAGTAATAAAGTACGCATGCCATCTTACAAGCATCTCATTGAGTTGCATATGTAAGTATGTGTATGTGCAGGTATAGTTACCCAGCAATACTTCTGCCGTGCCAACGCTCATTTGTTTTAGTTTTTTCGTTTGTATTTTTTTGGTCTGTAATCAATATTTGATTTGAACTGGGATATTGTCCTGGCTCAAGACCATTTTGCATCTATATTTAATAGAATGCAAATTTATTTACAAATGGCATGGTGACATTTATTACTTGGCTGCAGACTACCACTATCATGATTTCCACCCTGTCTAAAGGTTTCATTCAGGTGGCTTCGCAGCGACTTTTCAACATCAAACCCGGCCTCTATAAGGAGATGATTTTCACAAACGAACGAGAATCACAACTCACTTGCCGAATTTGCGTTTAAAAAATCGCACCAAGTAATAAAGTACGCATGCCATCTTACAAGCATCTCATTGAGTTGCATATGTAAGTATGTGTATGTGCAGGTATAGTTACCCAGCAATACTTCTGCCGTGCCAACGCTCATTTGTTTTAGTTTTTTCGTTTGTATTTTTTTGGTCTGTAATCAATATTTGATTTGAACTGGGATATTGTCCTGGCTCAAGACCATTTTGCATCTATATTTAATAGAGGCCGGGTTTGATGTTGAAAAGTCGCTGCGAAGCCACCTGAATGAAACCTTTAGACAGGGTGGAAATCATGATAGTGGTAGTCTGCAGCCAAGTAATAAATGTCACCATGCCATTTGTAAATAAATTTGCATTCTATTAAATATAGATGCAAAATGGTCTTGAGCCAGGACAATATCCCAGTTCAAATCAAATATTGATTACAGACCAAAAAAATACAAACGAAAAAACTAAAACAAATTTTTATAATTTTTATATTTTTTTTTTAATTTTAAAATTTTTATAATATTTATAATTTTGATATTTTTTACAATTTTTATAATGCTTATAATTTTAACAATTTTTATAAAATTATAATTTTTATAATGTTTGTAATTTTAACAATTTTTATAATCTTAGTAATTTTTATAATTCTATGATTTTTATAATTTTTATAATGTTTGTAATTTTAACAATTTTTATAATCTTAGTAATTTTTATAAATTTTAAAATTTTTATGAGTTTTATAAATTTTATAATTTTTAATTTTTTATGATTTTTATAATCTTTATATTTTTTATACTTGTTATAATTTTTATGATTTTTATAATTTTTATATTTTTTATAACTTAAAATTTTGATAATTTCTATAATTTTGATAATTTTAATAATTTTTAAAATTTTTATAATATTTATAATTTTGATATTTTTTACAATTTTTATAATTCTTATAATTTTTATAAAATTATAATTTTTATATTTTAAAATTTTTAAATTTTATAATTTTTAAAATCTTTATAATATTTATAATTTTGATATTTTTACAATTTTTATAATTCTTATAATTTTTATAAAATTATAATTTTTATAATTTTTTTTTTAATTTTATAATTTTTAAAATTTTTATAATATTTATATTTATGATATTTTTTACAATTTTTATAATATTTATAATTTTAATAATTTTTATAAAATTATAATTTTTATAATGTTTGTAATTTTAACAATTTTTATAATCTTAGTAATTTTTATAAATTTTATAATTTTTATGATTTTTATAAATTTTATAATTTTTTATGATTCTTATAAATTTTATAATTTTTATACTTTTTATAATTTTTATATTTTTTATAACTTTTAAAATTTTGATAATATCTATAATTTTGATAATTTTAATAATTTCAATAATTTTAATAATTTTAATAATTTTAATAATTTTAATAATTTTAATAATTTTAATAATTTTAATAATTTTAATAATTTTAATAATTTTAATAATTTTAATAATTTTAATAATTTTAATAATTTTAATAATTTTAATAATTTTAATAATTTTAATAATTTTAATAATTTTAATAATTTTAATAATTTTAATAATTTTAATAATTTTAATAATTTTAATAATTTTAATAATTTTAATAATTTTAATAATTTTAATAATTTTAATAATTTTAATAATTTTTAAAATTTTTATAATATTTATAATTTTGATATTTTTTACAATTTTTATAATTCTTATAATTTTTATAAAATTATAATTTTTATATTTTTATAAAATTATAATTTTTATATTTTTTTTTTTAATTTTATAATTTTTAAAATTTTTATAATATTTATAATTTTAATAATTTTTATACAATTATAATTTTTATAATGTTTGTAATTTTAACAATTTTTATAATCTTCGTAATTTTTATGATTTTTATAATTTCTATAATGTTTGTAATTTTAACAATTTTTATAGTCTTAGTAATTTTTATAAAATTTATAATTTTTAAAATTTTTATGATTTTTATAAATTTTATAATTTTAATAATTTTTATAACTGAACTGGGATATTGTCCTGGCTGAAGACCATTTTTCATCTATATTTAATAGAATGCAAATTTATTTACAAATGGCATGGTGACATTTATTACATGGCTGCAGACTACCACTATCATGATTTCCACCCTGTCAAAATGGTCTTGAGCCAGGACAATATCCCAATATCAAATATTGATTACAGACCAAAAAAATACAAACGAAAAAACTAAAAAAAATTATAATTTTTGTAATTTTTATAATTTTCATAACTTATTATATATTTTTTATATTATTATTATTATATTTTTTGTAATTTTTATAATTTTGATCAGTTCGATTATTTTAAAGCCCATCATACCCCAAAGAGACAACTTCGTAACCCTTTATTGCTGCTCTAAAACATGCACATGCGCCATTGCGTAACTAAACACCACAATTTGTATTTGTTGCGAGTGGCAGCATAATCCGACAACGTTGCACTGGAAGGCAGACACTTTTTCAGTGACAACAGCAACAATGCCGCCACCACCGCCGCCGCCGCCAACAACAATACCACCGCTAAGGAACGACAACAAAGTGCAACATTTACAATAACTAATCGCAGCAATTTGTTAAAATGTCAACTTTGTCTCTTTCATTTCGGATAACAGCAAAGAAAGACACTTAAAACCTAACCACGCTCGTCTCACACACGCCTGCAAGCAACGCTGGCGATATGGTGGAACGGTGTTTTTTCCGGCGGTATAGCTTATATTTGGTTAGCGTTTTGGTGGTGCTGGTGGTGGGGGGTTAATGCAAAGCAAGTTCCATTGTTGCCGTGACGTATCTAAACAAAGTGTTTTCCATGTTAACCCAGACACCTTTCAAAAGAGAAACTATCAAAACAAACCGTAAATTTCTGTTGGTTCAACGCACTTTTAACAATTTAAATAAAAATGATATTTTTATGTTTGGAAATTATGCGAGTCATTTGTAAACGAGTCAAATGAAAATGCCATCCACTGGGGGGTTTTTTCAAGACTTGTTTTCCATGGTTGGATGGGTATCTACCGTAACATCAGTCTCTGTCATATTTCTGGCCCTTGATCTGTGTTAAACATCCGGAGAGACATTTTGATGACTTTAAATAAAATTCGCATTTGTTTTTGTCCAATTTCAGTTCAAACAATACAGACGTCTCTGTCTCTGGAGATTCGTTTTTCGTTGACAGTATTAATGAGATTTTTGTAATTTGCTTTTTGCTGGCATTAGTTCAACTGAGACGAAATGTTGTCGTCTCATTAATGTACAAATTGTTGGCTTTGTGAGAAGTATCCCAGCAACATTTTTAGATAGGATCCGCTTGAGACTCTTGCCAAACTATTCCACTTAAGTGGATTTGTATGTTTAGTAGGCTGGCTCACGAACAAAATGAAATTGCAAATTATTTTTCCGATATCGCTCTTTTATCTTCCAGGTGATATTTTGGCGATATCATCTAGATTACTTCCGGATGATAATCTGAGAATATCATCGATTTATCCCCCACAAAGATTGCTTTCGTATTGCTTCGGGGTAATACCCTGACCGCACAAACTTCTCCAATTGAGACTACTCCAACAATAATAATATTATTGTGGCCGCAATATTATTTCTCTTCCAGGCAATACGATTTCGAATCATTTTCGTATTACTCTGCTTGTTGGGATAAGATTACTGTCAAACTACTCCCCTTTAAATCGAATTGTATGTTTAGTAATAACCAAACGCTTCGCTGGGACTACAAAACATTTGTAGTCGCTTTCATTTGCAGTCGTGTCTCTATGTTTTGTTGACATTTTTTATTTTTTCTGTTTGTTTTGCAAAGTTTTCTCCTCGCTCCCTGTTAATTAATGTTAATAGACAAAAAAAATCAATTGCAAATAAAATGCGTCATTTAAAGCGATATCGTCGTTGTTGATTTAATAAATTTGTAACTATTCGAGACTTTAAGGAGGGGAATTCATTCGTGGAATTTCACAACGTTACTTAATTAGTATATCATAGTAGCGTTTGATAAAAACGTATTATCAAAATGAACGCTCAGCGCAGTGGCTATGGTAATAAACAATAGGACTGCTTTTATTTATGACTGAATTCGCTTGTATTTCTGTGTATTTTATTGTAACAAGAAAATCAAATAAAGAGTTAAAATTTCACTCAAAATTAAAATATATTTTTTAAAATTTGCTTGCTTGGTAAACAAGAAAAATATATGAAAAAATCGATTTCTTCCTATTTTTATGGTTATTTTCATGGCAACAAAAACAGATTTTTTTTTTCAAATAAAGTCTCAGTTTTTGGCAACTCTGGATCTGAATAAATACTCCAGTTTTACTTACTAAGTTTTATTGAATTATTTGTTATCCAATATTTCGTTCTTAGTCTAAGAACATCTTCGAGTAATGAAATTACAAATACAAATAAAAACACAACAAAAATATCACAAAAGGCACAACAGCGGTCTGGATATTTATAGCACTTATCCCCTACGTTCTGTTTAACATATAATAACGGACTTACGCTCACAAAATAAGAGTGAAATATTAAAGATACCTTCGACAAATAGTGAAACTTTAGTAAAAATATCCGTAAATATCGTAAAATTCACCATGCTCGAAAAATAAAATTGAAAAATATTGTGACTGACTTGTATTAGTAAATGAAAATATAATTAAATTTAACGATAGTAAAGCGTAGCATAGTTACAATGATGATCATAGGGACTGCATTCATGTTTTATTAACTTTTTTATACCCTCCACCCCCAGGATGTCATTCCGTTTGTGACACCTTGAAATATCGACGTGAGACCCTATAAAGTATATATATTCTTGATCGTAATAAAATTCTAAGACGATCTAGCCATGTCCGTCCGTCTGTTGAAAGCACGCTAGCATCTAAACGAAAGGAGCTAAAAGATCCAAATTTTGCATAAATACGTCTTATAGTTGTAGATCGGGTGGGATTGAATCTGGACGAAATCGGCCCAAAGTGAGGACTGAAAAAACCCATAATAACCCCTAATATTTTAGAGTATTTAAGCATATTTGTTCAATATGTCTGCTTGTACTTGGGATAAAAATGGTACATATCAAACGACAACAGCTAGAAACACGAAATTCGCTGTGCACATTCCTCTAATTGAGTAGGTACATAATATGAAATTATGTTTTTCAATTTCGTACTTTTAAGGGTTAAATGGGATGAGGGATAAAAATGGTACCAACCAAACGGCTGCACCTAGAATAATGAAATTCGGTGTATACATTCCTCTGATTGCGTAGACACGTAAAATAGAAGGATTTTTCGAAATTCGTACTTTTTGGGGTTCAAATGGGAAAAAGGGGATACAAATAGTACCAACCAAATGTTCGCATCTAGAGTCACGAAATTCGGAGTTTACATTCCTCTGATTGCGTAGACACGTAAAATAAACGGATTTTTCGAAATTCGTACTTTTTGGGGCTAAAATAGAAAAGGGGATACAAATAGTACCAGCAAATGACCGCAGCTAGAGACATGAAATTCGGAGTATACATTCCTCTGACTGCGTAGACACGAAAAATAAAAGTTTTTTCCAAAAGAGTGCTAATAATACTACTTTAAATTATAATAAAAAATGGATTAATCATTTCAAAAGAAAAAATAAATAACATTTAAAACTTTAAAAATTCTAGCTCTTTATATACCAAATTTAATATAATATTTTAAATGTAATTTAAATTATTTACAAAACAAGGTATAACACAATAAAATCGGTGAAATATTTCAGGAGTTACAGGCGATTGAAGGAGTACACCTTTTTAAAAAAGTCGTGTTTTCTCACAGTTAACTCGTGAAGAAAATATTATTATGTTTCCCAAATTTAGTTTATGAGCAGAATACATACACAAACTTTGAAAACAATCGCAGCTATCGAGGTCAAAAATCGTAACGCTTGACATGGAATGACACATATATCCTTTGCATTGATTTAAACAAAATTTTGTGATCACCTAATATAGAAAGGACATAGCTCTTTTTTTTTAAACATGTTCTTTATGATAAACTATTCTCAAATATTCCTCCTTGCAAAAAGAAATTAATTAAATTACTGTCCATGTTTGGCATGTTTTTGGTGCTGTTATTATGAATTTAAATATCTCAACGTTGCATGCCAGGGTTAATCACCCCCATAATCGATGTAACAACATCACCTACCAGTTTTTATACAAACAACTAATAAACTGCAGATCCCATCTAAAAAATCTACCTGCAAAATGCCTAATAATCTCTCACTATGTGTATCCAACTCAAGGTACAGTCGTTGAGTTTTGGTGAATTCAGAGACTTATAGTAGAAATGTATGAAAATTGTTTTTGTAGAACCTTTTGATCCGTGCTTAAGGGGTGTTACTTACCCTCAAAAGACCCCTATATTGAGGAGCTACAGGATTAAAATGTTCCCATAAAATGTTCCTCGTAGTGGTTTAAGTAATATTCCTGAAGACGTTCTATACTTAAAATGTAAGGATCGCAAGGTTTCCTATGTCGATTGATCATAAGAATGTGCAAAAGGGGGAAATATTGAGCCCTCTCTAAAATGATCATCACACGTAAACAATAGAGATAGAATTTAAGTATGTTCAGAGAAATTATAGGTGTTGACAAATTATTGAGGGTCGCTCATACATTTGACTCCAATAGCGGCCTCATTGCGCCAATAATATCAGTGGGAGCAAATTTTATAAACATTTAATTTTTGCATCTCCCAAATTTCATGAGCCCAAATCTCAACTTTACTGGTTGAATTTTGCAAAGAATATTCTAAAAGATTTTGCCAATATCGCGGTTAATTTTAGCTGTGGATGCATTTTCAAGTTCATAAATGCTAAAATAGTTGTAAATTTCATCATAGGAGAGGTTCATTTAATGGGATGTATCTGTATCTATCATGCATCGTATTGAAATTTTGTTTAGTTCGTACACAGAGCCAAAAATGTCACCTAAAAATAAGGAGATTGACTTTTAAAAAAACTTGGTGACAAAGGAGAGCGACAGGGGACAAGATTGACGAAATATTTACTAGAAAATCTTCTCATTTTTATCTTGAATTTCATCTAAAATTCATTGAAAAGGAAATCGGCTAAATATAAGAAGATAACTTCTCATTTGCTCTTGTTCTTTTAAAAATATTTTTCTTACGTCTTAATATGAGCATAAAAAGTGCTAATCAGATGAAAAACTTCTTGTTTCTAACAGATTTTCACCTTCTTATTATTAAGATGCTAAACTTCTTATTTTTGTAAATGTCATCTTAATTTTATTGAAAAGGTGATCGGCTAACAATAAGGAGAAAACTTCTTATTCGCTCTTCTTCTACTAAAATGCGTATACATACATCAAAATAACTGTAGTTTATTTTTGCATCAGCCAATTTTAATTTTAAACTAGTAAGAAGAGAACATTCGATCATTCAACTTTGAGCTGTGAAATGAAGTGTTTCGATTTGTGTTAGTTCCTCGTGGTTTTTGTGAATTTTGTGTTGTAAAAGGTAAGTGAATTTTATCAAATTAATATACATAAAATAGAATTTTGGGCGTTAAAAAGTGAAATTGTAAAACATAATTACATAAGTGAACAGTTTAAAGAAAGTTAATACATATTTAAGCAAATGTGCATATACATATATACCAGCGGTGGCTTGTGACAAAGTTTCTGGGTAAGCGCAAGTGTTTTTTTGTCACGGCCTGCGCCTTATATATACATATGTATGCACGTAGTTGCTTTTGTGTCAGTATACAGTTTTTTTGTGCGCATTTTTCAAGTCAAACTCACAGTGGCTAAGTAATTCTTGGAAGGAGTTGATGTTAAATAAATGTTAAAATTTCTTCACTATTACCAATTGTTGTGTACTAAACGAATGAATTTATATCATTTGGCATTTGTATATTTATATAGCACTCCAAATTCCTTCGCCTTTGTGTTCTACGCTTAAGTTATAAATAACTTTTATTATAGAAATGCGATGTTTTTACAATTATAGAGTGTTAATTATGCAAATATAAAGATTTTTTCATTTTGTCGAAGTGTTTATAATCAAATTTTTCCACTTCGTTTTATAACTTTTTCAGTAACATTGATGTGTTGAACATTTTATAATGTGTGATGAACTTTCAGCCGATATTTTTATTTCTTCTCAATCAAGGAAGGATGAAATAGTGGAACTTTTTAAATCTTGGGGCTTGTTGAATGAAATAATATCAACTTTAATTGAGCGTGGAATTAATTCCTATTTCGTGCTCGAGAAAACCGAAATTGAAGATGTTGACTTGTTTTTTGATAAAGTGGATGAGAAATATTTCGGAGATCGTATAAAGTTTAAGGCAGGTTTGAGGGAGTGGCGGAAACAAAAAACATTCCATTCATTTGTGACCAAGACACTTTATCGGTGAACTCCAGAATTCTCAATTGGCTTGAAAAACTGTCACAAGATGTGTCAATCTCTAAATCGAGAGAATGCACTCCATGCCAATCTGCTTCTTCTGAAAATTCGACCTCTTACAATTTTGTTGAGTTGTTGAAAAAAACAGTCAAAGGACAACTTGTGTTGACTTACCAAGAAAAGAATGGCTGCTTGGATAGCAGAAATCAAACATCTTTAACTCATTGTATTGTGAATAATTATATTGCTTCTGGTCGTAAAATGCAATATTCCGAAATGAGGCGATGGGCGAATGAAATTTCCAAAGTATTTCCTAAAGAAACCCCAGTAAGTTCTTGAATTTGATAATAATAACTAAAAAAAAATAATTCTAATCTATTATTTTAATTTAGGAATTTTACTTTATGGAGAGAAAAAAGGGAAAAAGAATCCCAGAATTGTTCTCGCGTTGGGCCAACACCATCAAATTAGAAAACAAAACTTTTCCTACTACACAGGAATCTGATGTAGATGATTTTGATGGTATGTGCTTCTTATCAGTCGTATTACTTTGTCCTTTTGACAATATTTAACTTGTACGATATCATTTATTTAGGTGATGTATTCGAAAAAAAATGTTGGCTGGCTAATAACTGCACTCCTTGGGAAAAAGTTAACAATTTTGGGTGGATACATGGTGTTTAAGAAGCAAATATAAGGGCTCTCTTTCGAATTTACTGGCAGATTGGCCACGCTACAATGATTTTCAGGGCTATGAATTGGTAAGAAATAATTAAATGTTTTTATTTTAATATTAAAAAATATTTATTTCTAATAGGTTGACATTGATTTTGATAGAATGCATCCAGGTACGGGAAACCGGCTATTTTTGAAGTTGGACAGCTTCAAAAAAAAATACTCCCTGTCTTAGCAACAGAAGTTAAAGACCAAGCCAGTCGAGAGCTTTTACTTTCGAAACTTGGTGAAAAAAATTTATCAAATGGTATAAAAAAATCAGAATTTCTAAAATTTATATAATAATAAATAATTTCTTTTTTATAATTTTTTCAGATTCTATATATGCTGTTGTTTTGTTGCTGCTCCATGCTGTTCTTCAACCACAACGTCTGACCAAAACCAATAAACCAACAATTGCTGACGCCCAATCAGAGTTTATAATACTTGTAACTACACCGAACGATGTTATGCCGACAATTGAAACTAACATTCAAGAGTACGCGAGCAGAAAACTGTCGTTGCAGCCTCACATTATTGCAGTAGGTGAAGATATTTCAAATATGTCAGCTTTTTATGTGTACTGCGACGGGCTCAAATGGAAGTGCTCCACTTTAATGAAATGTGTCGACGGTATAATTAAGTTAAGTTATGTATTTCAAATTGGTTATTCCCATAATAGCAAGCAAGTGTGGGTATTTTTAGAGCAATATTTTTTTGAACTGAAGCCTGAAGATTTTCCTTCCGTATCAAATTTGGTTAGCAAATTAGACAAATAATTCGATTTTTGCTTTTTGTTTTAAGAATGTTAAAAATGCCCAAATTTGCTTGCTATTTGTGTCATAAATGCCACTTAACATCGGTTTTACTTATAACCCATTTAAAAAAACACCATGGACTTCCACCCATATCAAAATTTGTTTGCAATGAACAAAACTGTAATCAAATATTTCATAACATATATAGATTTCAGAAACACTTAGGAAAACATAAAACAGAGTGTACTTCCCCTGAAAATAATGTTCTGCATCAAGCATCAGTTTCACAAGAAAATTCTACACCTTTACAACATCCTGAAGAGTCTCAACTTACATGTCTATCGAATTTCAAAAATTCAATTCTTGCATTTACCCTTGAGCTTCACAATTATCCACATTTCTCCACGAAAGACATACTAAATATTCAAAAAGCTATAACAGAGCGTATTACAGTTCCAATAGCTGAAATGATAAATCCTTTAATTCAAAGGAATGAAAATCCAGACCTAACGAAAGAAATAATGCAAAATATATCTGAGCCATTTCTAAATGTGCGTTCTGAGTATAAATTTCTTAAAGAATTGGAAAATTTAAAATGAGCGCTAAGCAAATGAAAACTTTTTCCCATTTTGTACTACTTATGATTGGCGATCTTGTCGAACCAAATGATTCTGTTTATAAATTTTTAATCCTTTTCATTAAAATAATTGATTGTCTATTATTACCAAATTTTGATGATGACGTATTAATTAAGCTTCAACTATTGACTGAAGAGCACAACAAACTATATCAAAGTTTGTTTAATGATACTTTGAAACCTAAACATCATAACCTTGTACATTACCCCCCTATTATTAAGAAATTAGGACCACTGAGATACCTATGGTCATTTAGATTTGAAGCAGAACACCAAATACATAAAAAATATGCACGAAGTACAACGTCCAGAGTAAATGTTCCTCTATCCCTAGGAATAAAATCATCAATAAGATTTGCTAACTCAATTTTAAACAATACCTTTTTTCAACCCGATTTTGTTTTTGAAGACATACTTCCTATTGAAAAAGATAATTCTTACGTTACATCATTAAATTTATCCGATTTGAATTCATATACCAGAACAAACAGCGTTATTTTCAGGGGAAAACCATTTAAAATTGGACACATTGTTTCAGTGACTAACGATACTTTTTTTATTTATGAAATATGTGATTTTTTAATGAAAGAAAATAATGTCAGTATTGTAGTTAAAAATCATGTATGTATACATTTTTCGGAGAGATTTCAATCATATTTAGTTGGTTCTGAGACACAAAATTACACAGTTATTAACTTTGATTCCTTAGATGGACCGCCCATACATTTTTACCTCTTAAATAATGGCTTAAAAGTTATAAGAGCCAAAAAAATATGGAAAACATGACCTTTATTTTTTATTGTATTATGTAGTTATAATTAATGTATAAATATCATAAGTACATATTGTAACAATTGAATGAATTAATAAAAACAATAATTTAAAAAGAAAATAATAAGTAGAATTGCTTCTTATTTCTACTAGTAACCGTCTTAATTTTATTAAGTAGAATGCCTTCTAATTTCTACTAGTAACCGTCTTCATTTTATTAATAAGAATTGCTTCTAATTTCTACTAGTAACCGTCTTAATTTTATTAAGAAGAATTCCTTCATATTTCTACGAGGAATCATCTTAATTTTATTTAAAAGGTTTCCTTCTAATATCTACCAGTCACCTTCTTAATATTAATAAGGTTTCTTCTTATTTTTACGGGTTATCTACTAAATTTTATTGAAAAGGAATTCCCTCTAAAATTTAGACGGAGCTCTTCTTGGAGAAAAACTATAGAGAAATCTTTTAAACTTTGTTCTGATTTATAGGGTATTTTATGTGGTCTTTTGGCTCTGTGTAGAAAGTATGAAAATATGTAATTAAGTTTTTGCTTTCCTTTTCAGACAGAGGTTTACCTGAAGGTTGCATTTAGTCAGTATTGGTAATTTTCTACAGTAAAAACTATATTCGCGAACCCGACCGATGCCTCGGCATTTAGAAATATTCTTAAACTATTGTCCTATTTATTCATTTTAAAAAGAATATTCTGCTTATAGCTGACAACATCGATTTAATGACTGAAATGGTAAAACCTTCTAAGCCAAAAATAAAGCAATACTTCCTTCGTTGTACTCTGTTAATGTCTTTAGGAAAATTTATTTAAAGCATACTTTAGGGACGTAAGGCTTTATGGCATGCGGGCGCATGTATATATGTTGGGCCTATATCAATCTTACGTTATTTAAAAAGCTATAATAGACGTTTGTCATCGATTAAAAAATAAAGTATTTTTTATAAAAAAAAATTCCTAATCAAGCGAACGACGGAAGAAAAACTTAACAAAAATGATGAAAGACCAAGCAAAACTTATAAATGCACAATATACATTCCAGGCATTTATATATTTATAATATTATACATTATAATATTTACGACAAGGAAAAATTTGAGTTGGCATATGAAACACACAGGACCGTCAATCAACTATTTAGTAGGACAAAATCAAAAATCAAGATAAAATGCAATGGTGACAAGTCCGACATATGCCAGAAGGTATATGTCGGCACTACGAAAAATAAATTGAAAATCAGACTTTCATCACATAAAACCGAACACAAATCTCTTGACAAACCCATTGAGCAAAAAACTGTCCTTGCAGCCCACTGTACCTTGACGGGACATAAACCAAACTTTAATGACTTCTAACTTGTAATTGAATAATTTCTGTTTTTTGTACTAGACCCCTTTCGACCAACTCCGTTGGTCATCATATGGGAAATAATAAACAAGAAAATAATAAAATCGTAATTTTTGTTTTATTATTTGAAAAAACTGACCTCAAGCCGAACAAAAGACAAAACGCAAATAATTTTCTTATGGAAGCCACTTTAAGGAGTGGGGTTAGAGGGTCTGTATGTTCGTAAAAATATTGGGGACGAAAGAAGATATTAAAAATACAAAATGTCAGCCTTTAAGAAGGAAATAAAAGAGTATTTGATTCATGACTTAGAAGTACTTCTCACATAATATAAGATACAATGCAATAATTTTAGTTTTTAACTTTTTGTGTATTTTAAATTTGAGGGTTTTTGTGCATTTTTACCACTTTTCCATCACATTTGACCCCGAAGAGCACCAACTTACATCCACTCAACCACACAAATTTTTGGCTCATCCAAATCGAATTCCTAAAAAGTCGATCCTAATGCACATTCGATTACATTCGGAAAACATAGAAATATTGGAAATGTAGAAGAAAAATTAATAAAACAAGGACAGATGTGATTGACCTGCAGTGAATCAAAAGTTCAAATAACTAAGACTAATGGCAGCAGATGTGTTCGGACGTTATTCTTTTCAGCAAAAAACGCTTAGCAGGATTTATTATTCAGCCAACGAATAATGCCAAAAATCTGCTATAATACTTCAAAATTCCCCAGCAATAATCCTCATATTTTAAATTGTCCTTATCCTTAAAAACTCAACGGAAAACGCATGTCAATGGCTGTACTAAATAGCTCTACAACTGTGCGTTGCTCGGGGATGGGATTTCACTTAAGAACCTTTTTAACGTGACATGGGATTCTTGTTGTCTTTTGAGAACGAACATATTTCGTGATCGTACGTAATTATCTCAACACCAAATTTATAAAAACAACAACAGAGGAGTCTACGCCGCCGCCAAAGCCACTCTACAATTCAATCAGAATCAAACTGAGCGCAGCCGCCGTACTTCAGGAATTTTTTAGCGACTGAGCGGCAGTTGGAGTTGGTTGAGAGTATGGATTACAATTCGAAGATTTATTTATGTTTTTGTCAACGTTCAAAACAAGTCATTAAACATGGAACATGCAGGCAAAAAGGCAGTAGTCCTTGTAAAAAGGCACTGGAACACTGACAGCAACATAAAAAATCCAAACCAATCCGACAAAAAAAAAACGAAGAAATGCGGGACAACATTAAACAGGTTGTCAGCCGGGGAGTGAGTGAGAGAGAGAGAGGGGAAGGCAAGGGCAGGATAAGTCCCTCAGAGTTATGGGTGCAGGGCACATGGCCGTCCGGCCGGCCGTCCGGTTTGAAACAATCGTTCAGTTCATCCTCTGTAGCTTTTATCCTTAATGCAATTTATGTTAAACTAACAAATTGTCAATGGGAAAGTATAAAAGCGGATTGTGGCAACAACTCACAGCGGCTGAATGCACACTTGGCAATACCAACAACAACACTCGGGCGACAACATTTTCAAATAAAATAAAGACGCATGAAAAGGTAACCAGAACAGAACAGAACACCACGAGGAGGATGCCAGCGAGTGTGGCAAGATAAAGATACTCGACCGGCCAGCCAGCCAACATTCGAACATACATACCAACCTAACTTCATGTTTGGGCTGTTTGTGGCAGCCAGCGTACAACAAATTTGTATCGATGATGAGGCACAACAAGCAAAACGCGCTTTTTGATATTAAACTTGAGATAGGCGTGCATCCGTGCGTGCGTTTGCGAACTGAGCCTCGCCAAACGACAGAAATTTCAAAAATTATGCGTAGTTCGCCTGAACAGCTATAAGAAAAACAACAAAACAAACTACGGCGAAAAAAGTGTGGAAAAGGCTTGGGGTGGAGGGACGAGAATATAGCCCTCCCTGGCAACGGCAGCAACCATCAACCGTCAACAACATACTCGTGCATACAACAATAAACATACAGTTGACAAACTGGTTTAACTGAATTTTTATGGATAATTTTTGCTCGCTCGAGTACAGTAGGCCGGCAAATGATCAAAAAAGGACAAAAATATTTCCTACATGACTTATTCAAGATTCATAAATAATTATTTGTTGACCTTCTGTGCGTCTGGAAGAATTTTTTAAAAAATTAGTATTATATCGTTACCCTAATAAATAATATAAAAAAGACCTAACTCATATTTTTTGCAAATTAAATTAAGCCTAAAATGAATTTGAAGATTTGACATATTTCAGATATTTGTTTAGTTTTGGTGCATTCAGAGAGGTATAGTAGAATTTTATGTCAAATATTTTTGTAGAATATTTTGACCCGTTACCCCTGTATTAGGGGTGCTATTTTCCATTCTACACAAAAAGGACCAAAATTCATGTGAATTGAAGAGGTAGAAGGTATGTTCATCGTAGTGAACACATCATCTACTTAAAATGTAAGAATCACAAGATTTTCTTCGACGATGCATCAAAGGAATGTTTAAAAATGGGGGCAATATTGACCTTCCTCATACTTTGACTTTCTGTGAGCCTGGAAGAATTTTTAAAAAATTATTATTATATTGTTACCCTAATAAATAATATAAAAAAGACCTAACTCATATTTTTTGCAAATCGAGAAATTTGGTTATTAATTAAAAAAATGATTTTTCAATAATTATACGTTAGGTCTTTTTATATTAGGGAACCATTTTGTCGTTATGTCCGTGGATAAAATTTTTTGTAAACTTTGTTTTACTGCTTCATAAATATATTTTATTATGAAAATTGGTCAATTTCTATAAAAACAGCGGATCGAGTTATTATAGTTTATTTGACATATGTTTATCTGGGCAAAATAATAAGGCAAATCTTATTATAATTATGCAGCAGAAAAATACACTCTTTATTAAAAGTCCTTATTGAAAGAGCAGAACAATATGTTTAATATGCATCATTACATATAATAATAAAAGTATCTTTTTTGATAAAAACTAATTCGTTTTCGTACAATCGAAACTTTCAGATAATATATAGAAAAAATATCTCCAAAAATAACGGCTAAAAAGTTGATGCATTTTTTTCCAACGAAATCCCTATATTCTCAAACGAATTTGTGATATACCCAACAGAAACTCTCATTACCAAGTAATGCTGGACATAATGCTAAACCAAAAGTCTTCACTACTTATTTTTTGGATCCGTTTATAATTATTTTTATAAAGGGATTGTAAAGAAATAACTACTTTCACGCACGCTTACAAAAAGTTGAAAAATAAGTACTTCCACGCACGCTTACAAATAGTTAATACACACAACTCTATGTGTAGCAAAACATGGATGTGTTGTTACCAATAACTTATTTTATGAGCCATTTCGAGGACGTCATTATTTCGTACTTCAAAATAAGGCAGGGCGTAATGGGCTGTCATTAATAGGTAATGCAAATAATAATGCGGTGTCATTACCAAGTTTTTGCTGGAGAAATTCGAAAATTTAAACATTTTAGTAGAGTAATTTTTCAAGGCATGACACATTTTAAAACAAGTAAGGAAAGGCTAAAGTCGGGCGGTGCCGACTATATAATACACTCCACTTTCTATCCGAATACAATTCAATTCTGTAAAAAAGTGAAAACGGGAAGAATTTTTGTATGTTTCCTAATCACAGACTAATATAAACTGGTCCAATTTGTCAAATCGATTAGAATATTTGTATCGGGGCTAACTTTCACAATCTATTTGAAGAAATTCGGTGAAAATATGTGGTTTCTGGGGCGGAAAAAGTCAATACGGGAGCGAATTTTTTATGAACCGATCTGACCCATCTTCACCAGGGCTGTATCTAGTTGCAATATAAGATATTTTGCATGATTTGAAGACGATCTGTTAAAAATGTGGTTTCTAGAGCGAAAATAAGTCAAATCGGGAGTGAAATTTGTGTGGGAGCTATATATAAATCTGAACCGATCTGACCCATTTTTACCATGGGTGTTTGTAGTTGAAATATAAGATATTTTGAAGAAAATCTGTTAAAAATTTTTGGTATCTATAGTGAAAAGAGTCAAATAGGGAGTGCAATTCGTAAGGGGGATATATCTAAATCAGAACCGTTTTTTTAAATTAAATAGCGTTCGTCCTTATCCCCAAAAACTTCGTTGTGCAAAGTTTCGTTTGGTTCTACCGACCTGTATCGTGATTACGAGAATAGATGGACAGACAGACACACGTATATTGTTAAATCGATTCAACAAGTGATTCTAAGTCGATCGGTATAATTAACAATGGATCTATCTCCCTTCCTTTTGGGTGTTACAAAAAAATGCACAAAGACATCTCGTGGAGTGTATAAAAAGCCCTAACTCATATTTTTTTGCAAATCGAGATATTTGGATATTTTAATAAAACACGACAAGTTTGGTCATAATTAAGAAAAAAAAAGATTTTTCAAAAATTATGAGGCTTCTTTATATTAGGGAAACGATATGTCGTTATGATCGTGGATAAAATTGTCTTTGATAATCCCTGTTTTTCATTTCGAGGAACTACTCCATAAATATATTTTTTTATGAAAATTGTTCATTTTTTACAAAACCAGCAGAGCTAATTATATATAGTTGATTTGATATATTGTTACCAGAAATTCGAAATGTTAGAAAATCACAAAAATCCAACATTGAATTTTTGATTGACAATATTGCATTACACCAAAATACACATCCTCACCAAATTTTACCCTTCTTTTGCCAAAAATGGTGACTTTAAAAACGTAACTTTTTTTGACAGTGTAGTCCAATTTTTTCGCACAATGATGGAAGATCGCGTTGCACCTTGTAATGGAATTGCGTTTTTGTATTTTGAAAGTATCCAGAAAAATCGTTACTGTAATCACAATGTTATTCACTTTTTTGCTTCTCCTGTAAAATTTTGCATTTCTGGTGACGATATGTTTATTCCGTGGAAAGCGGTGTTTGCCCCGGTTGAGGCAAATCTTTTTGTAATTATGAAACAGACAAATGCACTCTTTATTTAAGAAAGAGCAGAACAATATAATATACAGCAGGGAACTATGCTTCATTACACATAAAACTAAAAATTTCATAAAACTTATCTGTTCTATAAAAACAAATTCATATTGAACAGTGAGTAAAGTATACAAAAATTAAAATATCATAACGAAACTTTGGAATTATATGGAAAAATTATCTAAAAAACGACTAAAAAGATTTTGAGATATAATAACCGAAATGTTCCTAAATCTTGGCTTTTGATCAACTTTTTGTCTATATTGCGCGACGTGAAAACCATGTTTCTGAAAATTACTAGCGTCACCTTAAAGACCAATTGTTTGTCTTCGCAAATATTTATAAATTAATAAAAAAAGCTCATTCCGTTCGCGAGACATATCGTTTCAAAATAGTGCACTTGCTGAGTAAAATTTCCATACAGAAATTTCAAAAATTGAAAAAATTTAGTTATGTTTCAAGATATGACACATTTTTAAAACGATGATATCTAGCGAATGGAATATACTCTCTTATTTTCTATAAATATTTGGTAACCAGGAGGTCATTGAGTAGTTTTCTAAAAAACACAAATATAACCAAAAACAAAGATTTATGAGCATTTCGATTATTATAACTCATAATCGCGAATTGTCGGGACAATTTTATGATATCAAAATTTGGATTCTGCGCACTGAAGTTTCTCGAGATCGCAATTGACTAGCCCTGTGGAACAACAACAAAATCTATTAGCGTTGTGTTTAAATATTTTTTAGAGTTTAAGGGCTACCTACATTTAGTTTTCCAAGAAACGTGAAATGAATACCGTAAAAACTACAACTTTGCCCTGCTTAAATAGAAAATAATTTTGAAAAACAATTTTAGTTTCTGAAACTATGGTCACCCCGCTCTGAACTTTTGATATATTGTACAACAAAAAATAAGCAAAAATACATAAAAATATTAAGAAAATTAATTATAATTATAAGGATATTCAAGGATTACGATTATTTTCAATTTTTCGAGTCTTTGAACCATAATGACAGTCTTCTTTTCATACAGATTCGAAAAGAGGAGGCGAAAACCTTTCGTTAAAATGTGAAGACACGATCCAAAGTTGCGTTACATTGGGCCACTGTAAAACGCAAACCTCGTACTGCTTTGAAATACGGAAAACGCTATATTACCCACAACCAATAGGTACTGATAAATTTCATCGAAATCGGAGGAATGAATATCTAAATCTATGGTTTCTGGGTCGTTCTCCGATGGAATTACCCACCTGGAATATGGGCGATAATGCCACACCTCTTCTGGAACCTCCAACAAAAATTGGCATAAATAAAAAACAGATAGTCAAAATCGGTTGCAATTTGATATATGAGAATGTTTTTATAATAACTATAACCCCTTGTAGTACCTCCCATATTTAACTATTGTTTTATAAATATGCAAGCTGGAGAGTGAGGGTATAACTGACTGCAATTTTCTTATTTTTTCAGAATTATCTTCGATATTTAGGTTTGAATGACTCAGCTGAGTGAGTTGTTCAATTTTGAAAGTCTGCGATCTTTCATGTTAGAAATGCAGCCAACGGTTCAACAATTTACTAATTATTTTTCACTGAACCAACACTAAGGGGATATCCCCTATAAATGCAGCGAATTGCGTTAGCAGAAGTTGACTTCTGATTTGAATTTCTCAATATCATAATTAGCGGGGAAGTTATCTGCCGGAAGTGAATTCCACATGTGGATAGTACAGGGACGTGTTCATTCTGTAATGTGGCCGGCTGTCCAATCGACAACACAGGGGTGAGAGATCCTGGAAATTCGTGTATCTCTACCGAACGTTCTCACGGACGGTATTAGATCACGAATATCCGAGAAACAAACACCATGGAAGTATCGATAGAACAACGATATACATCCCACATTAGAATTGAATATGTTCCCGTCACTTATAAACACCACCGCCCTCCTCTGGACACGTTCAAGTTGCTCCAGTGAAGATGTTGGAGCACCCGACCATGTATTCCATCTTTGGTCTGATGTAGGTAGTGTAGACATTGAGAAGGTCGGAGGGATTGACGTATTTCTTACACCGCTTTTAAAAGAAAAGACACTTTAATGCTTTCGATATGTTTTTTCATATGATATGTTTTGTCCAAGGAACACCATCATTGTATTTTTATATCTAGAACTTCAAGGGCGTCCGATAGCTCCATATCCATACCGTTCATTGGATCAGCAAATCGCTTGTGAAACAACAAGGAACTTACATGTATTAAAATCCAGTGCATTCACTTGGCTTTTGTCCTCAATGTTCTGAAAATTTCGACTATGATCGAATGGTATGAATGACGGAGGTTACTATCATCCGCGACTGAGTAGATTGTATTCAAAGTCCGATCCAAAGGTCGTCAATGCAAATAAGACAAGTAAGGAAAGGCTAAAGTCGGGCGGGACCGACTATATACAATTCAATTCAGTAAAAAAGTGAAAACGGGAAAAATGTTTGTATGTTTTCTAATCACAGGCTAATGTGACCTGGTCCAATTTGTCAAATCCAGAATAATATTTGTATCGGGGCTATATAAAAACATGGATTGAATAAGTTCTTCCAGTTGAAGTTATGCTCAATTTTAAGAAATTCTGTGAAAATACGCGGTTTCTGGGGGAACGAAATTTGTATGAGAGCTATATGTAAATCTGAATCGATGTGACCCATTTTTACCGTGGGTG
The DNA here is from genome assembly GCA_947397865.1 of Polietes domitor. NCBI lineage: Eukaryota > Metazoa > Arthropoda > Insecta > Diptera > Muscidae > Polietes > Polietes domitor. The sequence goes on along the minus strand of OX377618.1, from coordinate 218,732,643 downwards.
TTTCTAGTTGAAATATAAGATATTTTGCAAGATTTAATAATGATCTCTTAAAATATGTGGTTTCTAGAGCGGAAAAAATCAAATCGGGAGCGAAATTTGTATGGGAGCTATATACAAATCTGAACCGATCTGACTTATTTTCATCATAGGTTGTCCTAGTTTAAATATAAGATGTTTTGCCAACTTTGAAGAAAATCTGTTAAAACATGTGGATTCTAGAGCGGAAAAATTCAAATTGGGAGCGAAATTTGTATCGGAGCTATATATAAATCTGAACCGATATAACACATTTGTACCATAGGTGTTTCCAGTTGAAATATAAGGTGTTTTGCGAAAGTTGAAGAACATCTGTTAAAATATGTGCATTCTAGAGCGAAAAAATTCAAATTGGGAACGAAATTTGTATGGGAGCTATATATAAATCTGAACTGATCTAATACATTTTTGCCACAGGTATTTCTAGTTGAACTATAAGATGTTTTGCCAATTTTGAAGAAAATCTGTTGAAATAATGTGGTATCTAAAGTAAAAAGAGTCAACTCGGGAGTGAAATTCGTATGGGGTCTATATATAAATCTGAACCGATTTTCTTTAAATTAAATAGCGTTCGCCCTTGTCCCGAAAAACTTCGTTGTGCAAAGTTTCGTTTGTTTCTGGCTACAATGGCGACCTGTATCGTGATAACAACAATAATTGGACAGACGGACATTGCTAAATCGACTCTGAAAGTAATTCTAAGCCGATCGGTAACAATGGGTCTATCTCCCTTCCTTTTGGGTGTTACAAACAAATGCACAAAGACATAATACTCTCGTGGAGTGTATAAAAAAGGAAAGGGGTAAGGACAGAGCCATGTGTTAGTCTTGCAGTCAACCTATGTTCGTCTGATGGTGCGATCTCTAAGAAATCTCAATATAAATCGAGAGAAGTCACTACCACCACCAAAAGCGATGAACTGTAATGTGAGTGCACCGTGCCAAACTCGATCAAAGGCCTTGGAGATATCTAGAGCAACGACCTTACTCTCACCAAACTGGTGGATTGATCGATTCCTACGGAAACCATACTGTCCATCATTAAATAAGGCATTGGTCTCTAAATACTAGAGAATTTGCATTTTTTTCTATTTCCTGCATGCCGGGATTCCCGTTCGAATTCAGCAGAAACTTTTACATATTTCATTTTAATTTAATTATTAATTTACCATATATAATTGATTTGAAATGAACATCAAAATCTATTCCGTACAGAAGGATATAAATAGAAGGTTAAAAATAGGTGTAAGAAGTCTTTTCAGATCGTATGCGAAATCGAAACTTCTTTTAGATGTTTTAGGTCAAATTTGTATTGGATCTAATTGTATTGTAACTCAAATTTATATTGTTTATATTCTAAAACCTCAAATCCCTGTTTTTCAAAAAAAAAAATATCTTCCACTATGTAAGAAATAACATGATCTAATAGATTTTATGAAGATCGAGGCAAAATTCAGGACATTCGATTAACACAAAACAACCAGTGAGTTGTTGAAAATATTTAGATTGGCATCTGACATACAGACATCGTTAAGTGAATTAAAGATGGGTCAGCTAAATTATATATTAATGCTACACAAAAATGTTAACCTAAGTACCATGCAAAAAATTCTTGTTGTCTTCTGTCCCACTGTAGTACGTTGCGTTTATTTATATTTTGCGTGCAATTTTACGTATGGGATGAGAACGATGACGATGCTTGATTATAAAAATTTTATTACCTTTTAATACGTAATTCCCTTAGCCATCATAACTTGAACACTTGGATTTCTTACGACGCTTTCGGACCCAGGAGGAGACAACATTGCCGGACAAATGTGAATGTGCTGGTAGTCTGTTTGGGTAGCTGGGAGTAGTAGTAGTAGTTACTTATGGTCTAAAGTACAGATATTTGTAACGAACGAAATTCTCAATATGTTTAAACGCGAATATCCTGTCCTTCAACCAGTTTGCTTTTTGCTTTACTCGATGATGTTGATATACCTTTTTGTTGAGATTTTAGTTTAGTTTTTTTTTTATTGTGTGTTTGGCGAAACTTCTGTATCAACACAACTCCAAATAATATGAAAATTTATGCATAGCTTTGTACGAATAATACGAACATAAACTATATTTTTTTAATTGACAGTCTTGTCCACTTCATCACCACCACCACTGGCAAGAGTAGCAGCAGCAGCAGCATCGGCATCATCATCTAGGAGCGAGTAGCTGCCTTGGCTTTTGCTGAAGGTAGACGACGACGACTACGAGCAAAGTACATTCATAATTATAATTATGTTGATGTGTAAGAACGGACATGGACAGAGACAGGGACTCATCTGGCCTATGCCTGAGATTCAGTTCGATATCAGAAGAGGCTAAAGAAAAACGAGCACCGGCCCAACAGAACGAACACTTTTGCATGTCGTGTTTGTTTTTTATGACAACAGAAATTGAAGTAATTGCTGTGATTTATGTTGTGCAATTATTTTTAATTAAATATGTGACGTTATGACTGATGTAAATACAGACATTAAATGTGTTTATTAACAATTAAGTAGTTGCGGCCATATATTTTCATTCTTATTTTTAGATTTAGCAAAGTGGACAATTTTATAAGAACGCATGTGTGATGTCTCACGGTGATTTGTTCCCATAAAATGACATTGAAAGTAGTTATAGTAGATTTCCATATTCCAGCTTTAATGAGCCATTAAAATCGTTGTAATGACTGACTACGTTCCATATGCATGTATTTTGGATGTGAAAAAGGTATTGGAATATAAAAAAGTAATGGTATTGGAATATAATGCCCACTTTTAAAATATAGTGAGTCTTGGCTAGCCGAAGTGTTGTTAGGTACTAGCCGATATTTCCACTGGCAAGTTTGCATTTTTCAATTAATTCTTAGTTTTTATTTTTTTTATAATAGACTGAATTCGGTTGTTTAACTTTTCTCCATCGATTTTATGTTTCTCTATAGAAATCCTTTGGGATTGAAATCCTTTAGGATTAAAACTGGACAAAGTCTATCAAAGGACAGACATTATGACATTTCTAAACATTATGCAGTTTGGTAACCGCTTGTAAATTTATTTAAATATCACATTTAGTAAAGTGTAAAACGCCGCTTTGTTTTTAAAAGTCCGTCAGTAATTGACTGAGTTAGTGAAGTTTTTATTAACACTAAATTTTTACAAAAATATAAGTTTTGGTCCAGCTCAAATCTCTCATAATTTTACGAGTTGAAGTCGAATAAAAATACTTATGTAAAAATCGATAAAAAGATAAAAACGATGAAAAATCTATCAGATTTTATTTTTTTTTTCAAAAACCCGATTCATCCCATTCAATTATTTTACGAATCGAAGTTCAATAAAAATACTTAAAATTCGCAAAAACTAAAAAAATACCGAATGCCCAAAGTGGGGAAAATGTGTTCCAAAATTGATGATTTTTTTATTAAAATGGCGACCATTTTTTTACCATTTTTATCTATTTTGATAAATTTTAAATATTCTTAGTGGACTTAAATTCGTAAAAATTTTAAATATTCTTAGTGGTCTTAAATTAGTAAAATAATGAGAGATGTGTACTGGAGTTCTAATCTCTCAAAATTTTACGAAGTGAAGTCCAATAAAAATATTTAAAATTCATCCAAGCAGATAAAAGTGGTAAAAAAGCATTTTGAACACATTTTCCCCACTTCGGGAATTCGGAATTTTTTGGAGAAAATTGGAAATCTAGTAATATTTTCATAGTTTTTATCACTTTGGCGAATTTTAAGTATTTTTATTCGTAAAATTATGAGAGATTTGAAGTGGAATGATCAAAACTTGTATTTTTGCAAATATTTAGTATTAATAAAAGCTAAATAACTCAGTCAATTACTAGCCTTCTATCTCCCAAAAATACTTTTGGCACGCCCCACAGTGTCACGGTTTCATACAACGAGTGGCCAAAACTAGAAGGAATTATCGTAGAAATTTGAAATTTGGTACATGCTTATATAGCAACTAAATATGATTATGGATGAAATTTCGAAAAAATTGGAGATAGTTAACACACAATATATGAGTCATTCCATGCCAAACCGGCCAAACAAATGTTCATATCGCTCCGATTTTCCCGAAAATTTCAGAAAATATTCTTCTTTAAAAAAGATTTTACATGTGTCTTAGTCAAAAAATCTTAAAATATTCTTTGCAGAGTTATAGACATTGCAATTTCCACAAAAAATGTTAAATCCTGTTGACGAGTATATATTGAAATCCTTGTATTTCGCAATCCATTTAACCGATTTTAAAGTTTTATACCTAGTTTGAAAGGTCTTCAGGAGTACTTTCACCTTACTTTATATTATTATTTTCAATTCCGGTTGACCTTTACAAACAATTAATTATTTTCAATTTTGGTATTGATGTTTTAAAATAATTACATCAGTACATTGCATCATCCCAAAACACTCTAAGATCATTTTAGATGTGTTTTACATGTGCTCTGAACATTTTAGGCAGTAAATTTATTGGGTTGTATTTAAATATATATATATCAACATAACATTATGAACCAAATATAACAGAAATAATAGAAACAACGCACATAGCTTCCCATCTGGTTAATTTTTAGGAAAATTTGTTTTGAGAATTTAGAATTTATAAAAAAAGAGAGTTTACAGAAAAAATGAAAAAATAATGTTGTAAATATTTGCGGTAAGAGTTATTTTAGTCCAGTTTCAATTCATTTTATCAATTTGGTTTTTGAATTAAAAATTTTCTTGCGATATTTAGACTTATATTTTCATAAAAGATTCTACTGATGTATGTACATTCAGATTTGCTTCGGATTGGATTACCATTATTTCAATTAAATCGTTATTTAATTGATTCATAAGTCTTTTTTTTTCATGAATGATACTGGCGTTTTTCGGAATATTTTATGACTTCACGCCTTCTTCGAGACGGATTCCATTTAGATTTATTGAGTTTCTTATTAAATCTGAATGGTGAATTAATCTCATATTTTTTGTGTAGCCACTTGGAATAGTAACATTTTCTATTAATTTTTAGGGTCAGTTTCGAGTAATGTCGATATTGGCAAACAAATCTTCTAGTCGTATTCACAGCATTACTCCAACCATATTCAGTCTTCACCATGTGTACATATAACCCTTTTTCATTTTATATTGGTGTTTCCTTACAGGAATACTCCTTTTACGTGTCATTTTTACTGGTTGCTTCACATTGTTGTAAGTCTGGTGTAGCTTCAATCATATATACCGCGGTTTTTATACTCATTTTTGTCATGGGCTTGTGCACTAAAAAAATTATGCACACTTCATTAGCAGGTATTAGCAGCTGAGGCTGACATTTTTTGATTCGAAATACGTGCAACCTTATTAAAAAAATTGGAGATATAAAACAAAATATATTTTTTACAAGCTGCGAAAGTCGGAAATTATATTAAAATATTACTTTCAAAGATGCCTTAGATGTTTACAAAGTACTTGCTTATACAATATAATATAACAAGTACTTTTTCTTCATTACAATGATTCGTACGAACTATGTTAAGAAGGTTTTTATTCTATGTTTAATACTTCATTATAACAGAGTTATTTTAATATTGACTGTTTTGTTATAGAATTATTGATTTTAAAATATGTAACTAAAAGTCGAACTTTGACCTATCATAGCAGCCACAAAAATAACTTGTTTTCTTTTGAAGTTTTCTTGTCTAGACTGTTTTCTGCTAAATTGCACAAAATGATTTATAAAGTTCTTAAAAAAATCTCGATTTTGGCTGCAGCCGTGACAATGTGCGCCCCCTCCGCCCACAAAATGAAAATCCAAATTTCGGCATCAAATTGATCTTTCTCGTGGTCATGTACATGTACCAATTTTCAGCCTTCTAGCTCTCAAACATACTTTTGCCACGCCCCTTCCGCCCACAAAATGAAAATCCAAATTTCGGCATAAAATTGATCTTTCTCGAGGTCAGTAATATACATGTACCAATTTTGAATTTTTTATAAAAGTTCGATATTCTTGCTTCGGCGGAAAAAGACATAAACCATTGCATATTGCAGAACGGTAACTTAGACCAATATCATTCTAACTGACACATATGATTGAATCTCAATATGTAATATTTAAATTCAACAGAACAGATAAACTGGAGGAACTCATAAAGAAATCAGGTAGTGCCATTGTGGAAAGTATCTAAACATAAAACAGGATGTCAGGTAATATGCTTCCCCAAAGATGGTTATAGTGAGAGACATATCATTACTCAAATATATTCACATCCTTGACACATGTTTGCATCACTTCGTTGGAGGACAATTCTCATCATTTTCCATAAATATTTCATACTATCTGAGATCATACTCCATATCAAAACAGAAGAAATAAAATTTTTTGCTTTCCTTTCATCTGTGATATTCTTTGTTTGCCTTTCCTGGCCATAATTTCATTAAAAATATAATACTTGTGAAAATGTGGCTAACAAACATTTCCTACTTGTGTTGGAAATGTTGGTCAGCTGGAGAATGGTTGGGATAAGACAATAATGTGTCCAAACGATTCGCAAAGATAGCAAAATGAACAACAAAAGAAAATGCTACCACAAATCCCCATAAACTTAACACTAGCAGGCCAGTCAGCCATTCGCATTATATGCAATGCAATTCAATTCAATCGGATTACTGTTGGTTAACAGTGTCGTCCACACGATGTCAGAGCGGTGGCGATGGCGATGGACGGCATAATATACGACGGAGAATGAAAATAAATTTGCTACCAGGAAAACTTAGATTTGTTGGCCAAATCAATAGATACTCGTAATGTAATAGATACTCGTAATAATAATAGATACTCGTAATAATAATAAAAGTATGTTTTCATCCAAATGGGAAAGAGACCGGATGGCAAAGCTAAGGGGGGTAATTGTGTGCGCGAAAGAGTTAATGTTATTAGATTTTACGATATTGATTTGTTGGGGTTCAAGTGACGAGGGACACATCCGAAATTTTTGAAAAAAAAAAATAAAAAAATTATAGCAAAATGTATCACTAATCGAAGAACATAAAACAAGTAAAAATTATTTTCTTCAAGCGGAAGAAGGTTTTCAAAATTAAAAGTTATTGAAATGTGAAGAATCGCCCAAAAAAAAAATAAAAAAAATAGAAAAAAAAAAAAACAAAAATTGGGCCAAAAATGAAAAAATGAAACCGGAAAATGAAATTACGCCCAAAAAATAAATGAAAAATCACCCTAATCAAAAATGAAAAACCGTCAAAAATATGAAATATCACCAATATCAAAAGATCGGTCAAAAAATGAAATTACGATCAAAAATGAAAAATCGCCAAAAATGTGTGTTACGATCAAAAATGAAAAATCGGCCGAACGTAAAGATTTTTCTTTTCGTGGGTTAGCTCACTTAAAAAATTGTGTTACATAATTATTGGCAACCTATATAAATGTTAAATTAAAGAGGAGAAAATATATAAAAATACTTTAAATTTCATGATTCTACCTACATTAAATTAGCATTAACCACCATTTCAAGTTTACTCAATAAAAAGTGAAATAATAAACTAAATAAATTAAAGGGGGAAAGCTTGTTAATGCTAAAATAATACAGATAGAGTCACGAAATTTAACAGCCATTCTCCTCTTTAATTTCATACCTGTATCAATATCGAAAGATAACAATAGGTAATTAAAACAATTTTTTAATATGATAATATGAAACCTTCAAGTGTTTAAAGCAATTTTTTGACAAATGTTATCCGTTGAAACGTTTAAGCGACAACAAGATGAGAAAACAAAAAACTGAAAACTACAATTATCTCAATGTTTGCTACAGTTTCAGACGTTCTAACATCCGGTTCAAATATATGGATTATCGGACGATGCAATTGTTGTAACAAATTGTAAGCATAATAAGATTTCTTGTAATGTAATTAAAAGGCATCATATTATGGATGACAATTATGATTGTGGGCAGTCATATCATAGTTTTTTCTAAACGTGAAATATTCATAATGATCATATTATGATTGGCTACAACCATACTGTGATTATCCCCATCATTTTAAAATTTGATTCGATTACTTTAAATTTGAACGGTAGAATAACATTAATTTTTATTTTTATTTTCAGGTTTATGTTTGACATTTGCAAAGTAGTGAGTCTTTAATGCAAACTGTAAGAAATTGCGTGTTTTCAGATGAAGCTCATTTTCATCTCGTTGGCTATGTCAATAAGCAAAATTGCCGCATATGGGGTTCAGAGAACCTACATGTGCCAATATATCCACAACGAGTCACTGTTTGGTATGGATTTTGGGTTGGCGGCATCATTAGTCCGTTTACTGAAAAATTTGGTTGATCGGATGAGGTACTGCCGAGCCAGTCGTGGTAGTCATATGAATGCTATTGTGGTCCATGAAATGTAAAAGTTCAACCTTTCCAATAAAACCAGAAATTTTAAAAAATAATAAATACATTCGGCTATAACGATTCTAAATTAAAATTGTAAATGAACCACCCTATATTTTGATTGATTTCCGTATTGATCCTTGATCCTTTGAAAAAATCGTCTGTGTGCTATTCCTTTCTTCGGATAAGTCTCCATTCACATATTCCCGCGGGCATACCTTCCCTTACCTTTGTAAAGTGCAACAAATTCAACAACTTGTTGTTGGCGCCACTAAAATGTTTATATGACCATTTTATACATCCCATCCCACACTTGTGTTTACAAGATATGCTAGCCAACAGCTAGTAGTTGCTTGATATATACCAATATCGCTCGCTTATGGTAACAACACGTTGCCATTGATAAAATCTTAAGATCAAATGGCAACGACAAGCGGAAAAAACAAATGTCCCTCCTTCGAATCGGACAAATATATCGAAATTGAGAGTATATGGTGTTTTTTATTGGGGTATAGAACTTTAAGTTGGCATCACTTTTTTAACTGGCGGCCATTTTGTCAGCTGTCAAGTGATTAATATTTAGTTTGGTTTGCCATTTCATCATGAACAGGTTGACAAAAGAACAACGCTTGCAAATCGTGCAAATTTATTTCGAAAGTAATGGTTCAGTTCGCGAAGTTCGTCCATCAGAGCAATTAATTCGGTTAACCGCATAATTTCGCGGAATGGACCTGTCAATTGGCCACCAAGATCGTGTGATTTGACACCATTGGATTATTTTCTTTGGGGATATGTCGCTCGTCTACGCCAACAAACCAGAAACGTTAGAGGACTTGGAAGCCAACATTCGTGGCGTTATTGCCAACATACGGCCCCATATGCTGTCTATATTCGAGCCAGCCGCGGCGGCCACATGCCCGAAATCATATTTAAACATTAATGGCATAAAATTATCCTTCCAATAAAGCCAAATTGATGGACATTAAAACGATTTTCTTGTGTTTTATTTCAATTCGAAGTTCTATACCTCAATAAAAAACACCCCTTTACAAATATTAAAGGTACCTGCGACGAAAATTTTATTTTTAATTTTTTATTTTTCATTTTTTATTTTTTATTTTTTATTTTTTATTTTTTATTTTTTATTTTTTATTTTTTATTTTTTATTTTTTATTTTTTATTTTTTATTTTTTATTTTTTATTTTTTATTTTTTATTTTTTATTTTTTATTTTTTATTTTTTATTTTTTATTTTTTATTTTTTATTTTTTATTTTTTATTTTTTATTTTTTATTTTTTATTTTTTATTTTTTATTTTTTATTTTTTATTTTTTATTTTTTATTTTTTATTTTTTATTTTTTATTTTTTATTTTTTATTTTTTATTTTTTATTTTTTATTTTTTATTTTTTATTTTTTATTTTTTATTTTTTATTTTTTATTTTTTATTTTTTATTTTTTATTTTTTATTTTTTATTTTTTATTTTTTATTTTTTATTTTTTATTTTTTATTTTTTATTTTTTATTTTTTATTTTTTATTTTTTATTTTTTATTTTTTATTTTTTATTTTTTATTTTTTATTTTTTATTTTTTATTTTTTATTTTTTATTTTTTATTTTTTATTTTTTATTTTTTATTTTTTATTTTTTATTTTTTATTTTTTATTTTTTATTTTTTATTTTTTATTTTTTATTATTTATTTTTTATTTTTTATTTTTTATTTTTTATTTTTTATTTTTTATTTTTTATTTTTTATTTTTTATTTTTTATTTTTTATTTTTTATTTTTTATTTTTTATTTTTTATTTTTTATTTTTTATTTTTTATTTTTTATTTTTTATTTTTCATTTTTTATTTTTTATTTTTTATTTTTTATTTTTTATTTTTATTTTTCATTTTTTATTTTTTATTTTTTATTTTTTATTTTTTATTTTTTTATTTTTATGGGTTAAAATGCCTCAATATACATAAAAAACATTTGGCTTTGACCCACAATTTTTCTTTTCTGAACTATCGATTTAGTTGGTTCGTATGGACCAGCGAAGTCGTTGAATCGTATGGACTAGCGACTTCACTGACGCATGGTAATCCAGAAGGAAGTCAATTGACCCTTTTCTATGATATCCAAATGTTAAAGCCTGTTGTCAGTGTATACAAGACAAGACTAGCATCATTTGCTGCAGGGATATTTCAAACAACCAACCCTCGTATCTGACCACTGGAAAGACATTGCCACCAACTGTGTCATAGCGTCGGCCACTCTACACTACTGGACATATAATGAAAGCGAATAGTGATGACTAGTCCACAAATGCCTTAATGAACTCTTTCTGCCACACAACTGCCTGTTCAAATAATAGATGATATTTCGATTTCAACTTCTTCATCTTCTTTTTCATCGACTTCTTCCTTTTGCTGTCATTGATTTATCCAGACGTACGTCCGCAAAAATCCAGCCAAGCTATGGATGTGTATGTGTGTTTGTCGCTTGCCATGGAAACGATCATGATCTCATGCATGGAGCAGGAGCAGGTGCTTCTTGAAGCGTGTTTGTTTTAATTGATGAGGGATTTGTTTGTTTGGATTTCTTCGTTTTTTTTTTTGCTGCGCCTTGTCATCCTCTATTTTGCGCAGTTTTTGTGTGTTTGTTTTGCTCACTACCTTAGGTGATTTCTTTCCTTATCTTCCTCTTCTTATTCATCTTTGAAATAGGCAGCCTACTCCAATACCATAACGTTCCCCAATGTCCCTACCACTTGTTTGCATGTTTGATTGCAAATGTTGTTATTGTCGGTCGGTCGGTTCCAAGGCATAGTGACTGGATGGGGCTCGATGGCAGTGAGACAAAAAGCGAAAAAAAGGCAGTCTGAGCAAAGAATTATAATTGCACCTGGGAGGATTATTTATTGTTATAATTGGAGGCTGTTAGTACACACACATACAACACCGTGTTTGCAGTTAATGATCCTCTTGTAATGGGGGGCCACAGGAATAGTTGGAGCTGGTTGCCGTACAAATATGGTCCATCGTCCATAATTACCGGGTATTGGCGCAATCGAGTATCGTTTGTGCAAATAAAAGCTAAACATATTGAGTGAAGTTCTAAAAAGAGGTTAATTATCCTCTGCGTGTGTGTGGTTAATTGCGGACAATATTGTTGGCAAATGTTCTTAAGAATTGTCTATAATTGTAGCTCAACGACAATGGACAATGTGTGATAGCAATTTAGCCGCCACTAAGAAAAATGATGAGAACTTTAGGAGTAATTAAGGTCATCATTTTGTGGCAAAAAACTAGACAATTTAAGTGAGGAAAGTTGAAAATTGAATGTAGGAAAATTGGTAAGAATGCCCAGCCAATAGGGAATGGAATAAACATTTTTTATCAGCAGCCACAATTATACTGGATCATGTGGCAATTTCCACATTTATCCTTATGAGCATCACTAAGGCCGAATTAGATGTATTCTCCCTAATTAACTCCAAAATATGCTAAACGATGAAATTGTTTAAATCGAGTTTTCATTCCAACCAACCAATTATAGAATATTGGTAGTTATCTTTCAATTGCCGATAAACATTATCAAGGTTTTTGTGGCCTATATGTCCTATTTCCTACCTCCTGCCATACGTCGTTACCTTCCACTGCAAAATCCAAATAAATTTCAATTTACAACGCAATGATGAATAATGGCTCAAAGAGAGTAGGCAATCGGCTTCTAAATGCGTCATAATGAAGTAATAAAATGTTCTTGGTAGTCGAACTGATTTTTCTCTACATTTGCAGCCGAGTGGAAAAGCGGATAAATACTGACGAATTTAAAAGTTCCTTGAAGATAATCATCAATCATTGTGGATAAATGAACGTCACAGGCAAATTTAATTTTTTGCGGTGAATTAATTGACCTCCACAAAACAAATAGTATTTTACCGAAAGAAACTAGAATTCCCTATGAATGTGATTACACTCAGAAAAAAGTGAATCAAACAATGATTTAAAATGACCTAACATTTAAGCAAATTTTACTTCGTATAGCTCTAAAGCTAAATATTTCCTCATATCAAGTTCAAACTTTTCCTTGAAAGTACGACATGCTCTAAACTTGATTCTAAATTGAAGGAAATTGCAGTAAAATTTTCCTCAAACAGTGTCAATCACTGCTTCGTAATTTTGTAAACTAATCTTTTTAAAAGTTTTTATGTGCTTAAATGTAATGATAAATCAATGTAACGTGTACTTTAGTTGAAATTCATACGAAACCCTGAAGAGGTCAATAAGAAATTGACGAAACATTGGGAGAAAATTAAATAAGGTCATTTTATTTTGAAGAGGAACTAACAATAAATTTGTCTGGTCCAAGTAAACTAACATACAAATAAATTTTTACTAAATCCAATTAAATATTGCCGATTTTTTTAACTGAGTAAATTTTTCCTCAAATGAAGTAAATATATACTCAAACTGTTGAAATATTGCTGATTTCCCTCAAACCAAGTAATTTTTTACTAAACCTGAGTAATTTTTTACTAAAAATAAATTGTATCTAAAGCCAAGTAAATATTTAATCAAACTGCTGCAAATGTTGCTCATATTTTCCTCAAAACAAGTAAATTTTACTTGAGATAGGTTGTGGTGGCATTCAGAATGTAGACCAGAAGAGGTCGATTATGATACCACGGGGTTCTACAACCATCATCAGAACCAACCAGTGCGGCACAATTTCAAAGAAAGCACATAAGTCGTTTGAGTCAGCCTCTCGGCATGTAGGATGTGATGTGAAAATAAAATGATGCGGTCACCACATGTCCCAGATGTTGAAAATGCCATTTTCGAATTTCGAAAAAAAAAAACAAAAGTTGTGCTGAATTGTGTTAGGTTTGTGTCCAATTGTGCCGTAAAAAGTTTTTCGAAAAATTTAAAATTGACCGAGATATTGCGAAAAAACTTTTTTTCTTAAAAAAAATCGCCGAGATTGCCATTTCATTTTTTGCAAAAACAAAAGTTGTGCTGGATTGTGCTAGCGGAGTACATAATTGTGCCGTTTTTAAAAAAGTTCTATCTCAATCCGTTTTCGAAAAAATCGTTTTTTTGCACAACCAACAGTTTTTTCGCAACAACAAAATGGCAATTCTATAATTTTTGGCGTTTTTGCGACTTTTACAAAAAGTTGGGTCTTTGGAAGATTAATAGCAAAATTGTGCTAGGCGAGCACAATCCAGCACAACTTTTGGATTTTTGAAATTCGCGTTTTTTGCAAAGTTAAAATGACGATTATTTTTATTTACATTGAAATGAGCACTTTTTGATGTATTACGAAAAAATTGTGCTAGGCGATCACAATTCAGCACAGTTTTTGGATTTGCAAAAATCGCGATTTTAATAAAATTAGAGCATTTTTTTGAAAATTGGCACAATTGTCTACACGGCTAGCACACTCCAGCACAACTTTTGTTTTTTCGAAAAAGAAAAACAAAATGACAATTCTAGAATTTTTGGCGTATTTGCGACTTTTACAAAAAGTTGTCGCTTTTTGGAATATGATAGCAAAATTGTGCTAGGCGAGCACAATCCAGCACAACTTTTGAATTTTTGAAATTAGCGTTTTTTGCAAAGTTATATGGAAAATGGCTAAAAAAGTTAAAGTGGCAATTATTTTTATGAACCATTGAAAGGAGCACTTTTTGATGTATTACGAAAAAAATGTGCTAGACGATCACAATTCAGCACAGTTTGAATTAGAGCATTTTTTTTAATCGCCAAAATTTTAATTAGCGATTTTCTCGAAAACAGTATGAGATAGAACTTAGCTTGAAACGGCACAATGACACCCTCCTCTGGAAGAACCTAGCACAACTTTTGCTGCCCAAAAAACCTACAATGAAAATTTCAGCTGTATCCCTGTCAATTTTCATATTTTCGAAAAACTTTATTTACGGCACAATTGGGCACAAACCTAGCACAATTCAGCACAACGTTTGTTTTTTCGAAAATGGCATTTTCAACACATTAAGATTCATTGTTCAAGATTACATTGTTTAATAATGTCTTGCAAAATATTTTGTCCTTAGGTCCAGCCATCTGCGAGCTAAACATTCCAAAAATCATGTTTTTCTCTTGTATTTTTTATGTTTTTTCTTTTGTCTACTTTTGTTCTGAATTAACAGATCCTTTACATACAATTTTTTTTCTTGTCTTTGTATAAGTTATTGATTGATTTAGTAATTTTTTGTAGTTTTTCAAAATGACAACTAAAACTCAACTCAAATTTTTGAAAAAGTTTTGTAAAATAAATAGAGGGAATCGATACCTTTCGAATGATAAGTAAATTGAATGACGAAAAATTACGTCACTGATTCCATTTTTTTTGAAACAGTTTCTTGTTGGCCTGATCATTTTCGCGATTCTGCACATGCTAGGTCCGTCCACTTGCGGTTCGCCAGCCCGAGCTGCAGTTGGAATGTTGACAGGGTATACATATGCAAGAATGTTCCTGTAGAACTTGTAGGGTCGTTCCTTATCTGGCAAGCTCGTCAGCTTTACAGTTAGCTGGGATGTTTCTATGCCCATGCACCCAAATATCGAAATAATTAGTAATAATAATCTCCTGAAGATATTTGCGGCTTGCCAGATGAAATTTGTCCTTGTCCTCAAAATTGTTATGAAAAATCCCCAATTATACCCAAAATATAAAAAATTGTCTTATTTCAAAAAATTCGTCCAAAACAACTTATGAATGATTTATGTATATAAAACCATGAAATATCCCAAAATATCCATGTAATATCTCCATTATAATAAAGTAGTTTTATTTTAAAGAGGTCGAAAAAATGAAATTAAGTTTTTTTCAAATTTCAAAATCTGAAAAAATTTAAACTCTGTAATACGAAAAAAATATTTTTTTTTCGCATTATGAACAAATACGTAAAATATTCTTAAAAACAACATCAAAACAAAAAAATAATATCAATATCTCAAAATGATCCTTGTCTAATTTAAAATTTTTATAGAACTCAATGAAACCTTTAGACAGGGTGGAAATCATGATAGTGGTAGTCTGCAGCCAAGTAATAAATGTCACCATGCCATTTGTAAATAAATTTGCATTCTATTAAATATAGATGCAAAATGGTCTTGAGCCAGGACAATATCCCAGTTCAAATCAAATATTGATTACAGACCAAAAAAATGCAAACGAAAAAACTAAAACAAATGAGCGTTGGCACGGCAGAAGTATTGCTGTGTAACTATACCTGCATATACACATACTTACATATGCAACTCAATGAGATGCTTGTAAGATGGCATGTGTGCTTTATTACTTGGTGCGATTTTTTAAACGCAAATTCGGCAAGTGAGTTGTGATTCTCGTTCGTTTGTGAGAATCATCTCCTTATAGAGGCCGGGTTTGATGTTGAAAAGTCGCTGCGAAGCCACTTGAAAAGACTTTTGACATGGTCGAAATCATGACCGTGGTAGTCTGCAGCCAAGTAATAAATGTCACCATGCCATTTGTAAATAAATTTGCATTCTATTAAATATAGATGCAAAATGGTCTTGAGCCAGGACAATATCCCAGTTCAGAACTCAAAAATGTTTATTAGAACAACATATGAATGTTGTAAGTAATAAATTTATAGATTTTTGTAGATAAATTTGCATTCCCAGTTAATATCAAATATTAAATATTTTTCAAAATACTTGGAAAATCGCCACAAAATCCCCGAAATATTTTAGGAAATCCCCACAAAAATCGCCTGTCTCCATTTCATTTTTTTTGTCCTTTTGACAATCATAAAATCTCTATGGTTGGGGACAAATCCCCACATCTGACAAACTGTGTTCGCTGTTCTTGAATTTAGGGTCAACAAGGCCATGGATCTAATGGCACACTTTATATCAGAGTAGATGTTGACACCAGTGTGTTTTCACTAAACTGTAGCGCAACTACTCCGCAACTTCTCTAATAGCCATCGGTTTGGTATAAATTGGAGGGAGCCTACGAACTAAGTTAACTTCAAGCTCAATAATCGTTCTTTAATAATATAATATATGAAAATTTTCATCGATTTTGTAATGAAACTTCATTATTTTTATTAAAGTTTCTAATATAAAGAAACCCAAAAAAATGTCTTGTTTTAGATGCACATTTGCAATGATTATTCTTTGAGCTAAATTATGGTATATACTTATATCAGAGTAAACATAGGAGAAATGTGAATTGCTGAGAGTATAGCATGTTATTGAATTGAATACTATTCATTATGAAAATTTTCATAAATACAACAATATATTCCATTATATTTATAAAAACATTTCATTACTCAAATATATTATTTGTTATAATAACACGACCATATAATTCTGAAAAGGCATTTATAAAAAAAATGCACTTATAGTCCCTTTTGGTCGAAGGGAAATAATGAAAAAAAAATATTGTAAGGTAATGTAATTGGTATTGTCGGAAGATCTTAATCCTCTAGCTCCTCTCTTCGTGGGAAACATTTGAAATGTTCTACGAAAAATTGTCGGACAATTTCAGTGGGTGTCATTAAGACACCAAACTTGTAAATAAATTGCTAGGGTTAAACATTTTTTGGAAGATCGATCTTTTTCGACAAAAATGTGGGTATTTCGGCTGAGCATGGTAAGCAATATTTTTGCAAAATTTCCATTTTCGCGGGAGATACGGCTAAAACGATGGCACCCAATATAAAGGGTGGTTAAATTGTAAGGGCTGATGTTGAATGTGAACCACACCTAAACGTCAAGTGTTTTTCTGCATTTCATTTGACATTTCTCAATTTCAGACCAACTCAATTTGAACCATGGAAAGATACACAATCAAGCAACGCGTTAAAGTTATTCAGGCTTATTATGAAAATGGGCGTTCAAATCAAATGATTCTTTCGGTCAATTTAATCACACATTTTCACCTCAGTGGATTCGTCAATAGGCAGAATTGCCGCATTTGGGCAAATGATAATCCAAGAGTGATTGTCTAAAAACCAATGCACCCACAAAAAGTGACTGTTTGGTGCGGATTATGGCGGCATCATCGGCCGTATTTTTTTCCAAAAAGAGGCCGGTCAGGCAGTTACTGGGAATGGTCTTCGCTATCGCGAGATGATAACGAACTTTTTATGACCCGAATTGGAAGATATGGATGTGGACGATATGTGGTTTCAACAAGACGGTGCCACTTGCCACACAGCTAACGAAACAATGGCTCTTTTGCGCGACAAATTCAATGGCCGTGTTATCTCATGTGGTGGCGATGTCAATTGGCCGCGAAGATCATGTGATTTGACACCGTTGGACTTCTTTCTTTGGGGTTATTTGAAAGAAAAGGTGTACGTCGATAAGCCAGCAACAATTCAAGAGCTAAAGAATGAGATAATTCGGTACATTAACGGCATAGAATCTCAATTATGCCTGAGCGTCATCGAAAATTTAGAGCATTGAATGGAGGTGTGCCGTCGAGGTCGCGGCGGCCAAGTGGCCGATATTTTGTTCCACACATAATTGAACCATAGCAATATTATCATAATAAAAAGAAATGACAATAATTTCCTAAATAATGTTTGTTTTTAATTCAAAATCAACGTCGGCCCTTAAAATTTAACCTTAGATCTTGCAAATGAAAAGATAAAATTAATAATAAAAAAATAACAAATTATTATTGAGGGTCGATTTTTTCTACCGATTGCTATGAGTCCAATTTTGATAGGACTCATATAGATTTCATAGATCTTCTTGCACTATCAGACATTTCCAATATTGAAT
The DNA here is from genome assembly GCA_947397865.1 of Polietes domitor. NCBI lineage: Eukaryota > Metazoa > Arthropoda > Insecta > Diptera > Muscidae > Polietes > Polietes domitor. The sequence goes on along the minus strand of OX377618.1, from coordinate 218,714,402 downwards.
AAACACTATTTGTTGGTACTGATACTATATCCAATTTATTTGACAATACTTTACATTCTGTATTATTTTTTACTCTATTATTTTTCACTTCCAGACTTTTTCCCATCAATTTCATAAAATATTTACAAAGTAAACTGTTGGATTTTCTTTATTTTTTTAGAGTACTCACCTGAACATTAAAATCGAAGAAACATTCTGGCCGCAACGGACATGGTAGTCCACATTTACAGGTACCCGATGACAATAAGTAATCCTTAATTTGAAATGGTGAACGCAGAGTCACACCGGTTGGACTGCAAAGAAACGAAACGAAAGAAAGGAGGTTAAAAAACAATCATGAATAAACACAGCTCATCATAAAGGATATATTGGCTTCAACGACCCCTCCTCCTACCACCTGCTTTATGGGGAGGACAATTGTAAAACGGCTTAAAAACAATTATTAACCATGTACCAGGAGCTAAAGAGGAATGGGAGCTTTAAGAGTTCAGACAAAAGCAATTTTAATTAATTTGTTTGTTATCTCATGTCAGGGTTAGACGACACGAGTATTACGACACGGCTCGACTCGACTCGATGCATGCCTGGCATTTATAGATTTGACTCGGCAGATAAGGACGAGTCAGCTCAAGGCGGCTGTGGTGGGGAGTCCTTGCAACATGCACTCACACTACTCACCACAGTCGACGCAAGTCAAGGAGGAATGGTGAGGGATGGCTGAGTTTGTTTTTTTCGTCATGTTTGTTGCTTGTTTTTCTTCTGTTAAAAATAAACGGCAGCACTGCCGTTTACATCTGCAACTCAAAAGGTTGTGGCTTTGTGACCGTTTTCCCTCGGTTTGTCCGTCCGTCCGTCCCGTCCATTGTGCTGTCTCTCTGCAAAGTCCTTTGTGTCAGTCGTCGTCGGCATGTATTCAATTTGAATTAATTACTTTAGCATATGGAGGTTAATTAAGTCAGCATGCGACACAGCACAACACTGACGTCGTCAGAGCCATACATAAGTAGGCCTCTGTATTTTATTTTATTTCATGGGAATGTGAATAGGATCAGAGAATAAAAAAGGCCTGTAAAAAATGATACTTGGAAATGTTTTTGTCTGAAACGCCTGAAATGCTAAAGGTGTGTTTAACTTGTGACAAACGTTAGAATGCGAAGGCCACGATAATAATGTGACACCTTCTCCTTGCAGGCGTTAATTACTTTATATTTATAATCAGCATGAATTATAATTTGTTTGTGAGTTGGGAATTTTTCGGAGAACGAGTGTTGGAATAAAAACGAATTAGGAAAAAGTAGCCTAATTGCCGTAAAGATAAATAATGGCCATTACTGGAAGTTGAGTTAAAAATGGCACAACCTGAAAATGTCAACGCCACGAGATGACAAGAAATATAATTTATGGTCAACGAAACTTTGCAAATAAACAAAGTGCTTGTCTAGTCAAATGTGAAAAATTCAAAGAAAACACGCCATGAAAATATTTTAATAAAAAAAAGGTTTGTCATTTTCTAATTAAAGAATTAGTGGAAATGAATTTGTAGCATTTCTTGGAATTCGCAACATTTGTATCCAGTCAGAGGCGAAGAAGCACTTTTTTGGTTGAGCAAAATTGACGCATTTGGCAGGAGAATAAATAACACATGGGCTATATAAATAGACAGAGAAAATGTTCTTTGTTGTGTGTGTTTTTTGTTGAGGCGGCATCCTTGGCCATTAATTTCCTTTTCTATTTAAAACCTGAGAACTACTATGAGCTGTATCGAGCCATGTTTATGGTAAGTATTTAAATAATTGCACAATTAACAATTTAGAATTCTAATTTTCAAAATCTAAAAATATATTTTTCAATTGTTTGTTCTTTTAAAAATAAAATTACTTTATATAGTTTAAAGTTTAGTTACAATATGTAACGAATGTAATATAGAAAAAGCACAACATAACTTGGGATCTATTAGGTGACAAAGTCTAGTACTGAATTACATTTGCGAATCTCCCAAAAAAATTTAATCAAACCACACTAATGGCTTTTAACTTTATTTTTTCCTTATTTCGACAACTTTTTTTATTATGAAACTTGAAGTTATCTTGTTCTCTTTTATCTATCTATCTATATTTATCTATTTTCAAGAGAATGGCGGATTTTCTTGAAAATTTTACTTTATCTAGACTGTGGAAAGGGGATGTTTTCTGGCTATAATAGGGGATGGGCATGACACCGCTCACAAAAACTTTATTTTAAAACTATATCAAAATACATAGATTCACTTTAATATTTTATTGTAAAGAACAGAGGATGACCTTGACTATAATAGGTCGTGCGACAAAGTGACGCGGCTCCACCCAAACAACAATATTATAAAGTAACACGTGCCAAATTTTTTTCTGCCGCTACGTTCAGGTAAGGGTTTGGTTCCAGAATATAAGAGGTCATGGTATGAACAATTGGCGCGTCTACTCATACTCGAACCAAGCAAGGTGTTCCAGTAGATGGGTATCCAAATGTCTACGCTTCATATGCATGCACGCGCTTAATCGGACACTTCAAGATTTAAGATCAATACACAACCATTCAGTGGAACTCTTATTTTACTAGCTGGAGACTTCCGACAGACCCTTCCAGTAATTCTGAAATCAGCAACCGCATCTCTGGCGATATGTACAAAAAATTTATCTGACCCCCAATATGCGTGTACATCTGCATCACGATGACTCAGCAGCTATATTTTCGAAACATTTACTGGATGTTGGTAATGGAAAAGTATCAGTTGATGCAGTGAAAAGGAGTATTAGATTTTCAAAAAATGTCATTCAGGAATCAATTCAGCAATTAATCGAGAAAGTCTTCCCACAAACTATGGAAACAAAGAGTGGTTTACGTCCGTGCTATATCGGCTGGAAAAAACAACAAACAAATTTCTGGTGATTTCACACATTACAAATCGATAGACAGTATAATGAATGCGGATGAAGTTGTCAACTATCGAATTGAATTTCTAAATTCTATGAACCTTTCAGGAATTCCGCCGCAAATGTTATCTCTTACAATTGGTTCACCTATAATTCTCCTAAGGAATGTTAGTCCTCCTCGCATTTGTACTAGAATTGCTGTCAAGAGACTAATGCCCAACGTCATTGATGCAACGATTTTAAATGGAAAATCAAAAGGAAAAGATGTCCTTATACCACGCATTCCGATGATTCCCACCGATATACCATTCGATTTCAAACGACTACAGTTTCTGATTTGCCTAGCATTTTCGATGACTATAAACAAAGTACAGGGACAGTTACTTGAAGTTTGTGGATTGAATCTGGAAAATCCATGTTTTTCACAATGCTTGCTCACAAGCCCAAAAACTTTAATGTACTTGAAGAAGGTGGAAAAATTGTAAATATCGGGTATCCCGAAGCACTCCAATGAAATACTGAATAACTTAACTAATAGACACAAAATACATTCTTAGAAATAAATGTTTATTTTAAATGTTTCATTTTCTTTAAAGAAACACTGAAAAAATTACTTAAATTTGCATGCAGTTTTTATATTTTTAAAATTTAACTTATGAATTTAAATAAATAAGTAATAATTTAAACTAATGTACAGAAGTAAAAATATACAAAACAAAAATTGCGAACATACAAAGTTACATACATAAGGAAGACGAAAAACCGTGCAACGCCGGGTACAAAAAGCTAGTTTATTATATTATATTCTAGGCTCAAAATCAATTAGATTTTCAATTTTGCAATTAAAATGATTAATTAATTTCCACCGTCCAGCGACCATTGACTGTTATCTCAGCTACTTCGGTTGCTGAGATAAGAAGACAACTTGGTTGTCCAAGACCTTGTTGTCCCAGTTATTGTGATCGCTATCTAAGTAACTGAGTTGTTGTCGTCTCAATTCCTTAGTTACACATTAAAATAATTTTCTGATTAAAATCCTATCTCACTCCCTGAGATTTTTGTCAATATTTATTTTCAGTTGGTCAACACCTAGACCAACTGTCTTTGTTGTTATTATTTTTTGTTGTGTGTTAAGAGTTGGTGGATTATTTTGTTTGTGGTTTGTATTAACTTTTGCCCCTCCATTCATTCAATTTTACACTCCTGTTGTTGTCGCCCTCGTCTATGGCTCTTATGAAAGTTGTGTGCCCTGAGGCTAGACTTTTGTCATCAGTGTCAACCATCATCCACACCACCAAAACCTTGATATGGTTGTTTGAGGTGGATGTTGTGTGTGTGCGCGAAAAGTTAATTCGTATTTGATTTAATCCAGTTGTAGTGGTGTACAGATTACATGATTTCCTGTTGTTGTTTTCTTTTCATTATCCTTAGAAAACATATATCGCATCGCACAAGAAGTTATTGGCTAAACAGGGAGAGACAACAGTATTAAAAGTTTGTTCGATGTTCTTCGAGGTGTTTATGATCCAGTTTTGGAGTTTGAAAGAGGAAAACAGTAGAACTTTTGAAACTAATTTGTTGGGAAATGTTGTTTTATTATTATTTTTATTTTTATTTTTATTTTTATTTTTATTTTTATTTTTATTTTTATTTTTATTTTTATTTTTATTTTTATTTTTATTTTTATTTTTATTTTTATTTTTATTTTTATTTTTATTTTTATTTTTATTTTTATTTTTATTTTTATTTTTATTTTTATTTTTATTTTTATTTTTATTTTTATTTTTATTTTTATTTTTATTTTTATTTTTATTTTTATTTTTATTTTTATTTTTATTTTTATTTTTATTTTTATTTTTATTTTTATTTTTATTTTTATTTTTATTTTTATTTTTATTTTTATTTTTATTTTTATTTTTATTTTTATTTTTATTTTTATTTTTATTTTTATTTTTATTTTTATTTTTATTTTTATTTTTATTTTTATTTTTATTTTTATTTTTATTTTTATTTTTATTTTTATTTTTATTTTTATTTTTATTTTTATTTTTATTTTTATTTTTATTTTTATTTTTATTTTTATTTTTATTTTTATTTTTATTTTTATTTTTATTTTTATTTTTATTTTTATTTTTATTTTTATTTTTATTTTTATTTTTATTTTTATTTTTATTTTTATTTTTATTTTTATTTTTATTTTTATTTTTATTTTTATTTTTATTTTTATTTTTATTTTTATTTTTATTTTTATTTTTATTTTTATTTTTATTTTTATTTTTATTTTTATTTTTATTTTTATTTTTATTTTTATTTTTATTTTTATTTTTATTTTTATTTTTATTTTTATTTTTATTTTTATTTTTATTTTTATTTTTATTTTTATTTTTATTTTTATTTTTATTTTTATTTTTATTTTTATTTTTATTTTTATTTTTATTTTTATTTTTATTTTTATTTTTATTTTTATTTTTATTTTTATTTTTATTTTTATTTTTATTTTTATTTTTATTTTTATTTTTATTTTTATTTTTATTTTTATTTTTATTTTTATTTTTATTTTTATTTTTATTTTTATTTTTATTTTTATTTTTATTTTTATTTTTATTTTTATTTTTATTTTTATTTTTATTTTTATTTTTATTTTTATTTTTATTTTTATTTTTATTTTTATTTTTATTTTTATTTTTATTTTTATTTTTATTTTTATTTTTATTTTTATTTTTATTTTTATTTTTATTTTTATTTTTATTTTTATTTTTATTTTTATTTTTATTTTTATTTTTATTTTTATTTTTATTTTTATTTTTATTTTTATTTTTATTTTTATTTTTATTTTTATTTTTATTTTTATTTTTATTTTTATTTTTATTTTTATTTTTATTTTTATTTTTATTTTTATTTTTATTTTTATTTTTATTTTTATTTTTATTTTTATTTTTATTTTTATTTTTATTTTTATTTTTATTTTTATTTTTATTTTTATTTTTATTTTTATTTTTATTTTTATTTTTATTTTTATTTTTATTTTTATTTTTATTTTTATTTTTATTTTTATTTTTATTTTTATTTTTATTTTTATTTTTATTTTTATTTTTATTTTTATTTTTATTTTTATTTTTATTTTTATTTTTATTTTTATTTTTATTTTTATTTTTATTTTTATTTTTATTTTTATTTTTATTTTTATTTTTATTTTTATTTTTATTTTTATTTTTATTTTTATTTACGTGAAAATTTTTCGAGAAAAGATCGGCTTTCAGTTCAGCCTTCATGCAGCTCATTTTCATTTCGATGGCTATGTCAATAAGCAAAATTGCCGCACATGGGGTTCAGAGAACCCACACGTGACTGTTGAGAAGCCAATGTATTCACAGCGAGTCACTGTTTGGTGTGGATTTTGGCCTGTACTGAAAAATTGTGTTGATCGGTTGAGATACTGCCGAGTCAGGAAGTCATATGAATGATAGGTTGTTCCATTATTAAATGACAATGTTCAAGCTTTCCAATAAAACCAGAAATTTGAAAAAATAATCATTACTCTTTTTTATAGCCGATTCTAATTTAAAATGTTACACGACCCACCCTATATATACTAAGCGGAGTTAATTGACGTTTTTAGTTCTTCATTTCCTCATTCTGTTTGTCCTTAATTTTAAAAGGATACAATTTTCCAATAATTATTTTATATATTCATTCGCAACCTATGGTAAAGGTATATGTGTCAAATTAAAGAGGAGAATACCTGTTAAAAATAGTTCAAATTATATGCTTTTATCTGCATTAGTTTAGCATTAACAGCCACATAATGTTTTTCGCATTATACTTTTTAAGAGGAAAAGTTTCAAATGACTGTTAATGTTAAACTAATATAGATAGAAGCATGTCGTTTGAAGTGTTTTTAACAGATATTCTCCTCTTTAATTTTACATCTACAACGGTATCATAGGGTGTGAATAACTATATAAAATAATTCTTGAAAAGTTGCACCCTTTGGAATTTTATGGACGAGGAAATGAAGAATTAAAGACACCAATTTGCCTATAACTTCAGACGGTTCAAGTGTAATATGGACTGTCGGACGGTGTAATCACTTATTGTGTCTGAAACAAAAGTCTTCAATTAATCTTTTTTAATTAAATTTTTTGTGTGTTTTCAGAAAAATCTTAATTTTGTTTCAAGGTGGGGTTTTCCGACATTATCATCGTCTAGCAACCTAATTAAAATGGAAATATATACCAATCCTCCCAGCTACAGACAGAAAATGTGCAACTCAGATGCCAGACGTCAAAAGTAAATAAATAATGAAAACGTTGAATAAAATTCATAGGTGTACAAACAACAATAACGAATAAGTAACAAAAACATTGGCGGGCAGAGCAGAAAGAAGTGTTATTATTGTTGTTTGTGATTCGCTGTTTTCATTTTATTAAAATGTTAATAAATGCCAAAAAATACGACACCAAGACACCGAGACGCGAAGAAAGAAAACCACACATTTTCTCTGGCAGCCAGAGATTATCTTCGCGGCTCAACTGGAAGGGGGCCAACGACTGACGATGGCCTGGACTTGGACTGGCTGCCTGTCATCAGTTGTTACTTGAAGTTGATGTTGGTTTTCGTTGTTGTTTTTGTTTTTGCCTTGGCTGTTGTGTTATTTTGACAACATTCCAATAATAATTGGCAGCAGACAAAAACTTCTCAGATGCAGACACTTATCCATACTTTGTGTGTTATTATAAGAAAACCAAACAACAACAACTACAAAATGGAAAGGAAAGGTAAAACCATCACCGCTCTGTTGGCCGTAAGATAATGACATGGGCAACAAAAGAAAACATTCATTGCAAGACAGGCGGCTGGACGGACGGTCTGCTAAGTTTGTCTGGCTGACTGGAAAGTAAAGAAAGAAATCACTTTTGGCCATGTAAACTCCACATGAGCCATGATATAGTGCAGCAGCGCACCATTCATGCCATTGTCTTCAAGACGACTCAAGTGTTTTGGCGGGTTTTCCATTCCCGGTCACATATATAGCCAACCAGAGTTCCTCAAGATCGGTGATTGTACATATTTGTAAGTGGGCATAGCCATAATAATCTCGAGCATGGCAAAGAATGATGAATAGAGTAGTTTCTTTCTCACACACTCACGTTCCCATGGACCCATGGTAGAGGTAGTGGCAGAGCTGGGGGTGCCTTTGTTGTGTTTAATAAAATCTTGTTAAATATTTTGACATGACTGGGAGATGTCTTCATCATCTCCATCATCGTTTTGTTCGTCGTTGTTTTTTCCCGTCTCTGTAGTCTTTGGCACCTTTAGACGTTGTTAAAGTTAAATTTTTTCCATGTTTGTTCAGGTATTTTGTTGATTTCAATTTGTTTTTTTATTATTTTTTATTGTGAACTCTTATAAACGACCAACATGCAACATGTTTTGGTTTTTTGGCTGTGCGGTTTTGAGGTTTAATGATTCTTGTCAGTTTGTGTTGCTGTTTGATTTTTTGTTGGCTCGTTTATGATGTCTTTATGAAAGTTTTTTTTTGTTTTTGGTAATTTTATGTTTGCATAATATTAAATTTAGTTAAACTTTGAGAATCGACAAAATGTATATACATTAAGAGCAAAGACACAAACCAAGTTGATCAAGATGTTGCCGTTAACGGGTTAACAGATAAAATAAGAATCTAATATAAAGGTAATCGCTATCAGACATCCACCTAGATGGTGGCAGTTTTGATCCAAAAAAGTGCTCATTGCCTTTAATTGAATATATAAGCGGCGTGATCGGACCTATATTTCAATGCGCACAAAATAGTGTAATAGGTTCAACTTTCGAAATAATTTTATGACTATTTAAATTTTTGGGAAACACGTTCTTTATAAATATTTATTTATTTATTTATTTTTACAAAACGCTTAACAAACACAACAAGTTCAACAACCTGTAAAATATGCCTTTGTAGGCCATCGTAATTATTGCGAGACAGTAAGTATGTGGATTTCCACATGTTTGTTTCTCATGAGTCACGTTGGAAATTTAATTAAAATAAAAACGAAAACGAGTGTTTTAAAAATAAACCAAAATGAAATTACACCCACTACCAAACAACACAAGGCGGCGGCGCAACAACAACACGATGGCAAATAAATGACATTTAATTATAAAATAACAATATTTATACTCAGCGACAACAGTGACAACAATGGAAATGTAAACAGAGAGTAAGTGGTACATGTGTGATGATATTTATAAACAAATACGGTTAACATTGATGATAACAATTATTATCAATATTTAATGAGAATTAATTGAAAAAAAAATCATTGCCAGAAACCATTAAACAGAGGGAGTTGCTATGAAGATATATTGCATTTGTATCTGCGAGATATGAAGGAGCAAATATTAAGCATATAAATATGTGCAAATAAAGGGAATGATTCCAAGACAATTGCTTGGCATGTCTTTAAATTAATATAAATATAAAGAATTTCCACAAAATATATGCAAGATTTTAATTAAATAGAAAGCATAGGCTGTATTATGTACCCTTATTTACATAGGATATGATAAATTACATAGGCTAAGGTTATACATTGAATTGCAAATATTTTTACAGTGTTTAGTAGATGTCAAATTATGTTTCACTTCATTGTAAAAATAATAAATATTTTAGTTTTTTCGTTTGTATTTTTTTGGTCTGTAATTAATATTTGATTTGAACTGAGATATTGACCATTTTGCATCTATATTCAATAGAATGCAAATTTATTTACAAATGACATGGTGACATTTATTACTTGGCTGCAGACTACCACGATCATGATTTCGAAAAAGTCTTTTAAATTTGCATTCTATTAAATATAGATGCAAAATGGTCTTGAGCCAGGACAATATCCCAGTTCAAATCAAATATTGATTACAGACCAAAAAAAATCAAACGAAAAAACTAAAACAAATGAGCGTTGGCACGGCAGAAGTATTGCTGGGTAACTATACCTGCATATACACATACTTACATATGCAACTCAATGAAATGCTTGGAAGATGGCATGTGTGCTTTATTACTTGGTGCGATTTTTTAAACGCAAATTCGGCAAGTGAGTTGTGCTTCTAGTTCGTTTGTGAGAATCATCTCCTTATAGAGACCGGGTTTGATGTTGAAAAGTCGCTGCGAAGCCACCTGAACGAAACCTTTAGACAGGGTGGAAATCATTAAAGTGGTAGTCTGCAGCCAAGTAATAAATGTCACCATGTCATTTGTAAATAAATTTTCATTGTATTGAATATAGATGAAAACTGGTCTTGAGCCAGGACAATATCCCAGTTCAAAAAAATGTATTTTATTTTTTTCCGGTGATTATAGCTACATTTATGCTGACATATCCAAATGTGTGGACCTAAAATTACAAGGACTTTACGAGTTATTTGGTTTTTCGAGTCCTTGACAACAATCATGAAATGCCTTTGTAGGTCTAGCACTCGGTGAATCAGTGCGCTTTTTGAAGTAACAAATGATGATACGTCAATTTTTTGTGTTAGCCAATCAATCCAAAATCCTCCAACTGCATCTAGCTGCCTTGCTCTTCCTTTTAGTCAGATTATTATACATTTTAATGGAAATCTTTTTATTTTCGGAATTTCTACAATTTCCTTGATATGAAGCAAATATTTCCAAATGACAATCACAAATCGAATATTTTATGTCGCGATATTTTCGAGGCTATCTTGAATTATTAATAAATGTTGTATGGCGACTGCAGCTGGAAGCAGAATATGTTTTATTATTTTGGTAGGTTAAGAATGGCTGCACTTCCTAAATATGAGAGGTCACTGGAATATCGTGGGATCATCTAGTTCTAGTCCACAAAATGTTACATTGGTGTTAAAATATTGACAAAAATACTGTACTACAAACCCGGATTTCACACATACACCGTTATATATATTTATATATGTATATATTTTTTAATTATTTATATTTTCATTGTTTGCACTTAGTAAAATAAATAAAAAAATATAGTACTTTGAAGTTATCATGTGCTTATAAAATTATTCCCCAATTTTTCTTCCTAAATATTTTGCAATGTTTAAAGTATCGCCACATCTCTCTTTCATTCATTTTTCCATAATACAGGGTTTTCCAACAAGAGGTGTTATTTTGAATAACCCGGTATTTCGGTAGCTGTCACTTTTGAAGCTTTTATTCTTTGACATTTGACAAGTAGAAACTACGCCATTACGAAAAATGGAACGATATACGCTTCAAGAAGGCATTGAAATTCTTAAAATTCATGAATGAAAATGATCCGGAATTCCATCGACTGATGAGGCCCATTTCCACCTCGGTGGCTACGTCAACAAGCAACATTGTCGCATCTGGGGCTCGAAAAACCCAAGAGTTATTGCTGAGAAGCCTCTCCAGCCTCATCGTGTGACTGTTTGGTGCGGTTTATGGTCCGGCGGGGTAATTGGACCTTACTTTTTCGAAAATGAAGTTGGATCAACAGTTACGGTGAATGGATTGCGCTATCGAGAGATGATTAATGTTTTTTATGGTCGGAGTTGGATGGTATTGATTTGGGCAACGTTTACTTTCGACAAGACGGCGCTACGTGCCACACAAGCAACGAAACCATAAGGGTGTGAAGATAAATTCGTAAGTTAAATTCGTCCCACACCCAAGACACAAACCAATTTAGCTTGTGGAACGTATTTAAAAATATTTTTTTTCGTAAAAAACGCAAAAGAAACAATAAAAATAAGGAATTGTGCAATATTTCTTTAAGAATATTTTAGCTCCAATAATTTGAATACATCGTATCAGTCAGTAGTCCAAAAACTATATAAAATAGGTCATATTAGCCCATGTATTAATGTTACATAGAAGAGACGATATCTCGAAAACTAGAATACATGAATCGGGTAATCCAAAGGAAATTATTTAGCTCTTGGTAAGTAGAATATTTTTTAAAAAAGAATTTTTCAAAATTCCGTTTGAGATCGGAGATATATAGGTTTTTCAGATATCGGGTGTATATATAGAGAATTTTGATTGTCCGATATCTCGAAAACTAGAATACATGAATCGGGTATTCCAAAGGCAATTATTAAGCCCTTGATAAGTAGAATATATTCCAAAAAAGAGTTGGTCTAAATTCCGTTTGAGATAGAGGTAGAGGTGGGGGTGCCTTTGTTGTGTTTAATAAAATCTTGTTAAATATTTTGACATGACTGGGAGATGTCTTCATCATCTTCATAATCGTTTTTGTTCGTCGTTCGGCCTAAATAATTGCCTTTGAATACCTGATTCATGTATTCTAGTTTTCGAGATATCGGACAATCAAAATTCTCTATATATACACCCGATATCTGAAAAACCTATATATCTCCGATCTCAGACGGAATTTGGACCAGGACTTCTTTGGCAAATATTCTCCATACCAAGGGCTAAATAATTGCCTTTGGAGTACCCGATTCATGTATTCTAGTTTTCGAGATATCGGCTCTTCAATGTCACATCAATACATGTGCTAAAATGGCCTATTTTGTATAGTTTTTGGACTTTTGACTGATTCGATGCATTCAAATAATTGGAACGGAAAATATTGTTAAAAAAGAATTACATAATTCCTTTTATTTTTACTATTTTTAGTGTTTTTATTAAAAAAATATTTTTTAAATACGTTCCACATGCTAAATTGGTTTGTGCCTTGGGTGTGAGACGTATTTAACTTACGAATTTATCTTCACACCCTTCGAATCCATTGCTCTTTTACGGGAAAAGTTTCCGGGCCGTGTTATCTCTCGAAGGGGCGATCACAATTGGCCACCGAGATCTTGTGATTTAACACCTTGCGACTTCTTCCTTTGGGGCCACGTGAAAGATAAGGTCTACGCCAACAGCCCAGCGTCGATTCAAGACCTCAAAGATAGAATTCGTGAGACTATCGAGGACATAGGGCAACCACTTTGCGATTTGGTTATGGAAAATTTCATGAAAAGGATATGGTCCTGTACGCGTGGTCGTGGTGGCCATTTGGCTGATGTTGTTTTTCATTATTAACGGCATACCTTCCTCTTTATTATGAAATAAACATCTAAAAAATTCATTTTTCTTTGAATACCACAATAACACCTCTTGTTGATAAACCTGTATATAATCATCCACAAAGAGAAATATTGGAGAACAAATTTTGAGGTTTAGTCACTAAAATCTGTAAGACCGTACACAGTGCACCCTAGTGTTTAAAATTTTTTCGAGAATCGTGAAATGTAGCTTTTGTTCGTCATATGGAAAAATGCATATTTGTCAAATGTCATCAAAATTGGAGGGAAGAGCCAAATTTTGCGTGGAATTATTATCTAATTTGCTCCAGGTCCATAAATACTATTCGCGGACTTTAATTAAATATTTTTTGTGAGTAAAAACAATGATAAGGGGAAAACAATTAAAGTGGAGTTTGTTAAAAAGGGAAAGGAGTACCTAAGTAGCATTGCTTTGAGCAGGCCAATGTCAGTACTCCCACCAAAGTTGTCTAGTTGCTGCTCTGAAAATAAACAAATATTTGCTGAACGTTGATGATGACATGTTGACAATGCCAAATATTAAATGCTTTGGCAATTCGCAAGTACTCCGTCCGTCTATCTGTCCATCCGTTCGTATGAACGATCATATGCTAGTAGTGTAAACAACAATTCGCCAACGAGATACCGACAAATAATTTCTGTATTTTTTATTAACGTGTTTTTTGTTTTCTTCACCATTTCCATTTTTGTATATATTTTTCATTATCATCACATTTTGTGTTCAAAAATAATACAAAAAAATAAAAAAAAGAATAAAACGTTGACAAAAATGTCATCGGTGTTGTTGTTTTGTTTTCATTCCTCATTTTTAGTTAAGGTAGCAAGCAGAAGATAGTGTCTGCTTGTAGCGAGCGCTAACGATAGTAGCAACAATTAAGTGTGGGTGACACATAAAAATGTACTGCACAGTCAGTCAGCCACATCACCCACCCCACCCTACGGAACAACCGACAGTTTTAATGTTTAACGACTCAATGACAGATAAATGTATAACAGAAGCAGAATAACAGAAAAACAACAGAAACGACAATTAAACGTTTATTATGAAAAGAGAAGTAAATAAAGCCAGAGCGAAATGATTTTTTATTCGGTGCTGCAAACATTTCTCTATAGGAAGGGAGAGTAGGGTGCACAGATTGGGATGATTCACTGTTATTCTACGATTTTTAAGAAGTAAAATTTGAAAATATTTTTTTTTAGCTTTGGCACGGCAGAAGTATTGCTGGGTAACTATACCTGCATATACACATACTTACATATACAGTAGGGCGTACCTCAAAAAAAAAGTTCGCCGTACACCTTCGAATATGAAGTATTATTGAAAGGTAGTTTCAAAAAAAAAAATTTTTATTTTTTTATGCCGAACGTAGGGGTCGCGCTTTTACATTTTTCTATATAACTTGTATTTATAAACGGATTTTAAAGTGTGATACATCGATGTTTTTGTCTCGACGAGGCCGATTTTTTTGTCTTTGAAGTCATTGAGCTCAAGCTCCCCCTTCTGGTACTTACCCATCATTTCTCAGTTGCTACTACCTCTAATAATCGAAAATTAAAGCTCGCATAAAATCATGAATCATGTTTGAGCTCAATGACTTCAAAGACAAAAAAATCGGACAAAAACATCGATGTATCACACTTTAAAATCCGTTTATAAATGCAGAAGTTATATAGAAAAATGTAAAAGCGCGACCCCTACGTTCGGCATAAAAAAATAAAAAAAATTTTTTTGAAACTACCTTTCAATAATACTTCATATTCGAAGGTGTACGGCGAACTTTTTTTTTTTACTTGTAACCTGGTACGCTCTAATATACAGCTCAATGAGATGCTTGTAAGATGGCACGTATACTTTATTACTTGGTGCGATTTTTTAAACGTTGTGCTTCTCGTTCGTTTGTGAGAATCATCTTTTTATAGAGGCCGGGATTGATGTTGAAAAGTCGCTGCGAAGCCACTTGAAGAGACTTTTGACATGGTCGAAATCATGATCGTGGTAGTTTGCAGCCAAGTAATAAATGTCACCCTGCCATTTGTAAATAAATTTGCATTCTATTAAATATAGATGCAAAATGGTCTTGAGCCAGGACAATATCCCAGCTCAAATCAAAAATTTTAAAATATTTTTAAAATTCTTAACATTCCATCTGCCACCACCCTTTCCCTTATATACCTGTCAAGTATATATTTACTTAAGCTCTTATACACATATATATGTGTGTATCTATATACATATGCATTCCTTTAAATACACACTTACGTTGTACGTTTTATGTTCATGTAATTGTTGTGAATGTTCCACTCCACACTCTGTGCAACACCGAAGCATTTCGGTCTGTTGCAACATGAAATTACTGTGTGCAGAAAATTCTATGAAAATGTGACAATAACAGTAGTAGCAACAAACGGCAGCAGCAGCAGCAACAATTGTGTGGGTGCAAATGTTTTTATTGGCATCATAAAAATAAAGTTACCCCATTGCTGTTCATGTCGTCCGTAGACCCGTAACAATAACAGTAACAAACGAACCTGGAACATCATGTCCTGCGAGAAGACATGCTCATGGCCATGACACAGCAATGGCTCTGTGTTACGACACGCAGCCAGGAAGTTAAATAATGCAATTTGCGTTTTTTTTGCAATTTTATTTTAAATAAAATAAAACATTATTGCGTGAAATGTTTCAAATGAATTGATTTTCTTTAGGTAGAACCGTTTGTGAGTAGGATTTTTATATTTCTTTATGGCCCTATAATATTCTAGACATAAACACGTATGGGGCATTAAATAAATGGAAAATGCCCCCACAGGTCGTCTTTATATATATTTTTTAAATATTGAAATTTACCTAAGCCAGCAAAAAAGACCTCCCGGAGAAAATTCACATTTTAATTGCAAAATTCGCAGGTTGCTACCACAGTACTCTAACCATCTCAGCTATCCTTTGTTACGAGTGGTGAGTAACAAAAGCAAACCACTTAGTTATCACGAACAAATGTTTTATTAAATTAATTAATGATAATATTTTTATTGCTATTATGAAGTATTAATAAGACTATGCAACAAATAATAAATTTTACATCCGAGGCCTAAAAATTTAATTTTTATAATTCTCTCACGTGTATAGTTATCCATAAATATTTATCAACAAGGCACTGTTAGAATGAATCTGTGTTAGAATGTTAACTATTAACAAATACAACAAAATATTCTTCGAAAATTTATTTATTGTTTTGTTCGGCTGTAGGCTTTATTTGAAAAACAGGTGTTGTTGTTTTTGATAATTTATTTTTTCCCAATATTTCGATTGAAATCTTCAATCATCTTCAGGGGTGTCTCTATACACAAATAAAAATTACACATTTACATTACAAATTTTCTCAAAAAGTAAAACAAATTTATGGATAATTACATTTTTATATATATAATATTATCTGCAGTCTGAGCGGTTTTGCGTGCTTTCGTCTACTGATGACAGTTTTGATCGTCTGTATTTGTCTACTGTGTAACGATAGATTTTGGCGCATTTATCTGTGTCAGTTTTGTAGTTAAGTCTTTTGTTGGTAGGAACGTCAATAATATGTAACATCTCAAGAGTGTATCTTATATTATAATTTCTCTCCACTGTCAGTATCTCTACATTGTCAAAATTTGGCGTATGGCCTGTGATGGTACAGTGCGCTGCAAGAGCGGTCTTCTGCTCTAATGGTCTGTTAATAGCTTTATGGTCAGATTTGTGAGATGATATTCTAGTCTTTAATTTTGTCTTAGTAGTACCAACATTGGTTTTGTCCCCATTACATTTTATTTTGTAGACCACAGTAGATTTTTCCCCATTTTCTAATTTTGTCTTCGTCTTACTAAATAATTGGTTAACAGTATTGTCAGTCTTAAATGCTAAGTTATATTTATCTTTGTCATACAAATTTGAATGTTTAAGTCTTTCTGAGAAACCAGGAGTATATGTCATAGATTTGTATATTTTCTGTGTCCTGTCAATCTCGCCTATTGTTGTCTTTTTATTCCTGCGTCTTATTAGGTCCTCTATAGTTTTTCTTGGAGTCATTTTTCTTTAAAAATTTTCTGATTTTACTTAAATTAGCATTATGGAAATCTTCATCGCTTATTTCTACGACCCTGTTTATAAAATTAATCGCGGTGTTGATAATAATTCTTCTGGGGTGTTTAGATGTGAAATTGATTAATGGTCCTGGTGATGTTGGTTTTTGATACCAATCTAATTTAAGCCGATTTCCTTGTCTGATTACTACCGCGTCCAAATATGGTAGTTTTTCGTCCTGTTCTTTCTCCATGGTGAATTGAGTTTGTCTATTGAATGAATTTAATATTTGCAATCTTTCTTCCACGTTATTTTTCTTTATGATTGCAAATATGTCGTCTACGTATTTCTTCAAGATTCGGGGTTTGGTAGTCATCTTCTCTATTGAATGGTCAAGTAATACTTCCAACACAATGTCTGCACTGATTGGCGATACTGGTGACCCCATCGGCATTCCTCTGTGTTGCTCGTAATTTTGTCCTCATATTTAAAATAACGTGTGTCCTTTATACAAAAAGTCAATAGTTCTATGAATAGGTCTTTGGGTATTTTAGAGTATTCCTTAATGACGTCCCACTTATTTTCTATTGTGTGAAACCACGTCAAATGAGATTAATATTTCGTCTTCGTCAATATGTATATTAGTAATCTTCGATTTAAAATCCTTTGCGTCCTTTACATTGTATACAGAATCCTTCGTAAAGTTTTTGAGTATCTCCACCAAGTACCTGCATAATTCATTTGCTGGGGCGTTAATCGATGAACATATCGGTCGAAGCGGTGTTCCTTCCTTGTGTATTTTTTGTAGTCCATAAATCGTTGGAGCCTTTGCTATTGTATTAAACATATTGTCAATTAATGTATTATTTTTATTCTGTAAGCTCGATGTTATATTTGTTATGTTATTCGAAATTATACTTCCAACACGATACTACAAATATTAAAGGTATCTGTGACGAATTTTAGTTAAAAATATCCATAAAATAATTCTAATATCGTTTTAGACAAAGTACATCAAACACCGCTTCGATAAAACGGTGGTAACCCAGTGTAATTGAAAATAAATATTTGAATTATATTGAATTAAAATATTTGAAATACAAAAATAAAACAATAAATTTTAAGCAGAATGACTTAAATCAATCAATTATGACAATAATTTATCGTATGTGCTTGTCTAATAAGTTCATGGAGAGAAAACTGAGTAGTGCGAAAAACTCCTTACGGTCAATAATAATTTCATTTAATTTATTTCAGTCTATGGATATACAATAATCCTTACAGATCATAAGATCTAAGAATTAATTATTTAAAAATAAATTAAATTTAATATCTTATATACCCTCCACAACGGTCCCATAGTATTACCGGTTGATTAGACTATGTCCACTTTACAAAGAAGTGAAGTAACTACTAATATATATATATAGCACTGCAATTGCAATCAAAAAGTGAACATGAGGGAGCAATCTTCAGAAATGTACTCTAAATATCAGGGATATTGTCAGTCGTCATTAGGTAGATACATTTTCCCTCAGAGACGATTTCTCCCATTTGCAATTGATTGATTGATTCAGCTACAAACAGAATGACTGTATCATTTTGATAAGAAAAGTACATATTTCAGAGATCCGTTATGTTTCGCCTCCATATTGGAATCAACGCATCTAATTTCATGATTCTAGGTACATCTGTTTGCTTGATACCACTTTTACAATGTTGACCCTAAAAGCAAGATTTTGGAGAAATACTCATATTGTGTTACTTCGCTTTGACGAAATGTGTTCTTCGGAACAATATTACAAAAGTAAATTATAGTATACAATTATTCTATTTGAGATTGCAATTTACATAATAAATTTTGAATAAATATAAAATTAATTATTATAAAAATAAAATTTCTACAAAGTGAATGATGTTAAATAAAGGTGTTAAAGGTATTGCAAGTACCTGCAAAATAAGATATTGATGGGTCTCGTACACAAAACTGATTCATAGATATGATCAGTTATATGTACTGCGGCTAATATAGGGTCCGCCAAATAACTTTTTTTGAAAATGCTATAAAAAAATACTGCTGCCTCGGCACCCCACAAATAATAGTCCAACGGTTGAATAGTTGAAAAAAAAACGTTAGATGGCGGACCCTATAGAAAATTGTGCTAAAATAAAGTGGCAATTGTATGAGTTTGCAGAAAAATGCTGACGAGATATTAATTCCACAAAAAACTACAACTCAGACGAAAACTTTCACATTCACACTTTGAGTCAAACTGTGTCCTGCGCATAAATTTTTTGTCAACGACATTTTTAGGTTATGCTTACCACGAATAGCAAAATTGCAAAGCTTAAGAAAACTGTCTTACAGTAATCACAAAATGTTAAATTTAATTGTTCATCTTTACTTCATTATTTTCCGTATACGCCCTAATTTTAAGTACTTTGTATAACTGCTTTAGGTCCGAGTTAATCCCATTTCTTTGAACGTCAAACTTAAAATATTTTTTAGGCTTGCGGTGTTGCCACCAATTTTTCTCCAGTACATTTTCTCGATTGCTTAAAGTGTTGCCATATAGAAAATGCATAAACATTCAACAGTTTCCAATTTATTTTTTTTTTGAATTTCTGCCTAAAAATGGATTTGAGATCAGTGTGTGCAGTTGCAATGGGATAAATTAGATTGTGTATGAGGCATAAACGACTTTTCTATTTGAAAAGTCCAAGTATGCCACGAACCACTTTCAAATGTCTGCCGGTACGAGGTACGAATCCGTGCAGTCAACATGAAAACAATGCGGCAAATACAAAATAACGTTTGATAGTCATTTGTCGCAAACAAACTTTATTTGCCTCAAACACTGTACTTTTGCAGTAACCATTGAAACAGTTCCCACGAATGGAAACGTTTATCGTAAAAGTATCTTCCATTGTTGTGCACGTACTTTCTTTTATTACAAAATATTCATAATTTACATTTATGGCAAGCGAAAGTCGTTGAAGATCGCTTATTGTCTTTAAACATGATTGGCAATTTTAAAGATAGTTGAGAGAATTTTAAAGAGAGTGTAGAGAATTTTAAAGATGGTTGAGAAAATGACTATTTGGGAGGCCTTCTTAGTCCTTCTTTTCACCGCTAGGTGTTGTGGGTATTATTCTATGCACCTTAATTTTTTGTTTCGGCCCATAATAGAGACTTCAACTGAGTACTCGATATTTGTAGACACAAGGCAATAGCATGGGATATATCGGAGTGTCCTTCCGTTTTATCGTTTACTTTATTTATTTTCGATTACTGTTTTATAGTGTAATTTTATATTTTCAAAACTTTCAGGAATTTCCTACATTACAAGCTTGTCGGAGATTTTCCTCACTTCTCTGCCGGATTATCTTAGAAGCTTTCATTTTATTCCTGCGACGTAATATTTAAGTAGTCATTAAACGTCCCGTCTCTGTGATTAATGACACATCATGCCATCATGTGAATAATTGATACCGGCAATTATTCTGTGCACAGGATGAAATCATTGCTATTTCTGTGGGATCGAATATCAAAATTATTAAATGTTGTAACATTCAGAGTGCCTCTACTCTAATTACGGGTAATTATAACATTTTTCACAAACGTAATATTCAAGTTCAACAATTATTGAAGTGATTAAGGCAGTAACTGATACAACCAACAGGCTGGTCTCATTATAATGACGGATACTTACGAAATCTTCCCCTCTCCCTGCACAACAATATTATTATGAAAAATAAATAAATAAATTCTTGCCCTCCATTAATTTACTATAATTTGAATTGAATTCTGTGGCATATTTAACTTAAAACCCTTTATTATTTATTTCAATTGCGATTTTGTGTAGCGAAATTGATTTAAATGATAGGGGAGGACACTCCACACTTAATTAACCCCCCCCCCAGGGATTTGAACACCCACAGTAGATACTTAGCCACGGGCACTGTTTGCCAAGCTATTTGCGCTCAATTTCAGTTGCAAATCAAATCAAACATTTATGTGTGTCACAACACAGCATTAATTGCAACAAATTACACAACTAATGATGGCGTAAATGTTGTGGAATTATCATCGGCGTTGAACGACGACGATCCAATTGAATTGAATCAAAAAAAAAAAAAAGAACAAAACACAGTAGACTTCGAATAACTAAACACACAAACGACAACGTACATTATTCATTTATTTACAACAATGATATGTACACAAGGCTGTATCGATTTCATTCAAATGGAATATCTTTTGGATAAAAAGGGAGTTCATGGAAAATTTTAAATAAATCTTAAAATATTGAGAAAAATAATAAAAAATCAAAATTAAGTTAAAAAATATTTTAAATTTTGAAAATCAAAACAAAAGGTTTAAAATTATAAAAACTTACAATATTGAGAAAAATAGTAAAAAATTAAAATTAAATGAATTTAAAAAAATATATTAAAATTTTGAAAATCAAAATAAAAGGATAAAAATTATAAAAACCTAAACAAGTATTATTGGGCGATGCAAAAGCACGTCGATATTATAAAAGTAATGGTAATTACCATGGTATATTATATTAATATCGGCCAAGTACTTCAGGAGTTACAGGTGATTGGTTGAACACAACTTTTTCAAAAAAAAATTGCAATTTTATCAATGTTATATTGTTCCCAAAATGTTTGAAAACAAATATGTTTTCTTAAGGGCGACGACATAGAATTTATAGTGATCACTAGCAGCATTTCGTGATTTTTCGAAATTTGTGCAGAAAAAATACCACTACGGCCTAATGTCCACATGTGATGTTCGCATTAGGCGGAAATTCAAATTGAATAATGTGAAAAGAGAACAACAACAGCAGCAGCCAAACAAATTAAATTCAATTATGTCAAAATACAACATCAAAAAGTCAACAAAAAATACAACAATGCAAACAAAATTTAAAAAAAAAAAAAAAAAAAAAAACAGAAAAAAGCATGTCATGAGTGACACATGACGGCAAAACAACAATTACGGGAAACAATCATATTTTTCAATAACGAAAAATAAAATAAAAACAAGTAAGGAAAGGCTAAAGTCGAGCGGAGCCGGCTATATGATACACTCCACTTTCTATCCTATTACAATTCAATTCGGTAAAAAAGTGAAATCGGGAAGGATTTTTGTATCCTGTAAAAGTATGTGTTTTACAAAAAACGTTAAATCGGAAAGAACATCTGTATGGGCGTATATTGAAACATGGAACGATGTGTCCCACTTGTATGTTTATAGGTAAAATATAATATGTAAAGTGTGGCCAAAATCGGTTAAACATTTGGGAGAAACATTCGTATATATATAAATAAATGTATATCTAACTCTGAACCGATATTACCCACTTTCACCATAGATGTTTTAGTTAGATTATTAGATATTTTGCCAATTTTAAGAATTATGAATAACACCGTTGAACAAACATGAAAAAATTTTATTTCACATCAACCAAGCTATATTTTTATGAATATAGTGACCTACTATGTCAAAACCTCATACTCAGTTTTTCATTCTCTGGTCGAATTCTCCTATAAAAGGACTTCGAAGTTGCAAAGGACATGTCCCCTTCCATCAAATTTCGATTAATAGAAAACGAGAATTAATATATCTGATAACATTAATTGTGTTAGGAATTTTGTGAAAAAAAAAATTAAAATATTTCTGGAGACTATACTAAAGTATGATTTTTTAGCTATTATCTTTTTGGCAACAGCTGACGCACGTTTCGTGTTTTGTTTCACTGTCAAACATCTTCAGTTTGGTCTATAATTAAACCATGAATCGTCTTACAAACGAACAACGCTTGCAAATTATTGAATTTTATTATCGAAATGCGTGCTCTGTTAAGAAAGTTCATCGCGCGCTTCTTCCATTTTGGTCAGTTTAATCGACCCATTGAAGCGGCTATTCGGGCTATTGTGACATTGCGTGCAGAGCTACCAATGCATCCAGAAAAAGTCACAGTTTGGTGCGGTTTATGGGCTGGTGGCATCATTGGACCGTACTTCTTCAAAGATGATGCGAGTCGTAACGTAACTGTGAATTGCGAGCGCTACCGTGAGATGATATCCATTTTTTCCCCCAAAATGCAAGAGCTTGACTTGCATGACATGTGGTTTCAACAAGACATGCCACACAGCACGCGCAACAATAGACTTATTGAGAGGCGAGGTCGGTGAACATTTTATTTCACGTTCGGGACCGCCTAGATCATGCGATTTAACGACTTTAGACTATTTTTTGTGGGGCTATCTTAAAGCTCATGTCTATACAGATAAGCCCGCTTCAGTTGACGCATTGGAATACAACATTGAAGCATTTATTCATGAGATACCGGCCGAAATGTTGGAAAGAGTATGCCAAAATTGGACTAAGTGGATGGACCATTTGAGGCGCAGTCAAGGTCAACATTTGCATGGAATAATCTTATTAAATTTATTAAATATTAAATTATATGGACCGTACTATCGATTCAAATAATGATTTCATGCATTTTTCTGAATTTTATGTGTTTTTTTTTTTTTTTTGAAAAACTTTCCTATAGCTTTTAAAAATCACCCTTTATAAAAATATATACATTTTTATTTTATGTGAAATCAAAATTTTTGGGTCTAATTCATAGAATGCGAGAAATGCTCCGCAGAATAATCGTGTTTCTCTTATTTAAGACGTCACAAGTTACAGACAAACACTCATCATATGTTGCTGCCATTGTGGCGTATGAGTAATCGACCCATTTTTAAATACAACAACTCCTTCATTAGCAATGCATGTGTATTTTCGATAAGAATAAAAGAAAAAACAACCAACCATTATTGCATACGAGTGAGATGATGTATAATTTACATTTCTGAGAATAATTAAATATTTTGTGATCATTACATATGCATGAATTCATTTATTCATGCGGACATATTCGCATTCGCACAAGAAAAAATTAATTAACCCGCAAAGTACCACACGACGTATGAGTGACGAATACCAAAAACGAAAATGGACATTTTGTGGCAAACAACAGCAGCAGATACAGATGTTTTCCATCATCACGGAATTAAATGCAGAAATGCAACTCCCACTGTTTCGCTGTTTGTTTACGGACTCGGACATTTCTTGGAAATATGCACCAGAGCCTTGCGTAAATTGAAGTAATCATTAAACGAAAGAACGAACGAAAAAAATTATGAAAAATTAATGATTACTGACAGAATGCTGAGTGAGGATGGCCCGGCACGGCAACAGCACATCAACGGCAGCCGATGAAATCAGAGCAGTAGTCAGTCGACAAAGGCTCAGCCAGAAGAGGCCAGACAGCGAACGAGCGAGCGAGTGAATGAAATAAAGTACAAATAATCATAAATTAATGAGAATTTATGCGCGAGTCTGTTTGGAAAAACAATTGGACAAGTGAGCCGGCAAGTGAGCGAACAAGGGAACGGCGTCAGCCACAAACAGAAAATGAAAAATCAATTAAATCAAATGATGTTAAACACATGCCTCACATTGGCGAGAGAACTCTTTGTATTTGCTGGATGGGGGGTTTGATGTGAAGAAAAACATGTTAAGAAAGCTATGGCCATAATGACGAAATTTATGTGTACGAGTCATAAATTTTGTGAGAAAATTTTTTAAATTCATACTTTGTTGGATGGGAATATTTTTCGGAAAATATTTTGATTAATAAATGTAATAAGAGGGAAGTTCAGTAAATAGTGGATATCAAAAAATGCATTCACATTCACCCACTTTTTGTTCATTCTTCCACAGATGACTCACATGCATTTATGCCAGAAAATCCAAAATGTTGAGAATTTTTTAACTTCTGAGATATTTCATGTGAAGCGAACGCTCGCATATTTTGGTAAAAATTTTCCATTTATGTGCTTTTCCATAGAGCAGCATTTCACGATTTTCAAAAAAAAAAAGAAATTTTAGGCAATAGGGAGGATCGAAAATAAAACATTTTTGCCAATTTGTCGGTAAGAGAGATAAACATATTTTTTTTAAATTTCAAGCAAATGTCTTCTGCACCCTTTTCAATTGCAATTCAAAAGACATCACTTCAAAACCACACCAGTTGAAATTCAAAAATTCCATTTGAAATTCAAAAAATGTCCATTGAATTTCAAAACTCGTCGTTTGTAATTCAAAAGACAGCATTTGGAATTCAAAAGTCGTCATTTGTAATTCAAAAGACATCATTTGAAATTCAGAAGACATCATTTGAAATTCAAAACTCGTCATTTGTAATTCAAAATCCATCATTTGTAATTCATTCTACACCCTTTTCAATTGTAATTCAAAAGACATCACTTCAAAAGACACCGGTTGAAATTCAAAAATTCAATTTGCAATGCAAAAAATATACAAATTGGATATTTTTTCAAAATTTTGATTTTCGTTCATGACATTGTTGTTGTGTGATTTACAATTGCATTTATTACAACTTTCCCATATCTGGGTTTCTGAAACAATTATCTCACAAATATTCCATATTTAGTCAGCAATAAAATATTTTTCTATTCTCTATATTGAGAAAAAGTTACGCGGGTTTTTCTAAAGCTACTTTTCTCAATTTTTCACATTATTTCACTCTTATTATTTAAAACTAATTAAAGATTAATTTTAGTTGGGAACATCCTCAACTTTTTTGAAGCCAGCTTAAAAATTAGTAGACTAAGTACCAGGAACACTGCCATGAAACTTATGGAGCGTCTTATTGACACTATTAGCTATTAACAAAATTTATCTTACAAAAATCGAGGGTATATTTTTTGTTTATAAAATGTTTATAAAAAATAAGAAAGCAACTTGAAAAACCTTTGACTGGGTGGAAAGTGGTAGTCTGCAGCCAAGTAATAAATATCACCATGCCATTTGTAAATAAATTTGCATTCTATTAAATATAGATGCAAAATGGTCTTGAGCCAAGACAATATCCCAGTTCAAATCAATAAGAAAAAACTTTAAAAAATATTTTTTTAAGATTTGACAATTTTCTGTCTAACTACATCATTTTAAGTTGAAGTTGAGGAAATACAAGTTGAAATTTAGAAATGTAAATTGAAATTTGGAAAATACAAATTGAAATTGAGAAAATACAAAAATGAAAATGAGAAATGTAAATTGAAATTTAGAAATGTAAATTGAGAAATGCAATGTAAAATTCTGAAATGAATATTGAAATTGAGAAAATTAAAATTAAAATTGAGATATAAAAATACAAGTTCAAAAATGAAAACAGAAATTCAAAAATGAAAATTGAAATTGAGAGTAAATTTGTATCTTATCAATTTCAATTTACATTTCTCAGTTCTATTTTTTTTCAATTTCTATTTACATTTCTGATTTTTAATTTATTTTTTTTCTCAGTTCCAATTTGCATTTCTCAATTTCAATTGAAAATGTTGTAGAAGAAATTGCTAGAAAATAGTAAATAATACTAATATTTGTATCAATTACCACAAAGAAGATCAATTTTTTATTGACAAAAATAATTAATTTTCTATCCACCCTAATGTCTAAATTTCTCTTTTGAAAATCTGAAATGCAGCTTTATTCACTTTATTGAAAAATACATAATTGCAAAATCGGAGAGATGAGCCAAAATCGCTTCACATAAGTTGTTTCTGGTTTGCTATTATGAGTATGCATAAATGCATAGAATAATTATTTTTTTGTTCTTCCAACGCAAAATTTTTATTTTTTTTTTTTTGCATAGTGCTTCCAAAGAATATCCCTCCTCTGGAAAAATAAAACATTACAAAATCCACACTCTGAGTTGTTCAATGAAAAATGGAAAAACAAAATGAACAAAATATGTATCTCCCCAGTTTTACCATAATTTTGTTGAATACATTCGCCACAATTCCATAAATAAATGTAGTTCATTTTCTCATTTCTGACATCCTGTTTCATACACAAGCAAAAATACACACAAAGGACATTCTGCGAACTGTATAAAAAACATTAATGTGTCACATAACATTTCAGCATGATTGCGGAAAATTACTTTGTTACCCGGTAGCCAGTCAGTGCATATTGTAACAGGCTCATACCACCTTAACAGTTTTTTCGGTTGGTTGAATGCTGTATTTGGAAGAGTTTGAACAGATGTGTTTGCATTTTTCCGAATTCGTATTTGTAAGGTTTCAAATGGGAATAGAGAGATACAAATAGTACCAACCAAACGATTGTACATACATCGAATTGCGCAAACACTTAAAATAAAAGCATTTTTAAAAATTCAAATACATTAAAAGGGTAAAATGTGGAAAAAGGGATAAAATTGGTACCGATTAAATGGCTATAATCATAAATTTCCTTTGGTGCAAAATAAAGAAAATTTTCAAAAAAAAAAAAATACTTTTAGAAGGTCAACAGGGATTAAAATGGAACCAATCATGCAGCAGTTAGAATCGTAAAATTCGGTATTGTAATTCACTCTGGCTGAGTAGACTCGAAAAATACACCAATTTTTCGATATTCGTACTTTTAGGCTTGAAATGGGCAAAACCGGATAACATTTTTAATTACAACAACTTCTTCGTTCACAATGCATGTGTATTTTCGAGAAGAAGAAGAAAATAAAACAAGCAACCATTGTTGAAATATTATTGAAATATATAATTTACATTTCTGAGAATAAAAAAGAACAAAAATATTTGCTCATTACATACGCATGAATTCACTTATTCATTCGGACATATTCGCAACAAAAAAAAAAAATATTAACTAACAAAGTATCATACGACGCACAGAGGGTTGAATTGTCAAAAATGGAGATTAATTCGAAAATTAAAATTAATTTTTTTGAAAATGTTGTATTATTCATACATATGTACATTAGAGTGGCTTCTGTTGTGAGGAAGGAAAAAATGTTGTTGATGTTCCCGACTAAAATGAAAGATTGGTTTGTTTTATGTGTTCTCCCAAAATATTTCGCTTTTATCATTATCCGTTCGTGAGCTGGACGCGTTCAAAATAACCTCTATAAATCAGGTTTTTCTTGAATAAAATTCATCATGAGAATGGTATTGAGAAAAAACCGCTAGAGCTTAAAATCCGACCCGAGCCTTATCAAGCCATATTAAAAACTTGCAATATGACTCAATATAAAGGACAGATTTATACTATTTTAGTGCTATTTTTGATGAAATTTTTATAAAAAAAACAGCAATATCTTCCACATGTTTAGTTCGATTTATGTTTTTAGGGGCTCGTTGGAGAGGTATTGATAACCAATTGCAATTTTTAGAATTTAATAACCATTAAGGGCCGCAATTTTTTTCTTACTGTTAATACTCAGTGGGTTAAATGTGAAGTAAAAACTGAAATATGTGGTTATTTGCATTGCAAACATATTCTAGTCGTATATAAAGATAATTTTTGGAAAGAAATTCTAACATTTCAAATGTTCTCCCTTAAGAAATAAAACATGAATAATCTACATAAACTTTATAAAGGAGAACAATTGAAATGGTTTTAAATGCTAAATTAACATAGATAGATGCATGAAATTTAAAGTATATTTAGCAGATTTTCTTCTCTTTCATTTGATACCCATATCGCCATTGTATGATACGCAAAAGTCCGAATACTAAATTATTGAAACATTTACATCCTTTGGAAATTAAAAGTTCTGTAAAAAAGACAAACGAACACGAAATAAAAAACTGAGTATGAGTTTTCCTATGACCTATAGACCTATAGTTTCACTTCTATATAATCTCGTTCTTGGGAGGGAAATCATGTCGCACGGTTTTATTGTAACATCTTATGTGAAGTTTTCCTCCCAATTTATGCATTGAAAGACCAAAATTTCAGATGTTAATTTTCAAAAGTTAGCTTTTTGTACGACTAGAATGTGTTTACGATGCAAATAACCCCATATTTCAGTTTTTACATCGCATTTAAACCACTGAGAACCAACAGAAAGAAAAAAATTGTCGGCCCTTAATGGGTTAGGAAGTTCTAAAAATTGGAATTGGTCATCGATACCTCTTCAACGATCCAACAAAAACACAAATCGAACTAAAAATATGGAAGTTATTGCGTTTTTTTTTTAATGCAACAAAAAATTGCACAAAAATGATAAAATTCCAATTCTGGGTTAAAATGCTAGTTTTTGATATGGATTGATAAGGCTCGAACCAGATTTTAATTTTTAGCAGGTTTTATCTAAATACCATTCTCATCGTAAATTCTATTCAAGAAAAACCTGATTTATAGAGGTTATTTTGAACGCGTCCAGCTCACGAACGGACAATCATAAAAGCGAAATATTTTGTGAGAACACGTAAAACAAACTAATCTTTCATTTAAGTCGGGAACATCCACTATTTTTATTTTGAGGCCACTCTAATGTACATATGCATACATATGGAACTCAATGAGATGCTACTAACATGGCATGTGTACTTTATTACTTGGTCCGATTTTTAAACGCATATTCGGCAAGTGAGTTGTGCTTCTCATTCGTTTGTGAGAATCATTTCCTTAAAGAGGCCGGGTTTGATGTTGAAAAGTCGGTGCGAAGCCACCTGAATGAAACCTTTGACAGGGTGGAAATCATGATAGTGGTAGTCTGCAGCCAAGCAATAAATGTCAACATGTCATTTGTAAATAAATTTGCAATCTATTAAATATAGATGCAAAATGGCCTTGAGCCAGGACAATATTCCAGTTCAAATCGATTATAAAATTCACCAGTAGCGAAAATATCGATGACATGTGTTGTTTATTTTTCCTGTTGCTCTGCCTTAAAGTCAAGAATGTTTTGAGTTTTTCGCAAAGAGTTGTGAAAATTGCAAATTGACATATTTTAAAGGTTAACATATTTTTCGCCATTGTAAAAAGTAACACTTGGGTTATGGAATCTCCAAGTTCAGGTGTCTTAAAGTGATTTTACAAAAATAGAACATGAATGTATTGTACAAATATTTTTAATCAATTATTGAAAACATGTCTAAATTTGAGGTATTTTAAAAATATATGTGGAGTTTTAGTTACGAATTCTGTAGCATACCGCCTGATGGTGAATTTCTAATTATATTACAATGTATTAGCTTCAATATTCCGTAATAAAATGTTGCGCGTTTTTGCGTCAATTAAAAAAATATTACTAAAAATTGTGAAAGTGGTCAATCTTTGTGGGTATTTGAATAAATGAAATTGTATTGTACAACATGAAATTTGAATATGACGAAAACTTTATATTTAAGCATTTTGTAAGGAAAAGTAAGTTTTGTTTATGTACTTAATACTTATGTCAACTAAATGAAACAACTATTTCCCATATAAAAGCACCGACAGAAGCAGTATAGGATTTTAAAATGTACAATAAATCTTGATTTATAAACATCCCTCTACAAAAGCAAGTCAGCAAAGTCTAGAGTCGGACGATGTCGGCTATATGATACCCTGCACTTTCTACTCTATTCCAAATAAGTTACTACTAATTCTAGATTAATTTAAAATATTTGTGAAAGTTTAATGACGGACATTAATAAATATTTGCAATTGAAATATAACGTGTTGTTCCAAATTAGAACAATATCGTTTAAAATATGTGATATCTAGAGCGAAAAAAGTCAAATTGGAAGTGACGTTTATATGGAAGTTATATCTAAATCTGAACCGATTTGCCGGTCAAACTTGATACCTTATGACTTGTTTTTAATTAGCACGGTAAAAATTAGAAAAAGTGATAAAACTTATACGGAGCAAATGAACAGAATCAAGAAATTAGGGCGGGAGAAAATGGATTTTCGAAATTTGTACGTTTGGCATCAAAATAGGATGGAAACTAAACAGTTGTAGCTGAAAATACACCCAATATCTAGAGTAGTTAAGAATTTATATAAACTTTTGGAATTAACTTGAAGTTTTATTTCGATATATGTACAGTAGGTTGGGTCGCGGTCTATACAAAGGGAAAAACAATTTCCAGTCAACCAACGAAAATTAAGTTTGGGTTCGAGCGCCCCGGTAGTCGAGTTGGTAGCGTACTCGGCTATCAGCGTGGGGGTCGTGGGTTCGATTCCCACCAGAGGCTCTGGTCTGTCGCTGCAATAACTAGCTTCAATGGTCTTAGTCACCCCGGCTCAATCCCTGGACCCAAAATTAGAATATAAATTTACTTTGTATTGTAATTCATAATAAATAAATAAAATAAATAAATAAGTTTGGGTTGTTTAATGATGATTTGTAAAATATTTCGTTCCAAGATCAAGCCATCTATGAGTTAAACGCACCTGAAAATAACCCTAAGCAACATATTTTTAGTGTTGCATTTTTTGTCAAAAAAATCCTCAAATAATATACCCTTGAAAGCTCATTAACTATAAATTTTGTTTCTTGTCTTAGAGTAACTTATTGGTCGAATTATTAGACGTTTATAGTATTTTTGTGTGGTTTTGCACAGTGACAACTGAAAACTATTTCGTATTTGGTGGTATTATTAAAAAAAATTAATATCTGCAGACATTACCTTACGAATGATGCCTAAATGATGAACATCGGAATGAAATTGACTCAGAAAACATCTCATTCAATAAATTATTTCACAAAAAATGGAGTCAGTGACGTCGTCCAATATTCAACATTTAGGCATCATTCGAAAGGTTTTCATTCCTTCTATTTTTTATAACAAAAAGAAATATGAGTTTTATGATGTCACCTTGAAAAACCTCAAAAAACAATATAAACGACCAATAATATGATCGATGAGCCATTCTAAGATAAGTATACAAAATTGTATTTAAAGTGCTGCCAAAGGTCTATAAATTCAGAAAAAAATTGACAAAAATGCAACATAAAAAATTACACGGGAGGGACATCATGATTTTTGGAGGTGTTTTCAGGAGCTTGACCCTGTGACGAAATATTTTCCTGATCATCATTAAACAATCCAATCTTCATTTCTGTGGGGTGACCGCAGCAATTTATTTTCGTGATCCATTCTAGTAAATATATTTGCCAAATAACAATGCAAGTACTTCGAAAAATGTGCTTCAAGCAATATTTTATTTAGAGCAGTACTGGAAATTAACAACATTTGTTAAATAAGTACACTCAGAAAAAAGTATGCCACGAATTAAGTAAATATGTACTAAATATGAGGAAAATTGAACTTCGTATAGCGGTAAGGTAATAAGTTCTCACATCAAGTACAAACTTTTCCTTGGAAATAAGACATGCTTTTAAGTTGATTCCAGTTCAACTTTTCCTCAAAGCAAATAAAATTTACTCAAACTGAGGAAACCAAGTAAATGTTTACTTAATCTGAGGAAAATTTTTAAGAACATTTACTCAAATCAAGTAAATTTATACTCAATCTGAGGAAAATTTTCGGAAATTTTTCCTTAAACTAAGAAAATTTGTATTCAGCCTGACTACAACTTTACTTGATAGTTGAAATAAATTATTTCGCTTCAGAGTATGCAACACTTCTATCAAAAATGACAACATGGAATAGTTCTCAAATGTTTCATGTTACTCCTACCATAAAGAGTTGAAGTGTTTCACCATGACTGCTGCGGAGGCTAGGTAGGCACCTACGGAGAGATTTTTTTTAGAATAATGTTTGAAGTACTTAAGAAGAAAGTCTTGGCAAACGAACGAGAATTGTTTCTTAGGGTATTATTCATATATTTTTCCAAACACACACATAAATTTAAATACACACATTAACTTTATTTCAAGGAAAAAATATATTTTTAAGTAAATACTTCCAGAATGGAATTTTTGCATGCAATGAATTTCTTCATTATTTTCTTTCTTAAAAGCTAGTAAATTTTCTTCCGCACAAGTATGAATATACTTAATTGTAAGAAGTTTTTACTAGATCCAAAAATGTTTTTAAGTAAATTTACTACCCTATTTTGAGTATATGTAATATTTCTTCCGGCTTTGAAATAAGGAAACTGTTCTTATATCTACTTAATTTTTTCATCATAAAGAAATTTTAACTAAACTAGAGTAAAATTGATAAATTATATTGGAGTAGGGATTTTACTCAGATTTAAGAATGCTATTTTTCTAGGTGTAGTTGCATATTGCAAATACCAGTGAAATACAGCCTTTGGCAACCCTAAGTCTAGCCTCCTGAAGATTTTGTTGTTTGCATTGTACCTATTTCAATATAATGCATTGTACCTATATTAAAGCAAAAAAGCCTCCGCATAGTCGCTCCAAGAAACTCCTGCAGAAAGGCAATCCTCATGCGATGCCATGGGGTGGTATCCGTCATTCATCAAAGTGTGTTGCAGACGTTAAAACTTGTCGACAGGTAATCAATAATAATGTCCATTATAATGTCCATTCATCCGTCCATACCAAATACATAACGAAGTCTTCTTTCCGTCTTGCCTTCCTTTGTATGCTGATGACGTTGACGTTGGACGGTGATGGCGTTGATAGAGATGATGATGGCGGTGGTGGGCCTTAAACAACGGCTGAATGGAGAGGCTTACGTAGCCTCTTGCAAGTGTGGCTGGATGGTGTTAATGCAGCTGCTACTGCATACCAAATAATAACAATAATCAGTTGTTTGCTTCCTTGTCGGTGAAACTTGGCTTGGCTTGGCCATAACCAAACCACCCACCGTTCCCAGCATTGACACACAGAGACGATGTTATTAATGACTACGGCTGTCTAAACTTAAAGACATTCATAAGAAGCAGAAGAAGAAGAAAAAAGTTGAAAGTTGCATTTCTGCTGATGCTGCTGCATACTTCAGCGGTATCAAATGTTTAAATAATGTCTTAACCACCTCTTCTAACAAAATACTGGCTGACTGACTGACTGGATGGCTGGCTGGCTGGCTACGGACATATTGGCCACCAAAACCCAATCCCAAGCCATCATTTGTGTGCTGACATTGCTGTTGGTGGGTCTGGTTGATGGTGGTGGCATTCAACACCGTTCGGGTTGTTTGAGGCTTAAAAGCATTTTGCACTTGGTCACAACGCTTGAATTGCAACGCAACATGCCGTTCCATTCCATTCGCTTCGCTACGGATCGTTTGGATTGGTTTGGTTTGGCTTGATGTGTTTAAACAAATCACATGTAATTTATTTAACTAAATTACCAACAATAAACATCGTAATGATGGTGTGATGGTGATGGCACATCTGCACAGGGATTATACGAGGGTGGGCTGGGAAAATTTCCCGCAAATAAAGAGAAGATGAGGTTTAGTGTTTGAGGGGCTTCCGATTCATCATTTTGAAAACTAGAACAAGAAGAATAACTGAAATAGGGTCTTTCGAGATAGCCGGAATATGCAACTAGCCCGACTACTACAGCAATCGGCAACACTGTCTAAGATTTTTTTTTATTTCGGAAGCAGTGTTCCCGTTGCAAAGCTACTGAGGGTGCAATTGACATTTGGTAATGTATTTTGGATTTCTCCATTCGAAAACGATATTAATTTATTATGGATATTTTTTTATTTTACTAAAATTCCGATTTTCGTTGAAGGTTCCTTTAATATTTGTACTCTCATTTTGGAAATATATATATTTATATTCCCAATTAAAAGTAATTGTGATGACACAAATTATGGAAACGGAACAGAATTCACAAAATTAAAAAAAAAAAATATTTTATTCAGAAATTTGAAGAAATATTTTAAAAACGTTTTTTGAACAAAATGAAAAATCCCAAAAAATTTTCTAAGATGAAAAAACCTTTTTAGAATTTATTTTCCCTGTATTAGGATGTGTGTTTTTTTGAAAACTGTACAGGAACAGTTTCCAAAAAAATAGATTTTTTAAATTGTGTAAATTTAATGACAAATTTCAATATTATTTTTTTTTTTGATCAAAATGAAAAATGGCAACAGATTTCCAATATAAACAAATACAATTATGGAATTTACTTTACTTATTTTAAGAATTGTAGATTTTTTGGAAAACACTCAATAACAGTTTCCAAAAAATTGAGTTTTTTTTTCGAAAAAAAAAATGATACATTTAAATAATAATATTTTGAAAAAAAAGAAAAAAGTCTGGATTTTATTTTCCCTTTTTAGGAATTGTTGATTTTTAGAAACAATAAAAAAAAACAAAATAAATAATTAAAAAAAATATATATTTTCTATGAGTTTTGAATGTAATACATTCGAATTTCAGATAATTCGATCAAATAATTTCTTCTTAAGAAGGAAATCTTTGTTTTTGGTAATGGAAAGGAGGAGAACCACACTCAACCATACACACATTTGACCAGTTGAGTGTGGTTCTCCTCCTTTCCATTACCAAAAACAAAGATTTCCTTCTTAAGAAGAAATTACTTGATCGAATTAGCTGAAATTCGAATGTATTACATTCAAAACTAATAGAAAATCAATCAATCGATCACTAATCAACAAAAAAACTAATAAAAAATATTTTTTGGGTTTTATTTCCGCCGTTTTGGGAATTGTGGATTGTTTTAAAAAATGTTCGAGAAAAAAAAAATTGAGAAAAAAATATTTTTTTGAAACAAATTTTGGAAAATATTTTAATAAAAATTTTTTGATCGAAATGACAATGGGGAAAATTTCTCTAAAAAATAAAATAAAGACACAAATTTTGGAAAATATTTTAATAAAATTTTTTTGATCGAAATGACAATGGGAAAATTTTTTCTAAAAAAATAAAATTTTTGAAATTTTGTTTCCTCATTTTAGGAATTGTGGATTTTTAGAAACAATGAAAAAAACCAAAATGAATAATTACTAAAAAAATATTTTTTTTGGGTTTTATTTTCGCCGTTTTAGGAATTGTAGATTGTTTTGAAAAATGTTCGAGAACAAACAAATTTAGAAAAATATTTTTTTTAATAAATTTTGGAAAATATTTTAAAACAATTTTTTGGCCGAAATGACAATGGGAAAAATTTTTCTAAAACATAAAATAAAGAAACAAATTTTGGAAAATATTTTAATAAAAATTTTTTAATCGAAATGACAATGGGAAAAAATTTTTCTAAAAAAATAAAATTTTTGAAATTTTGTTTCCTCATTTTAGGAATTGTGGATTTTTAGAAACAATGAAAAAAACCAAAATGAATAATTATTTAAAAAAATATTTTTTTTTGGTTTTATTTTCGTCCTTTTAGGAATTGTGCATTGTTTTGAAAAATGTTCGAGAACAAAAAAATTGAGAAAAATATATTTTTTTGAACAAAATTTTGGAAAATATTTTAATTAAAATTTTTTGACCGAAATGACAATGGGAAAAATTTTTCTAAAAAAATAAAATTTTTGAAATTTAGTTTCCCCGTTTTAGGAATTGTGGATTTTTTTGAAAACAGTTTCCAAAAATATAAGAAAAAAATATTTTTTTTGATTTGAACTGGGATATTGTCCTGGCTCAAGACCATTTTGCTTCTATATTTAATAGAATGCAAATTTATTTACAAATGGCATGGTGACATTTATTACTTGGCTGCAGACTACCACGATCATGATTTCGACCATGTCAAAAGTCTTTTCAAGTGGCTTCGCAGCGACTTTTCAACATCAAACCCGGCCTCTATAAAAAGATGATTCTCACAAACGAACGAGAATCACAACTCACTTGCCGAATTTGCGTTTAAAAAATCGCACCAAGTAATAAAGCACACATGCCATCTTACAAGCATCTCATTGAGTTGCATATGTAAGTATGTGTATATGCAGGTATAGTTACCCAGCAATACTTCTGCCGTGCCAACGCTCATTTGTTTTAGTTTTTTCGTTTGCATTTTTTTGGTCTGTAATCAATATTTGATTTGAACTGGGATATTGTCCTGGCTCAAGACCATTTTGCTTCTATATTTAATAGAATGCAAATTTATTTACAAATGGCATGGTGACATTTATTACTTGGCTGCAGACTACCACGATCATGATTTCGACCATGTCAAAAGTCTTTTCAAGTGGCTTCGCAGCGACTTTTCAACATCAAACCCGGCCTCTATAAGGAGATGATTCTCACAAACGAACGAGAATCACAACTCACTTGCCGAATTTGCGTTTAAAAATCGCACCAAGTAATAAAGCACAAATGAGCGTTGGCACGGCAGAAGTATTGCTGGGTAACTATACCTGCATATACACATACTTACATATGCAACTCAATGAGATGCTTGTAAGATGGCATGTGTGCTTTATTACTTGGTGCGATTTTTTAAACGCAAATTCGGCAAGTGAGTTGTGATTCTCGTTCGTTTGTGAGAATCATCTCCTTATAGAGGCCGGGTTTGATGTTGAAAAGTCGCTGCGAAGCCACTTGAAAAGACTTTTGACATGGTCGAAATCATGATCGTGGTAGTCTGCAGCCAAGTAATAAATGTCACCATGCCATTTGTAAATAAATGTGCATTCTATTAAATATAGAAGCAAAATGGTCTTGAGCCAGGACAATATCCCAGTTCAAATCAAATATTGATTACAGACCAAAAAAAAAAATGCAAACGAAAAAACTAAAATATTTTTTTTTTAATTTTTTAAAAAATGTGGCATTTAAAATAATACATTTCAATATTAATTTTTGGTCGAAATGAAAAATGACAAAATTTTTTTAAAAAAATACATTTTTTTGAAATTATTTTCGTTTTAAAATTTCAAAATGTTTAAGATTACCTCATAAAGAAATTCCGCACTTCCTAAAAGGGGGAATAATTCCCAAAAATTTTATTTTTTCTAAAAAGAAAAAATAACCTTTTTGGAATTTATTTTTCCAGTTTTAGGAATTGAGCATTTTTTGAAAGCAGTCCAGGAAAAGTTTTCATAAAATTGAAGAAAAGGTATTTATTGTCCCCTTTTTAGAAATCGTGGATTCTTTGTAGAAAACAGCTCAGGAACAGTTTCCAAAAAATTTAGAATTTTTTTTTTCGAAAATTTAGGAATTTAAAAATGTTTAAGATTACCTCATAAAGAACGGAATCACACTTCCTAAATGGGGAATAATTCCCCAAAAATTTGTTTTTTTTTTTTTGAAGCAAGAAAAAATAACCTTTTTGGAATTTATTTTTCCCGTTTTAGGAATTGTGGATTTTTTGAAAACAATTTAAATCTCCAAAAAGTTAATTTTTCTAAAAAGAAAAAAGAAAATTTTTGGAATTTATTTTCCCCGTTTCAGGAATTTTGGATTTTTTGAAAACTGTTTAGCACAAGTTGCAAAAAATTCAAAAAAAAATCCCGAAAATTATTTATTTTTTTTTTTTTTTAAAAAATTGAATTCATTTTTACCGTTTTAGGAATTGTGAATTTTTTGAAAGCAGTCCAGGAAAAGTTTTCATAAAATTGAGGAAAATAAATTTATTGTCCCCCTTTTAGTAATCGTGGATTCTTTGTAGAAAACAGTTTAGGAACAGTTTCCAAAAAATTGAGAATTTGTTTTCCAAAAAATTAAAAATTGTTAAGATTACTTCGTGAAGAAATTCCACATTTCCTAAAATGGGGAATAATTCCCCAAAAATTAGATTTTTTCTAAAAAGTAACCTTTCTCAAATTAATTTCCACTATTTAGGAATTGTGGATTTTTTGAAAACAGTTCAGGAACAGTTTCGAAAAAATTGAGGAAAATGTCTTGACCCCTTTTTAGAAATTGTGGATTCTTTGTAGAAAAAAACAGTTTTCAAAAAATTGAGAATTAAAAAAAAAGAATTGAAAATTTAATGACATTTAAATAATATTTTTTTGGCCGAAATGAAAAATGACAAAAAATTTTTCAAAAAAATAATTTTTTGGAATTTATTTTCGTGATTTTAGGAATTGTGATTTTTGAAAATAAACATTTCGAACAGTTTTCAAAAAATTTAGAAAAAAAGTGTGGAAATTTAATGAAATGTTTCAAAAATGTCAATAAAAATTTGGCAAATGGCAATTTTTCTAAAAAAAAAAATTATTTTCTCTGTTTTAGGACTTTTTTTTTCAAAATTTGTAAATGATAGGGAAATAAAGGTACAGTGCAATAACTCCCAAATGAAATAAGTCCCAATGAAATAACTCCCAATGAAATAAGTCCCATGAAAAATGAAAGAACGCCCAACTGAAAAAAATGAAATAACTTCCAAAGGCAAAACTGAAATAAGTCCCAATTTTTGGGACTTATTTCAGAATGTGAAAATAAATCCCAATAAAAATGAATTAAATCCCAATGAAATAAGTCCCAACAAAAATGAATCAACTCCCAATTTTTTTTGGTTTCCTTTTACAGAACGCTTTTTATTTCATAATTATATGTAAGCATATACATAATACTAATAATAATTATATGTATAAATTTATGTATATTATATATAATTTAATTGTAATTTGTTTGTAATTGTTTGTTTAATCTAATTATTGTATAAGAAATCGCGTGGCGGCGCGCGCTATGCGGCGTGGTTTGCTTTCGCGAGCGCGAGCGCGGCCGCGCTACCGCCTCCCCCCCACAGCGATGACAAACCTTTTCATAATATTCGATATGCAGCAAAATCAATTGTTTAAAACATCCCAGCGGTACAATTGAAAATGTTCCATCGATCAAAATCTTTTTATTGTTGTTGTCGGGAATATTTTCATTAATGAGCTTGACTATCTTATCGGATCCAAAGACGCAGTATGAAAAGTCTTTCGAGTCGTGGCACACTTTAAAAAACGGTGTTTTCTCTTGGCCCTCATGCAAAGTAAGTCCAAAATTTGTGAAGATATTTTCCTTCTGAAACATACTGACAACATCGGTTGGAGTCTTCGGAGATGCTGCAAAAACTGTTGATGTGAAATATTGCAGACCTCGTTTGACTTTGTTAAAATCAATATTTTTCGCTGCTTCCTGGTTGCTTTATTAAAGAAAAGCATTGTTAATCACACAATGAAAGTAAAAATGGTTTACACCACTATTCACTTACCTTACGCAAACGTTCCCAAAATTCGCCCGTATTCCGTTTACAACGTTAGCTGCGCCCAAAGTAGTTGAAACATCCAAACATTTATCCTTAATTTCGTTGAGGGCCTTTAGCTCATCATACAGTTGCTGTTGGTCTCTATGGTTATGTTCAATGAAATCAGTTGCCTTACGACACTGCCCTTTTCTAAAATCACTCGCGACTTGCAATTTCGTTCGTAACACGTATAATATTGCCTTCCTTTGGCTTCAGATTTTTTTATATACAATTGTTTTTCATCTATAATGTATAGCACTTTACTATTTCTTCTTTTGCCACTCATTATTTCAAACGCGAGAGTTGTCATTTTTTTATCACTGTAACACCGATCTTCACTAAACAAAATTCTAACAAGAACTGATGATGTTTACACTGTTTTATTAAGTGAAATACCTGATTGTTTTAAGACAGTTTTAAGAACCGTTACAAAACCATCAAAATTTACTAAAATGCAATTTTAAGAAAAATTAAATAACTCCCAACGAAAATGAAATAACTCCCAATGGTAAAATAGTGCTTGCAATTAAAATGAAATAAGTCCCAACTGCGATGAAATAAGTCCCAATGCTAACTCACAAATGAAATAACTCCCAACCAAAAAAAAGTTGGGACTTATTTCATTTGGGAGTTTTTTCATAATGAAATAACTCCCAACAAAAATTATGAAATAAGTCCCAAAGCATTGGGACTTAGTTCATAATGAAATAAGTCCCAATTTGTATGGAAAATATTTTGGGATTTATTTCATTTTTCTATTGGGACTTATTTCATTTGGGAGTTATTGCACTGTACCGGAAATAAATCCCCAAAAAATTGTATATTGCTTCCACAAACTTTTAAATCTTCCCTCGTACCACACCGTGCACAAGTATATTTACAAATACCTTCTTTTGGGTGGAAAAAAAAATTTGGAAAATATTTTAATAACAATTTTTTGACCGAAACGACAACGGGAAAATTTTTTCTAAAAAAATAAAATTTTTGAAATTTAGTGTCTGTTTCTGGATGACGATTCACTCATTGTATTCGTCAAAACGACGTACGAAAGTTGATTTGCGTTTCTGTATAACGAATGTCAATTTTTGAGTAAAACACAAAAGCTTTCGTTTGTTTTTCTGTATTTTTGGGTTTCCACAACACGAAACCAATCATTTCGAACAGTTTTCAAAAAATTTA
Source organism: Polietes domitor (assembly GCA_947397865.1). Lineage (NCBI taxonomy): Eukaryota > Metazoa > Arthropoda > Insecta > Diptera > Muscidae > Polietes > Polietes domitor. The sequence continues at coordinate 218,673,241 of OX377618.1, read as the reverse complement.
GAAAAAAATGTGGAAATTTAATGAAATGTTTCAAAAATGTCAATAAAAATTTGGCAAATGGCATTTTTTCTGGAATTTATTTTCTCTGTTTTAGGATATTTTTTTTCAAAATTTGTAAATGATAGGGAAATAAATCCCCAAAAATGTGATATTGCTTCTACAAACTTTTCAATCTTCCCTCGTACCACACCGTGTACATAGCACAAGTATATTTACAAATACCTTCTTTTGGGTGGAAAACAAAACAAAATCAGCGATGAAATCCTTAGTAAAATATAGTAATTTTCCCATGCCATTTCGTTGAACTGACGACGACGGCCTCAAATACAAATAAATTCCTTGCCAAAAGCTACAACCCAGGAAGACTTTTGGCTGGATGATTATATCCCCTTTCAATGCCAGTTGGTCGTTGATAATTAAATGATTTCGTAAATCTTTCACACACAAATTGTTGACTGGGCTCAACTGTAATTTATGTTTGCATTCCTTTTTAACATTTGCAAAGCCCTAAACTCTAATTGCTCTTTAGATTGTGTTGCGTTGCACGAATATTTCAAACTCGTATATTTCCACACCAAAACTGTTCATATTTATCAAAGGCAGCAGTGGCAACCTTGGCAAAGCTACTTGCCTTGCCTTCAAGAAATGTTGTGCTGAAGTGGTTCTTTATGGCATTAAAATAATCTTTTGAGAGTTCCTGCTGCCACAATTCATATACTTTCTAACCTTTTTTAATTATGTGTGTGCGTGTGTTTGTTTGTCGAGTTGTAATTTCTAGTTTCTTTTGTTTGTTTATTTTGTTCATAGTTTTTCGAAATAATTACCACCTTTTGGTTAAGTTAAACGGCTGTTCCACAGAGGTTAACAGGAAATTGAACTTTTCATGGAAACATGTACTTTTACTTCTATTTATTTTAATCAATTGCTGTGCTGAATTCAGTTCATGGTTGAATATCATAAGGTTGCACATAAATAAAGTAGTGCTGAAATAGTTAGGGGCTGGAGAACTACATTAATATGCTTTATTAAAAAAGGTTGAACTTGAATCTGATTTAGTATGGAATTATTGTGTTTTCTTCTCTGGAAAAATGATAACCGTTCCCCGCATTTTTATACCAACCACCTCAGGATGGGGGTATACTAACTTTTTCATTCCGTTTGTAACACCTTAAAATATCCACCTGAGACACTATAAAGTATATATATTCTTGATCGTCATCAAATTCTAAGACATTCATAGCCATATCAGTCCGTCTATTGAAAGCACGCTAGCATCTAAACGAAAGGAGCTAGGACGTCAACATTTTCCTTAAATGCGTCTTATTGTCGTAGATCGGTTGGGATTGCAGCTGGGCGAAATCGGTGCAAAGGAAAAAAATTCTCTCACAAAGACTAAAAATATCCATAATAATCCCTAATATTTTAGAGTATTTAAGCATGTTTTTCAATATGTCTGCATTGGGTATGCGCATTCCCCTTATAGCAAAAACGTGCACCATAAAATGATTATTATTCGTAGGGCGCGAAATGGGACAAAAAGGGATAAAAATAGTACCTATCAAACAGCAACAGTTGGAAACACGAAATGTGGTGTGTACATTCCTCTAATTGAGATAATAGATACATACTATAAAAGTATTTTTTCCAAATTCGTACTTTTAAAGGGTAAAATGGGAATAGAGGGATAAAAATGGTACCAATCTAACGGCTGCAACTAGAATAATGAAATTCGGTGTATACGTTCCTCTGACTGAGTAGGCACGGAAAATAAAGAGGTTTTTCCAAATTCGTACTTTTAAGGGATTCAATGGGAACAGAGGGATAAAAATGGTACCAACCAAATGACTGTAGCTAGAATGATTAAATTCGGTGTGCACGTCCCTATAATTGCATAGACATGTAAAATAAATAGATTTTCGAAAGTCGTACTTTTGAGCGGTAAAATGCGAAAAAGGGGATAGAAATGGTACCAATTAAATGGCCGCAGCTAGAATCACGGAATTCGGTGTATACATTCCTCTGACTGCATAGAAACGTTAAAAAATATTTGTCCAAAATCGTACTTTATTCTGTTGCTTTTACGACAAAAATGGTTAGAATCATGAAGTTAGGTTATCTTGCACTGTGTACGTGAGAGATAAAGGATTTTCAAAATGTATACTTTTGGAATTAAAATAGGATGGGACATGCGATGCGACGTACATATACCCTCACTCTCAGAGAACATGTATATGAAAGGACTTAAATTTTACTTAGCGATGGAGTGTGTAGGTAGGAGGTTCTACAAGTTTGGGCTAATTGGACCCAGCTTCCACAGAAGGGTGTGAATATAAATTCGTAAGTTAAATACGTCCAACACCCAAGACACAAACCAATTTAGATTGTGGAATGTATTTACAAAATTTTTTTTTCATAAAAACACTAAAAATTATAAAAAATAAAACGAATTATGTAATAATTTTTTAACAATTTTTTCAGTTCCAATTATTTGAATGAATCGAATTAGTCAAAAGTCCAACAACTTTACAAAATAGGCCATTTTGGCACAGGTATTGATGTGACATTGAAGAGCCGATATCTCGAAAACTAGAATAGAATCGGATATTCCAAAGGCAATTATTTAGCCCTTGGTAATTATAACATTTTCCAAAAATTGGTTAGGTCAAATTCCGTTTGAGATAGAAGATATATAGGTTTTTCAGATGTCGGATATATATTTATCGAATTTTGATTGTCCGATATCTCGAAAACGAGACTGCATGAATCAGGTATTCCAAAGGCAATTATTTAGCCCTTGGTAAGTAGAATATTTTCCAAAAAAAATGGTTAGTCCAAATTCCGTTTGAGATCGGAGATATATAGGTTTTTCACATATCGGATAAATATTTATTGAATTTTGATTGTCCGATATCTCGAAAACTAGACTACATGGATCGGGTATTCCAAAGGCAATTATTTAGCCCTTGTTAAGTAGAATGTTTCCTAAAAAAAGAGTTTTCCAAATTCCGTTTGATATCGGAGATATATAGTTTTTTAGATATCGGATATATATTTATTGAATTTTGATTGTCCGATATCTCGAAAACTAGACTACATGGATCGGGTATTCCAAAGGCAATTATTTAGCCCTTGGTAAGTAGAATGTTTCCTAAAAAAGAGTTTTCCAAATTCCGTTTGATATCGGAGATATATAGTTTTTTAGATATCGGATACAATACTAGAATCGAATCCATAAAATAGTTGGAATACCCGATTCATGTATTCTAGTTTTCGAGATATCGGACAATCAATATATATGTACCCGATAACTGAAAAACTTATATATCTGCGATATCAAACTGAAATTGAGTTGGTCCAATTTTTGGGAAATGTTATAGTTACCAAGGGCTAAATAATTGCCTTTGGAACACCCTTCTAGTTTTCGAAATATCGAACAATCAATATTCTATGTATATATAGCCGATATCTGAAAAGCTATATAGCTCCGATCTCAAACGGAATTTGGCCCAGGACTTTTTTGCAAAACATTCTTCTTGCCAAGGACTAAATAATTGCCTTTGGAATACCCGATTCATGTATTCTAGTTTTCGAGATATAGTCTCTTCTATGTCACACCAATACATGGGCTTATATGACCTATTTTGTACAGTTTTTGGACTATTGACTGATTCGATGCATTCAAATTATTAGAGCTAAAATATTGTTAAACAAATATTGCGCAATTCCATTTATTTTTATTGTTTTTAGTGTTTTTTACGAAAAATATTTTGAAATACGTTCCATAAGCTAAATTGGTTTGTGTCTTGGGTGTGGGATGAATTTATCATCACATCATTCTTCCACATTTGTTAATAATTGTAAAAACATGATCATCGGCTATGGATCTCGTGCATCGATAAACATTTAATTTTACCTAGAATAGAGACAATTGTGTGGGAGGTACAAGAAGGGGCGTGACAAAATCCGCCATGTTTACTACACTTAAAGTGATTATAAAAACATTATCAAATACCAAAATAGAGCTGATCCATGTGGAAGTTACATTAGTTTTAATTTTACATATGAATATGAGTCATTTGTGTTGGAGGTACCAAAAGGGGCGTGGCAATTTCGCTCATCTTCGAACTTATACTAAGTTTGGGAAAAATATTACGATGGGCAAAGTTTGAATCGATTCCAAACATACTTAGGGTCTTAAGTCACTCATTCAATGCGTTACACTTTTTTCTGTCGCAAATAATATATACCCTTCGACTCTGTAGAGTGGGGGTATAAATACAACCAACCAAATTGTTGTAGCTGGAAATGCACCCGGCTTTTTTGTAGATTGCTGTCTTTTATTTTCTTTTTGAATTGACTTAAAGTATTACTTCGATGTATATAGTAAAAACTTATTGGTAGCCTTGTCTTATAAACGCGGGTAAAAATAACTAAAATTTGATATATATTTATTAAATTAGTTTTACGATTTGTTTTGGATTAGCTATATTAAAAAAAATAACATTTAACTGTAATGTTACTGTACTTAAATCGACTGGTTGGAATGAAATCCATGGTGGAGGGCATATAAAGTTCGTTTTTGCTCAAACTTTTTATAAAAATTCATGTTTTTTTTCAAACAGCTGCAAGATTTGTATAACCCATCTGAATACGAAAAAAATTTTTGCATTTTTCGGATAATGCCGAACGGAGGAAACATGCACACCACCAGCAACAGTTTTCAAAACATGGTCAAAACTTAACGGCCCATATCTACGCCATTTCGTAACATTTCCAATTTTATTTATTTTTTGCGCTACTGACGACTTATCATTGACAAGCCCACAGACCAAACGGCTGAAGCCAGGCTCATGAAATTTTCATAGTAGTTCCCAAATATGACGTAGACGTCGAATAAGAAAGGGTTTTACGAAATTCGTACTTTTAGGGGGTAAAATGGGACAAAAAGGTATAAACATCGAACCTTCGGCCTGACTAAACGGCAGTAGCTATAAATATGAAATTCGGTGAGTTCCTTAGAATGACTATGCAGATGAGCTACAAATAGGGATTTTTCGAAATTTGTACTTTTAAGGGAGGAAAGAGACAAAAAGGGATAAAAATGGTACCAATTTAAGAATTGCAGCTAGAATCGTGAAAATCTGTATTTACATTTCTCCGACAACGTAGACTTGCAATATAAATTGATTTTTTTTTTTGAAATTTGTACTTATAAAGGGTGGTCCCGCTAAATAAATAAAAATATTACACCTAGAATCGTGAAATTTGTTATGTAAATTCCTCTGACCATATAAAAGCGAAGTAAAATTGGATTTTTCGAAATATGTACTTTAAAGAGCCAGCGGGATAAAAATGGTACCAACTAAAGTATTACACCTAGAATCGTGAAATTTGGTATGTCAATTCCTCTCACCATATAGAAACGAAGTAAAATTGGATTTTTCGAAAATTGTACTTTAAAGGGGCTTGTGGGACAAAAAGGGATAAAAATGGTAACAACTAAAGTATTACACATAGAATAGTGAAATTTGGTATGTAAGTTCCTCTGACCATATAAAAACGAAGTAAAATTGGATATTTAGAAATTTTTACTTTCAAAATTTCAAAATTTGTTGCCCCGCGCTCCGCGGGGCAAAAAGGGATTAAGTATTGCAGCTATAGTCGTGAAATTTGGTATATAAATTCCACTGACAACGTAGTAGCGCAAATCTAAATGGATTTTTCGAAATTTGTACTTATTAGGGGTGAGTGGGACAAAAAGGGATAAAAATTGTACCAACCAAAGTATTGTAGCTACAATCGTGAAATTTGGAAATTTGACAATTTAGAAGCGCTAATCTAAAAGATTTTTTCGAAATTTGTACTTATAAACGGTAAGCGGAGCATAAATGGATACTTCAAAATTTGTACTTAATACAATGATACGTCCCGATAAAAAAAATAAATGTATTACCAAATAAAGTACATATTTTTAGGGGAAGCAAAAACACATGTTACCTATAATAGTGGTTTTTCATAATGTGTACTTTTTGGGAAAGAGGTGCAAAAGTTATAAAGTAGCTGGATGCATCTACAAACATGAGATCGAGGATATAAATGTTTGTAATTTTTTGTTCAAAACTTAGTAGAAAATGATAAAAATTATACATACGAAGTAGTTCAGCTAAAATAGTGCATATCGACAAGCACATTACTTTGACTGTTTGTGAGTGCTATATAATAGGATGTTTCCAAATTACTATTTTAGATTTATCTATATCCACCAAAAGAAAATCGTGTGCGAAGCAGCGGGTACTGCTAGTTTTGAATATTGCCCAAAGTGTCCTCTATATAAGTAAAATAAAAGTTTTTTCTAAGCTTTATCAGTGCCGCACAATAAAAATTCATTTCATGTCTGTTTTGGACTATCATGGCTCGATTTTTTTTTAATTTTTTTGCCATCACAAATCGAGTCATGACTGAAGAAAGTTAGAATGCCCACCAATGCCACAATGTCAACATAATAAATATTACTTCGCATTACAACCACACGGCATATATTACAAACAAAGAAAATATACTCAATGAAAACGCGAAAAATAAACAATAGCAATACCGCCAGACAGACTCATACATCGAATGACTTGTGTTGTTACAATAAATTTGCATAATTTAGTGAGTTTAGCATTCACGCTTCACACTTGTACTTGAACTTGAACAGTCTCGCAGTAGACAAAGTCAAATGTACTACACTGCCAGCTAGAATCCACCATCAGAGGAGACACAGAACGCTGAGCGTAAATTTCGCTTTTCCCAAATTGACAGTAATTTTCAGTTGTTTTAACACTTCATTGGCTGGAGCTGGGGCTTCGATGATGTGTCGGATGATTTCAATGGCGTAGATCGTAGACCTAAAATAAGAAACGACACCAAACAAAACCAAAGTGGAGAAGACATGTAAATGTCTTTGCACACAGTCTCATGACATTTTCCAGTTGGAGGAGGACAGACTAATGCCCAGATATTCCAAAGAAGCCAGATAATGTGAATGAAGCAAATGAAATTGCTTTAAACTTGAAATGTATGCAAATTGCGAATTAAATGAGCTTAAGGAGATACTTCATTCATTCCCTTTTTATACCCTCCACCGCCAGGATGGGGGTATACTAACTTTGTCATTACGTTTGTAACACCTTGAAATTTTTTGAAATTTGTACTTTTAAGGGATACAATTGGTAAAGGGGGATAAAAATGGTACCAACCAAACCGCTGAAGATAAAATCATGAAATTCGGTGTATGCATTTATCTGAATGTGTAGACGTGAAACATAAAGGATTTATTCGAAAATTGTACTTTTAGCCGGAAAATGGGGCGAAAGGGATAAAAATGGTACCAATTAAACGGTTGCAGATAGAATAGTGAAATTCGGTGTGTATATTGATGTGACTGTGTAGACACGAAAAATAAAGATATCTTTCGATATTCGTACTATTAGGATAAAAACGGGATAAAATTGGTAGCTGGAATAATGAAATTCAGAGGTTATACTCGTCTGTCTTCGTAGACACGCACAATATGAGTATTTCTCCCAAATCGTACTTTAAGGTCAACATATAAACTTACTTCTTACTTACAAAGAATTTACTTACAAAGAAGTAAAGTCGACAGGCGGTAATTCTATGGAATGCGCTCCGTGGTGGAGGGTATGTAAGATTCGGCCAGGCCGAACTTAACACCTTTTTACTTGTTTCAATATGTCTGCTTGTACTTACTTGATATTGGGTATGCACATTCAGCCTATAACAAAAAACGTGCACCATAAAGGGGACGAAATGGGGCAAAAAGGGATAAAAATGGACAACAGCTAGAAACACGAAATTCGGTGTACACATTCCTATAACTGAGTAGAGACATAATATAAAAGTATTTTTTCCAAATTCGTACTTTTAAGGGGTAAAATGGGAATAGAGGGATAAAAATGGTACTAACCAAACGGCTGCACCTATAATAATGAAATGCATTGTATACATTCCTCTGATTGCGTAGACACGTAAAATAAACGGATTTTTGGAAATTCGTACTTTTTGTGATTAAAATGGAAAAAGGGGATGGAAATAGTACCAACCGAATTACCGCAGGTAGAGTCATGAAATTCGGCGTATACATTCCTCTGACTGCGTAGACACGAAAAATAAAAGTTTTTTTTTCGAATTCGTACATTCAAAGAATATACTTGGTACAGAGGGAAAAAATAGTACCAACTAAACGGCTGCAGCTAGAATGATGAAATTCGATGTATACATTCCTTCTATTGCGTAGACACGTAAAATAAAGAGATATCAGAAAGTCGTACTCATAAGGGGGTAAAGTAGGAAAAAAGGGATAAAAATGGTACCAACCAAATGGCCGTAGCTAGAATCATGGAGTTCATTGTATACGTTCCTCTGATGACATAGACACGCAAAATAAAGAGATTTTTCCAAATTCATAATTTTTACTTTTACGACAAAAACTGGTTGAATCATGAAGTTAGGTTATTTTGCACTACGTATGTGAGATAATTGGTTTATAAAATTTTTTACTTTTGGAATTAAAATAGAATTGAAATACAACCAACTGTAACACCCACTATCTGCCAATATTTATTGTATTTAAGTTTTTTGAAAATTTTCTTATCGATTAATTCAGCTTGAGGCCATGGAAAAAACTGGTGGTGTTGTTTTATTATTTATTTTTATTTTATATTCCCAATATTTCGGTTGCCTTCGTCAACCATCATCAGGGGATAAACACTAAACAAAAATATATACAATTTATAACAAATATTCACTTTCAATATCACAAAAATTCAATAATAATTACATTAAAAATTAATAGGCGTCGTCTTGTTGTCTGCACAAATTATTGTCAACTAAAAGTCTCTCTTTGTCGGCTGTATTTTTGTATTATATGTCGATAAGCTTTCGCGCAATTCTCTGTGTCTGTTTTGTAATTCATCCTCTACTCCGTGGGAACGTCAATAATGTTCAATACTTCAAGAGTAAATCTTCGCCTATATATTTTTTTCCTCTGCTAATATTTGTACGTCTTTGAAGTTTGGCGTAGTGGGAGTACAGTGGGCCGCAAGAGCTTTTTTTTTGGTCCGATTTATGTGAAGAAAGCCTAGTTTTTAGTTTCGTCTTGGTAGTACCAACATATACCTTTTGGCATATGTTGGACTTGTCACCATTACAAGGAATCTTATATACTACATTTGACTTGTCCTCTATTTTTATCTTAGATTTAGTTTTGCTGAATAAATTGTTTACTGTATTATTTGTTTTGAGTGCTAATTGAAAATTGTCTTTGTTATAAATGTCAGCATTTTTGAACCTTTCAGAAAATCCTTGTACATACGTCAGCGGTTTATAGATTTTCTCCTCCTTCTCTTTGCCATTTTTATGTTTTTTTCATCTTAGTATGGTTTATTAGATCGTCGATGGTTTGTTTAGGGAAGTCATTTGATCGTAGAATTTTCTTGATTTTGCGTTCATTGTCTTTGTGAAATGATGAGTCACTTATATTGAATACCCTATTTATAAAATTCGTTGATTATTGTTCGTCTATGGTGTTTGGAATGAAAATTTATAAGTCTTCCAGATGACGTTGGCTTCTGGTACCAGTTCAATTTTAGCAGGTTTCCTTGTCTATGAATTATAGAGTCAAGATATGGGAGTTTATTGTCTTCTTCTTTTTCCATAGTGAATTGTATTTGTCGATCAAATGAGTTCAGTGTTTTTAGGGTATTGTCAACTTCTTCCTTCCTTAGTATCCCAAACAAATCGTCTACATATTTTGTGAGAATTCTTGGTTTTGTCGTCAATTTCTCCATTGTAGCGTCCAGCAGTTCTTCCATGATAATGTCAGCGATCACAGGAGAAGCCGGGGAGCCCATGTGCATTCCTTTCCTTTGTTCATATATGTGGTCATTATATTTAAAATATCGGGTGTCCTTGATGCAGAATGTTAATATTTGTAGAAATAAGTCCTTTGGTATTTTGGTAAATGTCTCTATTTTCTCCCACTTTCTCTCAATAGTTTTAATGGCTAGGTTTACAGGAATACTAGGGAACACGGACACCACGTCAAATGAAATTAGAATCTCGTTGTCGTCAATGTGTGTGTTGTTGATTCTAGATTTAAATTCAGCTGCGTCTTTTACGTTGTAAGTTGAATCTTTTGTCAGGTTCTTTAAAATGTCAACAATAAATTTACAAAGTCCATAGGATGGAGAGTTAATTGAAGAGCATATTGGTCGTAGTGGCGTGTTTTCTTTGTGTATTTTCGGGAGTCCATATAGCCTTGGTGCCATTGCTGTTCTGTTCGTCAATTTGTTTTTGTCAGTAAGGCTTATTAAATTCATGTTGAATAAACTGTCCACTAGTGTATTATTTTTGTTTTGTAGCCTAGATGTTGGATCCCTTTTAAGTCGTCTATAAGTGCACATGTCCCTAAGAATACTTTACATTTTTAACTCGTAGTCGTTCTTATTTATTGCCACTGTTTTCCCACCCTTGTCCGAACTGTTTTCCCACCCTTGTCCGAATTTCAAGTACGAATTTGTCTCTGCTGCTAAGTTGAGTTTTTTGAAAATATAAATATAAGAATATTTATTTTTTGAATTGACTTGAAGTATTATTTCGATATGCCAACGTGTTGGTAGCATTGCCTAATAAGCGTGGTTTGAATAATAAATATATTATATTTATTTTTAAAAATATTTTTTCAATATTTGTTTTGGTTTGGCTATATTAAAAAAATTATATTTTCCTGCAATACTACTGCACTTCTACGAAAATCGACAGCCTCTGTGGAATGCAATCCGTGGTGGAGGGTATATAAAGTTCGGTCCGACCGATCTTAACGCCTTTTGTACTTGTTATTTATACAAGTATTATTGCAATGTAGAAACAAATATAATATTATTTGAGAAATATGAAACAGCATGGAATACTTTACATATGTATGGACAAGATTTTGAGAAATCTGATCGAAATGATTTTTTGAAAATTATTTGATTAATATAAAAGGCACTTCTCTAAGATTATTTTTCGAAATAGTGTATCCTATATCCCAAAACACCTTTGCGATCGTTTGTCATGGCATTTTTCCACATACAAGTTGTAAAATAAACTTGGGAGCATAAACAACTCAATAAATTGTTCGTACACCAAAGTAATGGTGGAGCAGAAAAAGTTGCAATAATTTGGAAAACGTGATCGCAACCAGATTATCTTACGTTGGCAGTGCACTGTGTTGCAGCACTCTAAAAGTGCTGAACTTCAAAAAAAGCGTTTTATGAATAACACCGTCACCGTCAGTTGGGGCGAGAAAATGATTAAAGATAATCGCAATAAGATACAACACTAAATGCCACAAAAATATAAAAACAACGGAAAATTTATGAAACATGACTTTTAACGCCAAACATAATAATAACAAAAAGTAGTTTTGAAAAAAAAACTATATATAAGGAGATACACATATAAATAAATTTAAAAGAAAACCAGTATAATTCGACACGATGATAATGATGTGAAAAGTAAGCAATGAAAATGGAGCAGTCACCTCTTGGCAATGGAGAATGATGTAATCCCAGGAAAATATAAAAAGGAAAACATGTTAAGTGGCAGGAAGATATACGAGGGCAGATCAAATAGTCAGACCAAATAGTCAATATTATTAAAAAGTTTTTTTTTTTCGCAACATACAAGAGCTTATATCTAGTTTATCACAAGAGCTCCAATTTGTCCAAAAATCATACCAGGCGTACAACTTTTTATTCTTATTAAAATAAAAAAAATTAGCGTCGGCCCAATTTACCGAGTTATGGGCCCTGAAAGTTTGTAGATTTATTCCTCGATATCATCCATGTTTTTCTTCGGATCGGTTGGTTGTCATTAGAAAGTTTATCGCAATACCTTTAAAACAATATATTTATGATGTTTTCGATCCGATAACCCATTGCGAACCAAATTGAATATTTACGATTTTTTGTCGTACTTTCTACAAAAGAGCTTATTATCAGATATGGCGTTACGTATTTTACACCACACACATGTAGACAAGATCATGCGCCAAAATTTTAGCCCCTTTAGGGGTAGTTAACCCTTTAAAAACCGAAGACATTAGAAAACAAAGTGGTGCAAAAGAAAAAAAATAATTTAAAAAAAATAGCTACGCAAGAAAACTTTAGTCTGCGTAGCCGGTTTTGGACATACCCCAGAGGAGAAAATCGTTAACCTCGGCAAGGCTGGTACACTTTAGTCTGCGTAGCAGATTTTGGACAAACTCCAGTGGAGAAAATCTTTAATACCAGCCGAAGACCGTCTACGCAATTAATATTTAGTCTGCATAGTTGGAAAATATGGGTCGCCACCAATTTTTTTTCTTCTAAAATATGCCCTCTACCACATAAAAAAATGCTAAAGTAGATGTGTTCCAAATAACTTTTAAGTCTTTCAAACTAAAGCATATCCCTCCTATGACAACTCCATTAAAATTCATTGGTGAAGATCCCAATTTTCACTACTTCCGAATCACAAGATGAACATCTTTTTCACTTCTTCGGGTGCTCCCCTTTTGCTGGATATATATATTTTTAGAACATTTTTGGATGATAATTATTAATTTTTACAAACATTAAAAAAATTTAACAACATTTTCATTATTTTTTTAATATTGATTTAGAAATTTTGAAAAAATATCTTTTTTAGTTTCTTTTGTGTGTTGCAAAAAGATGTCAAGTCCACTTTTGTGTAAAAAGAATTAATGATGTAAAAGTGGCCCAAAAGTCATAGTCTACACTGAAAGAATTTATGCATATACACATACTTACATATGCAACTCAATGAGATTGAGAATTTATGCATATACACATACTTACATATGCAACTCAATGAGCTTGTAAGATGGCATGTGTGCTTTATTACTTGGTGCGATTTTTTAAACGCAAATTCGGCAAGTGAGTTGTGCTTCTCGTTCGTTTGTGAGAATCATCTCCTTATAGAGGCCGGGTTTGATGTTGAAAAGTCGCTGCGAAGCCACTTGAAAAGACTTTTGACATGGTCGAAATCATGATCGTGGTAGTCTGCAGCCAAGTAATAAATGTCACCATGCCATTTGTAAATAAATTTGCATTCTATTAAATATAGAAGCAAAATGGTCTTGAGCCAGGACAATATCCCAGTTCAAATCGAATTTAAAACTTTAAATTTGAACTATCGATTACTTTGACTTTGAAAGGTAGTATGACATTCATTTTTCATTATATATTCAGATTTATATATGACAGTTGCAAAATGGGACGCTATACGCTCGAACAAAAATGGGAAATATTAAAACGCAACCTGTAAAAGAAATTTACGTGGATAAATTTCGAGAAGAGATCGGCCTTCAGTTCAGCCTTCATGAAGCTCATTTTCATCTCGGTGGCTATGTCAATAAGCAATATTGCCGCATATGGGGTTCAGAGAACCCACACGTGACTATTGAGAAGCCAATGCATACATGACGAGTCGTTGTTTGGTGTGGAATTTAGGTTGTACTGAAAAATTCGTAGTAGTCATATGAATGACTAGCAGTACCCGCTGCTTCGCATGCGAAAAAGCCAGTTTTTTGTTATTAGTTTTATCCGTTTCCGTTTTCGGATAGTATTTATTTGGTTTTATTTTGGTGGATATAGATAAATCTAAAGTAGTAATTTGGAAACCCCCTATTAGATATCACTCACATACAGACAAAGGAATTTAATATCCAAATATTACGATTATAGCTGTAATACTTAAATTGGTACCCTTTTTGTCCCCTAAAAAGTACAAATTTTGAACAATCCAATTTTACTGCGCTACATGGTCAAAGGAATTTATATACCAAAATTCACGACTATACCTGCTATATATGTGTTGGTACCATTGTTATCCTTTTTTGTCCCGCTCACCCTTTATAAGTACAAATTTCAAAAATTCATATAGATTTGCGCTTCTACGTTGGATTTTAAACAACAAATTTCACGACTATAGCAGCAGTACTTTAGTTGGTACAATTTTTATCCCTTTTTGTCCCGCCCACCCCCTAAAAAGTACAAATTTCGAACAATCTTAGTTTACTGTGCTTCTATATGGTCAGAGGAATTTATATACCAAATTTCACGATTCTAACTGTAATACTTTAATTCGTACCATTTGTATCCCTTTTTGTCCCGCTCATCCCTACTAAGTACAAATTTCGAAAAATCCAATTTTACTTCGCTGTAGTGTACTCACACATTTGTTCTTCAGTGTATTTCTGAAATAAACAAAACTCAGCTATTCTTCAGTTACCCTAATAAATACAAAGTACGGTTAATGTCGTTGACACTTGAGTTGACTGACTAAAGCGTCACTCGAATTGGATCAATCCATTTCTCGTCACACTTCACCGTTTTGGTTTCTTCCAGAGAACCGCTGACCCAAACATTTTTATGGAGCGCCGGCTCATGAGTGTAATTAGACACCGTATGGAATACTTTGAATATGTGCCGCGAAAAGTATCAGGCGCACAGATAATGTAGAGCAAGAACTGACCTAGGAAACTGAATAGTGGCTGAATAGAATTTATCTAGAATGTAAGCAATACTGTATTGATGTATAGATAATTAAGCGATATATACAATGTAAAAAGAAAGATGAAGACTAGGGTATATAAACCCAACATCTTCTCAAATAAAATCAGATTCATTTTGTTTTTGAAACCAAGAACGAAGAATTTCAATCATTGATAATCTCGGCAAGAGCCAAGCTGAATAAACCTAACAATTCACAAAGTTCAAGCCAATATTATCAAAAAGGGGTAACCTGACCAGAAAAAGGGCAGCGACTAAAAAGTTCACCCTTAGCACTGCGATCAGCTTATTACATGGCGATCCTGCGAATTACCAATCTACAGAAACACTGACTTACACAGAGTTTTTTTTTTTTGATCCTGCGTGAGTACTGGTTTATGAACACTGCCAATAAATGTCTGGATGGGGAGAATTCTCAGAAGAGGAACTAAGGCAAATCATTGAGGACATCAATATCGCCGAACGGAGAAATATAGCAGCACTAAAGACGATTGGGGCTCAGGTGCAGCAGTCGATTATACAATATAGCCCAGAAGGAAGCAAAGTTGGACCGCAACCGCGTTATTTACCATCCAGGATACAACACATTGAAGAGCCGCTTATAGTGTTCGGGCCCCCGGAGAGGATCCGTATCGTTAAAAGAGACCTACTAAGTAGGGCAAAAAGGGAGTTAGCGGTGGTTCGTTCACTATTACAGTGTGAAGGGCCAAAGGAGGCGAATTTAAAGAAAGAAGAAGAATTGATATCGTCCATTAGAAACATCCGTAGAGAAAAACGGAGGAAAAAAGCAATGTCTAAGAATATGAGAATAATAAAGGAGGAAAAGTAAAACTTTTTTTTGTTTTGTTTTGAAAATAAAATTGTGTAATAATGTTAGATAAAACTCAGAAAGACGAGACAATTATTAATAATAATAGTAAAATTGTAACGTTAGATTTGGAGATTCTAATTTTAATCGTAGCAATACTAACATTGTTCTTACTTGTAAAATACTTAAAGCAATATATAAACAAAAAAGTTAGGAGTAACCAAATAAAGAATGAGCTGAATGTTTAAACAATGGAAGCGACGCTTTTTGCACTAGAGGTTTTAATAGACAATGCTAAGAAGAGCTTAGGAAAACCATACAAGACTGGGACGATTACAGCGAAACTTGAGGAGTTGACGAAAATACAATCAGAGGCGGAACGGATTTTATCATCAACTGAATATACGGACGAGGATAGAGCACACAGACTGAGTGATTTCAAGGTGCTTAAAACTGAATATATTGGACTGTTGGAACAACATAAAAGAAAGGGACTAGAGTTATTAGGACAGGAAACCAGTAAGGAAACACGGAAATTAGTGCTGGACCAAAGTGACAAGATGGACACGAAGGAATTGATAGAATATATGAAAATCATCCCGGTGTTCACGGGCGACCGAAAATTACTGGATAATTTCATATCAACGATCAAGCTAATAGATAGTACTTTATCGGACGGAAAGAAGATTAGTTTCTTTAACTTCGTTTACACTAATCGTATTGACACTAGGATCCAGAACAGGATCAGACAATTAGGAAGCCCCACTACTACTGAACAGGTACTGACACATTTAAAAACGATTTTTAAACCAAGAAGGACAGCGAACGGTATTCTTAACCAACTGACTGGACTTACACAAGGAGACCGTACCATAACGAGGTTTAGTGAATACATCGAGACACTAGTCGCAGAGTTAACAGAACTTCAAGTATCGAATCTAGGCGAGGAACAAAGGACAACTATATCCACCATGAATTACAACATCGCCTTCAATACATTCAAAAACGGATTGAACAACAGAAGTATAGTCCAGACCTTGGATGCAAGCAGAGTGAAAACGTTTCAAGAGGCAATATTACTGGCTGAGGAGGTGAGAACAAACAACGTAACTCACAAAACACTATTCCAGAAGGCCCAGAATAACCAAAATCAAGATAATAGAAACAGAAATTACAACGATAGACAACACCAAGACAACAAATACCCGAGCAACAATCGCAATGAGGGACGCGACAAAAGGAACAATGAGAACAATCGCGGGAACCCTAACAACAGTCGAATTAACCAATACAACAACAGAGGTCGCGACAACGGATATGGACGAAACCACAATGGAAATTATAGAAACAGAAATCAAGACAATACAGGATATAATCGGAACAACCAAAATGTCAACTGTGTGAACGACCAAGAGTGCAACGATTACAATAATGATTTTGACGATGAACAGGGAAACTACAAGGAGCCGGAGATGGTCGAGCAAAACTATTCTCCAGATGGCCAGGAAGACTAGAAACAAAACAAATTTTCCATATGTCGTCCAATTTTAAAAATTTCATTGAACTACATATTAAAGATGTCGATTTTAAACTGAAATTCTTATTAGACACTGGAGCAGACATCACCCTTGTTAAAGAAGATTTATTAAAGAATCATAAAGAAAACCCTCAAGATTATTGCCGTTTTACAGGCATAACAGACGAAGAAATCACCTCTATCGGGTCCACAGACATAATTATCACTTTTGATGGGACCAACTTGAAACATAAGGTACAACTGGTGCATGGAGATTTCCCAATTAAAGCGGACGGAATATTAGGAAGAGATTTCCTAACAAAGTATAAATGTAATATCGATTATGAGACTCATATCTTAAAAATAAACTATAATAACGATCAATTGGAAATACCAATAAGTAATGCAGCATCAAAAATCAACCTTGTAAAAATTCCACCAAGATCAGAAGCCATTGTACCATTCCACATAGAACTAGAAGAGGATTCATTAGTCTGTAACAGAGAAATTGATAAGGGCATATTCCTTGCAAACACAATCCTACCCAAAGATGGAAACAAACACATAAAACTATTGAATACAACTGATAAAAATATAACTATTAGAAATTTAGAATTAAAAATACTCCCATTAACAAAATATGACATAATCAATATAAGCGGAAATAAAACACAGCACGACGAACAGAGATTCCAGCAAATACTGAAGAGTATTGATTTTGAAAATACGAATCAAGTTGAACAGAAACAACTGAAGGATATACTGAGGAACTACCAATCGATATTTCACCTGGAAGGAGAACAACTAACAACAAACAACTTCTACAAACAGGATATCCGATTGAATGACTCAACACCGGTCTATATAAGAAATTACAGATTACCTCACGCACACAAGGAGGAGATAGAGCGTCAGGTACAAGAACTATTAAAAGACGGTATTATAGAACCTTCAGTGAGTCCATACAATGCACCATTGCTACTCGTGCCTAAGAAAGGACAGACGGATTTAAGGAAGTGGAGACTAGTAGTAGACTTCAGACAGTTGAACAATAAGATAGTCAATGACAAATTTCCCCTTACGAGACTCGAGGACATACTCGACAAACTAGGGAGAGCTAAGTATTTTTCAACGCTTGATATGACTAGTTCATTTCATCAAATAGGACTGAAACCTGCGTCAAGACCATGCACAGCATTTTCTACACCAGATGGACATTACCAATATACAAGGCTACCTTTTGGATTAAAGATTTCTTCGAATAGTTTCCAAAGAATGTTAACTCTAGCATTATCAGGCTTAGAAGCTGAAGCATTTCTGTACGTGGATGATATAATCATATTTGGCTGTAGTTTAGACCACCACAATAAAAATTTGATAAAAGTACTAGACAGGATTAAGCAATACAATTTGAAATTAAATGCGAACAAATGCTCTTTTCTCAAGCCGGAGGTAATATATTTGGGGCATCTCATTACGGCTAATGGAATAAAACCTGATCCCAGTAAATTCGATGCGATAACTAAGTATCCAACCCCGACAAACGCAGACGAAGTACGCAGATTTGTGGCATTTTGTAACTACTACAGAAGGTTTATCAAAGATTTCGCACAAATCGCAAATTGCCTGAATGCAGTAGTAAAGAAAGGTGTGAAGTTCGAATGGACAGCTGAGCGGGATAAAGCTTTCAATACTTTAAAAACTAAACTAATTAACCCACCTATCTTACAATATCCGGATTTCGACAAGCCGTTCATTTTAACTACAGATGCCTCCGACTACGCTTTAGGAGCAGTCCTTTCACAAGAAAAACTCAGAGAAGATCTACCAATATCGTATGCTAGCAAAGTCCTCCAAAAACATGAAAAAAATAAATCAGTTATAGAAAAGGAACTTTTGGCAATACATTGGGGCATACAATTCTTCAGACCATATCTTTTCGGGAGGCGATTCACAGTAGTCACAGACCACAGACCTTTGGTATCTTTATTCTCACACAAAAATCCAAGTTCTAAATTGACAAGAATGAGAATAGAATTGGCTGATTATGACTTCGACATAGTTTACAAACAAGGAAAAAACAACACAAACGCTGATGCATTATCAAGAATAAAGATTGACTCCGATTTACTAAAGAACATGATTCCCACAAATGAGGACAAGACGGTAAAGAAAACGCTTGTCATAACAAGAAGCAAGACAAAACAACAGGAGCAAGAAGACAAAAATAAAAACATTGATAGCAAATTTAAACGACTTCGCATGTGGAATTGCACATCAATCAATGATATAAAAAAGGCGCGCAAACTAAAATTTGAAACAATCAAAACAAACACGAAAATGGTCAAAGTAGAACCAGATGACCTAAACAATGAAACACGAGTCTACTGTAGTGAAGTTTCATGTCGTTCCGACGATTTCATGGAGATGCTACGAAAAGAACTCAACAAAAGACTTGTTAAACGTCCCAATCATCAAGATGATTCGGAAGAACCACAGTCAATGAAAACTATCCAATACTGTCTAGAGAACAGTGATGATATATTTGAAATAATTCCACAAGAGGAATTTTTTAAAAAATTTAATGAGCTACCTGATGTAGCAAGCGACGTCACAATAATCACATACACGAAGCCTCGGCTTATACAAAATCACCAAGATCAAATAAAACTAATAAAACAACATCATGAAACGCCATGCGGAGGTCATTTCGGAATAAGAAAGACCACACTGAAATTGAAACAACGGTATCTATGGAAGAACCTTGCACACATGGTTAAAGAATTTGTTAACACTTGCGACAAATGTCAACGGAACAAACAGATAAGACATACGAAGGAACCACTGACAATTACCGACACCCCTACACGAACTTTTGAAACAATGACAATTGACACTGTCGGACCTTTACCACCTTCAGAAGCATTCCGTTACATACTGACTACACAATGCGAATTGACTAAATTCATAATAGCATGCCCAATGGAAAACAAAGAGGCAAAGACAATCGCAAAGACTCTAGTGGAGAACGTCATATTGAGGTATGGGATATTCAATGCCCTAAAGTCAGATAGAGGAACAGAATTCATAAATGAGGTTTTAAGAGAGGTTTGCACACTTCTGAATATAGAACAAAAATTCTCAACCCCATACCACCACGAGACCCTAGGCACAGTGGAAAGGAACCATAGAGTATTGAATGAATATTTTCTATCTTTCGTAAACGACGAAAATTGGCATGAATGGTTACCATACTATTCATTCGCTTATAACACGACACCACATGTAGACACAGAATATAGTCCATTTGAATTAGTATACGGACGATTAGCAATATTACCAGGGGAGGAGGTAATGGCACATGGGAAAATTTATAATTACGACAATTATGCAAACGAAATGAAGGCAAGAATGAAATTTTCTCTGGAAAAGGCTAGATCATTTTTGGAGACAGTAAAATCTAGGCGACACATTCGGTCAGACCAGATTAGAAAGAGTTTAAAACTTTGTATAGGCGATTTAGTATTACTAAAGGTAGAAAATAGAAGGAAAAATATGGCACCATACTCAGGTCCATTTGAAATATTGAAGGTATTAGAACCAAACATACTTATAAGAATTAAAGATAAGGAGAAATTAGTACATAAGAACAATGTCAAATTATATAAAACAAATTCAACTACAAATTAACAATATAAGCAAACATTTCATATATTTTTTTTTCTCTCTCCACGAACAATTTTATTGCACAATAATTAAGAAAACATAGCACTTAAGTAGAATATGATACCACTCTATAAAAAATACAATGACGAACAAATACAGAACCCGATCATTTTCTGAAAATCATGAAATAGCTTCACTATTGTATGATTTTTCTTAAGGGTGAGGGTGTAGTGTACTCACACATTTGTTCTTCAGTGTATTTCTGAAATAAACAAAACTCAGCTATTCTTCAGTTACCCTAATAAATACAAAGTACGGTTAATGTCGTTGACACTTGAGTTGACTGACTAAAGCGTCACTCGAATTGGATCAATCCATTTCTCGTCACACTTCACCGTTTTGGTTTCTTCCAGAGAACCGCTGACCCAAACATTTTTATGGAGCGCCGGCTCATGAGTGTAATTAGACACCGTATGGAATACTTTGAATATGTGCCGCGAAAAGTATCAGGCGCACAGATAATGTAGAGCAAGAACTGACCTAGGAAACTGAATAGTGGCTGAATAGAATTTATCTAGAATGTAAGCAATACTGTATTGATGTATAGATAATTAAGCGATATATACAATGTAAAAAGAAAGATGAAGACTAGGGTATATAAACCCAACATCTTCTCAAATAAAATCAGATTCATTTTGTTTTTGAAACCAAGAACGAAGAATTTCAATCATTGATAATCTCGGCAAGAGCCAAGCTGAATAAACCTAACAATTCACAAAGTTCAAGCCAATATTATCAAAAAGGGGTAACCTGACCAGAAAAAGGGCAGCGACTAAAAAGTTCACCCTTAGCACTGCGATCAGCTTATTACATCGCTTCTATATGGTCAGACGAATTTACATATCAAATTTCACGACTCTAGCTGTAATACTTTAGTTTGTACCATTTTTATCCCTTTTTGTCCCGCTCACCTTTAATAAGTACAAATTTCGAAAAATACATTTATATTGCAGGTCTACGTAGTCAGAGACATGTAGATATCGATTTCCACGAAAATAGCTGCTATACTTAAATTGGTACCATTTTTATTCCTTTTTGTCCAGCTCGCCCCTTAAAAGTACAAATTTCGAACAATCTAATATTACTGCGCTTCTATATGGTCAGAGGAATTTATATACCAAATCTCACGATTCTGGCTGTAATACTTTATTAGGTACCATTTTTATCCCTTTTTGTCCCGCTCATCCCTTATAAGTACAAATTTCGAAAAAATCCAATTTGACTTCGCTTCTATATGGTCAGAGGAATTTACATACCAAATTTCACGATTCTAGCTGTAATACTTTAGTTGGTACCATTTTTATCCCTTTTTGTCCCACTCACCCCTTATAACCCTCCGAGGTACATATGGGTCTGGCCAGACCAAATCGATTTTTATATGTGTCTAGTTATTCTTCGGGGAATTTCTGATCAATGCCAGTCCATGACTTCCTCAATGATATTGTGCCGAACCCAATGGAATAGTAAAATATACGTTTTTGATATATGTATAGGTAAAAAATTGGATTTGAAACTACTTTCGTGAATCATACACACATGGGTCTGGTCAGACCCAACCTTAATTTGTATGACTGTTCGAAGAAAATAGGTTTGACATTTTTCGCAGAGGCAGAGAGAGAGAGAGAGTACATATTTCAGTTGATGTGGAGAAACCAGTTATAGTTTCTGGCAGAGGCTCAGGCAGAGAGTCTATATTTCAGTTGATGTGGAGAAACCAGTGTGAACACGTGTTTTTTAGAATTCTTTAGTATAGGTGCTTTATTTTTTTGCAAGTAATATGGAGCAAAGAGGCATCGATGAGGATGATATAATGGCGCGCTTGCTTCGTAAATTAAATGCACCGAATGTGACTCCGGATGAGCGAAAGCGCCTTGAGGCAGAACTTCAACGAGTTATGGGGCTGGAATTCGACTCGTTCGAATCAGGTGACGACTTGGGAGATGAAGACTACGTGCCGGAGGAAGATGGAAATGAGGATGAGGCTTCGGATATTAAACAAGGGTTTGAGTTAGAGGTCGTTTTGGTTGATAACGATGTCGATGATGATTTGGAGGAATTGTATAGAGATGCCGTGTCCGCAGTTGCTATTCAAGCACCAACCGTAATTGCATCATCCAGCAAATCCAACAATCAGGATCAAGTGTACCGTTCGAAGGACGGCAGGGTATGGAATACGAATCCTCCACCTTCTGGAAGGCCACGCTCGCATAATGTCCCAACTTTTACCCGCAGAGGGCCATTGCGAGGAACCTTGCCACATCACCGAGCTATCTTCAAATCGTTATTGTCATATTTTTAGGTTTCGGACTCCCGCCCATCAACATCAGCCGAAGCTCAATCACAAACATATGCTGACGTAGCCTCCACACGCTCATCATGCTACCTTTGCGCTTTTTCTTCTAAGAAGAGACGTAAGACTCGATATCGTTGCAACACATGCAATCGTCCCATATGCCTCAACGAACATTCCATGCAAATGTATAACTGCAAACCAAATTGTTCTTTATAATGTAATATAATGTAATATTATCAGTTAATAAATGAGTTTAATTCATGAGTACAATTATTTTAATTATATTTTCGTACATCAATACACACATAAATACATACTAGACCCATATTCTAACACACAATCACACATTTAGTACACCTGTGGTCATCTGCGTGTACCCTGCCTGACATGTACCTCTTAAATTTATGTGGGACTGGCCAGACCCATATGCTCCATTTACCGCCTCAAATGTCACCGCACATCGGAGGGATAAGTACAAATTTCGAAAAATCCATTTATATTGCAAGTCTACGTAGTTAGAGACATGTAGATATCGATTTTCACGAAAATAGCTGATATACTTAAAGTGGTACCATTTTTATCCCTTTTTGTCTTTTTCTTCCCTTTCAACAAAAAAAGGAACTCACCGAATTTCATGTTTCTAGCTACTGCCGTTTAGTCAGGACGAAGGTTCGATTTTTATCCCTTTTTGGGCCATTTTACCCCCTAAAAGTACGAATTTCGTCGACGTCTACGTCATATTTGGGAACTACCCTGAAAATTTCATGACCCTGGCTTCAGGCGTTTTGTCTGGGGCTGGTCAATGATAAGTCAGTCAGTCAGCCAGTAACGCAACTCTTTTATATATATAGATATTGTGTTCCGTTATTAAATGACAAAAGGTTGAACTTTGCAATAAACACAGAAATTTAAAAAAAATCAGCACTCACTACGTGTATAAAACCCAATTTTGAAAAAATAATTTTATGTTAAAAATGTTGGACCTAGCCTGTATAATTATTCAGTGAAAATCTAATGTATGGTTATCGAAGATAAGTCCAAATAGTCAACACAAATTATCTTTCTTGAAAAGTTGTTTTGATACAAATATTCATATTGTTAAAAGAAAAACGCCAGTGTGCAGGAAGTTGAACGCCTCCTACATTCCTGCATTACATAAAAAATGAATAAATTCTGACCTGACTTAATCACTTTGGCCTCAGCTCCAAATGTGAGCAATTATATGAGTACATCCTGTACAACACTGACCCTCAACCCCATCGTCATCATCACATTATGTTAGTTAGTTGCAAAGAATTGCAATGAAATGTTTTCCAATTAAACTTGCTTTCGTTGAAAATTGGATGATTAGATTTCATTGAAATGTGCTGTGCGCTGCGCGGTGCTGTGCCACATTATGGCAATTTCAAATTAAGGTTTCCATATGTCAAAATAGAAACGAAAGAACGACTGAGTGACTGAGCGAGCGAGCGACTGTGGAGGACAGAAAACACCAAAAACTGCATAGAGTTAATAAATAATTTGGCAATTTGCCCGTTTGGCCAATGTTGGGCTGGAGGTTTCTACATATTTTTTTGCCCATGTCTTTGCCACATCATCATCATCAGTTTTGGATTATGCAATATTTTTTGTGCGATGTCAGCCAGTATTTCAAAATAGCATAGAACTCAAAACAAAAACAAACAAACAACCTTTAAAAACAACAAACTATTGAATATTTCATGCATATGCATGCATGACGCACGTGTGTATGGATGTATTCGGCCATGCATGGAGACATGATGTACTGCACACGATATCATTTAAATGCCAAATAACGGATATTAATTAAAAATGGCTTTTCCTAAATGACAATGGTTTGGAAGAGGAAGTCTGTGATAAAACGCAACGCAAAGACGTTGGACTTTTAGGTAAAGGGATAGAAATCATAACATAAATACAACAGACATGAGAAATCTGTCAGCAAGATAAGTTGTCGCATATATTGACAACCGATAAGACAACTCGAAAGAAATTGAGTGGATTACGCATTATGAATAGCTTTTGCATCCACTATATTCGATAGTTCCCCAGCAAAAAATGATCTGGATTTTGGAAGCAGAGCAAACGTTTTAGAATTTCTGAGGGTGCAATAAAGTAAACACTGATGAAAGTCTGCATGACTCGGGTACAATTGAGTCATGCAGAAATTCGAATAGAGCTGAATCTCTGCATGATTCGGTTGCAATAAAAGAAGCAAAATGATAGAAGCTCACACATAAACCCTCATCGTGCTTTTAACAAGCAAATGTCGAAGATATCGAATCACTTGCTGTAGTGTCTTGGGTAGAGCACGCTACTGCCATGAAAATATCCCGACCGATGCATTTTATTTTTAAATTAGACATGCCATTATTGTATCCCAGTAATTTTACTAAATCGAGACATCCCCTACTAATATCATCGCTTAATATGCAGATTAGAGATGTGCGCGTGAGTGATGATTGGCTTACGTTCACGCACGCTCACGAAGATTTTTTCATTACTCACGTTCACGCACGCTCACGTGAGTAAAATAAATTTTGCTCACGATCACGCGTGACTCACGTGATTCACGTAAATCACGCAAAAAAATACATTTTAAATCGAAATGAGTAACGTCCCGCAAATCCGAAAATTATTTAATTTAAAATTATTTAATTCTACGTTTGCGATGTTTGATTTAAATTCATATTTTTAAAATAGTATAAAATATAACAGTGTGGAATACCGTATAGTTTAACGCAAAATAAATTAGAAATCGGACACTGACATAAAATCCAACTAAAAAACACAGCGTATACCCCGACACCAGTTGTGTGTTTTTTTAATTGAATTAACACTAAGGATATGAATTCAGTGCTTAGTGTTAATGCAGGGAATGCTTACTTAAATAATAGAAAAAATAGATATTATACCTACACTGAAGAACTTTGTTTTATAAATAAATATGTCTATAACTTTTATTTTGAATGGAAAATTTCACATTTTTAAACGAAATTAAATGAAAATAAAAGAATTAATAAATATGTGCGACTCACGAAAAAATCACGTGATTCACGCATAAAAATAGACTCACGCAAATTCATGCACGAACATTTTTTCGTTCCTCACGTTCACGCACGCTCACGTGAGTAAAATAAATTTTGCTCACGTTCACGCGTGAATCACGTGATTCACGCAATTCACGTGAGTGGCGCCCATCTCTAATGCAGATTATTAAGCGAGATATGCGGCATCTCTCCCTTACTAACCTGCTGAAAACTGAGCAGGTTCTATTAGCCTGCGACTAGTTCCCGCTGTCAAACAGTCGCTTAGTGGGTGTCATAACGAAATTGGAGAAAACGTTGGGATAAGTATAACGAGCTTGTCTTCGTTTCCAGATTAGATCATTTCGAACACTGATAAGTATCTACACAGGGCACTACTGCACTAGGAGTAGGATCTCAAGATGGCAGTCAGACATCGAAGATCACTGTCGATAATGTGAGGATGAGGTAGAATAAATTGAAATAATCTGCAGATGTCCAGCGCAATGTGTAAGCAGAAATAAATACCTAGGAAGTTATTTTATTAGTAACATAGATATGGCAACCCGCACCATTTATGACCTTTTGGGATTCTCAAAAGGTCTATTTTTGAAAATTTTTTATTTTTTTTTACAACATTTTTATCGAAGTCAAAAATCGTACCGCTCGACGTGGAATGTTGCATATAACTTATATATTTTTGATAAAGATAAATTCATATTGAAAATTGAGTAAAATCTATAAAAAAATTAAATTCGTAACGAAATTTTAGAATTCTGTTGAAAAAATGTCACCGAAAATAATGGCGTCCATGGTTTTGTGTTATAATTCCAAAAATATCCAAATTGCTAAAGTGGGGATAATATGTTCTAAAAACTAAGTAAAAACGGCATTAAGATCGGCCAGACCGAACTTTATATACCCTCCACCATGGATTGCATTCCACAGAGGCTGTTGATTTCGTAGAAGTGCAGTAGTATTACAGGAAAATATAAATTTTTTAATATAGCCAAACGAAACAAATACAAATATTGCAAACATAATTTTATAAATAAATATAATACTTTTATTATTTCAAACCATGCTTATAAGGCAAGGCTAACAATACGTTACAAATACAATATCGAAATAATACTTCAAGTCAAGTCAAAAAAATAAATATTCAAGAAGCTTTAAGCTTATCAGTTAATTGTATTTCCGTTCTATTTTAATTCCATAAGTACAAATTTTGAAAATCCATTATCACATGTACATAACTTTAACTTCAACTTCATGATTCAAAAAAAAGTACCGTAAAAGTAAAAAATACGAATTTGGTAAAATCTTTTTGTTTTGCCTGTCTATGCAGTAAGAGGAATGTATACACCGAATTCCGTGATTCTAGCTGCGGCCATTTGGTTGGTACCATTTTTATCTCCCTTTTCCTATTTTACCCCCTTAAGAGTACGACTTTCTAAAATCTCTTTATTTTACGTGTCTACGCTATTAGAGGGATGAATTTCACTGAATTTCATCATTCTAGCTGTAGTCGTTTAGTTGGTACTACTTTTATCCCCTGTACCCATTGCATCCCCTGAAAGTACGAATTTAGAAAAAACCTTTTATTTTTCATGTCTACGAGTCAGAGGAATCTATACTCTGAATTTCATGACCCTAGCTACGGTCACTTCGATGGTACTATTTTTATCCCCTTTTCCGATTTAAATCCCAAAAAGTACGTTTTTGGAAAATCCGTTTATTTTACTACGTGTCTACGCAATCAGAGGAATGTATACACCGATTTCATTATTCTAGGTGCTGCCGTTTGTTTGGTACCATTTTTATCCCTCTATTACCATTTTACCCTTTAAGCGCGAATTTGGAAAAAAATAATTTCATATTATGTACGTATTCAATTAGAGGAATGTACACAGCGAATTTCGTGTTTCTACTTGTTGTCCTTTAATATGTACCATTTTATCCCTTTTTTTCCCCCCTACGAATAAAAATCACTTTATGGCGCACGATTTTGTTATTGGGGGAATGCGCATACCCAATATCAAGTAAATACAACCAGACATATTGCACAAATGTGCTTAAATACTCTAAAATTAGTGATTATCCGACAACCGATCTACGACTATAAGACGCATTTATGGAAAATTTGGAGGTCGTAGCTCCTTTCTTTCAGATGCTAGCGTGCTTTCAACAGACGGACGGACGGACATGGCTAGATTGTCTTAGAATTTTATGACGATCAAGAAAATATATACTTTACAGGGTCTCAGGTCGATATTTCAAGGTGTTACAAACGGAATGACAAAGTTAGTATACCCTCATCCTTGTGGTGGAGGGTATAATATACAAGTTACCAAAGTGGGGAAAATAGGATTTTTACTAAGATGGTCTCTGTCTTCCGAGTTATGTATTATGCGGAAAAATGTTTCCGGAAATAATGACTTTTGCATTTCATTTCCAAAAAATAACCAAATTACCAAAGTGCGGAAAATATGTTCCAAAATGTAGGATGTGTACCCTGTTAGTACTCATTGTTCTTACCAAAGGGATATGGTAATATGTTTTGACTAAGAAGTCAACATATGGACTTAAAAAATATACAAAATATTTTCGAATTAATGTTTCACGATTTGAGAATTTTGCAAATAAAAACTGTTATATACAAAAATGAACTATTTTGGTGAAAATATACCGCGGAGGTCCTTTGACCTCAATTACTCATTAAGCGCATTTAATTATATCCTCATTTAATAGCAGCGTTCATAAACTATGAACTTTTAATTTGTTAGGCACACATCCTTTCCCAACAATCTAAATTGCAATTTCCCCCCGGAAATTTTCTGCTACTTTACACCACAGTATTTGAAAAAAAAAATACTGTTGTATCTATTTATTAAACTTTACGAATTTGCATAATCTATTTGAGCAATAGCGAAAAATGATTATGAACAGAGGGAGAGAGTGAAAAAACTTGACACTACACTCGAATGCAAAAACAATATTCAATGATTAATTACTGTAAACATACGTAAATTGTAAGGCCGCCGAAACGAAAAAAACACAACGAAATAAACAAACAAACAAAACATGATATTTTAGAGAGGAAACAAAAAAATTGTCTATATTTACAACAAAAAAAACGGCTAAATTAAAATGTGGTAAATTGTGAAAATTTATCACTACTTCGCCAACTCAGCTGGAGCTGGAGGTGGTGGTGGAGGAGGAGTAGTAGGCCTCTGTAGACTTGACGGCTGTCAGGCAACCATCCGAAAAACCCGGCTATCATCATCGTCAGCAGCATGGACAGCAAATGCAATGTGTTGGCAACATGACATGAGACGAGCGAGCTTGTCCATGTTGCTCTGCCGTTTGGTTTGGATTGGATATGATATTCTCCTCCTCCTCGCCTATGCGAAAGTTGTTGGTGATGATGATGAGCAGCAGAGAGTATGTGGTGGTTGGTAGTGTCTCTTATGTATGCGGAAAATTAATTGCATTCAAATGCGTTGCAATATTTACGACTTTTTTCTCAATATTTTCCATTTTCCATTTATTTTCATCGTCATCGCCCATTGCCAGTTGCCAGCGTCATCGCTATCGTCCGCATCACCACCACCATCATCATCATCGTCGTCGTCGTTGCAATCAATGACAAAGTATGGCGATGACATCGATATTGTTCCGTGCATTTTGGGTGGTGGTGTTTGTGGTAGACACCCAACACACTTATGATCTGTGTTTTTGGAAAGTGGCATAAGTCACGTTTTCGAAATAAGAACAGCCACTTAATTTTAGCACCAATTAAATTCCAAGGGTTTGTCATCTATACAAAATATGTCATATGTAATCTCATTTTTATAAGTACTTGTATTTACGACAGAGAACCTTTAGCTAATTAAAGAAAACAAAGAAGTTTCTTTTAGAACGAAATATTTATTAAAATTAAGAATGCTGTGTGTCAGCAGGTATATGGAGTTAGCTCGAGAAAAGTTTTATGCGAAGATTCTACTTTAACTGAATTATTGAGACAATAAAAATGTTAAAAGTAAAATATGTTGCGTGTCAGCATAAAATGGAATTAACTCGTGAAAAGTTTAGTTCGAAGACTTATTATTTTCCTTTACTTTAACTTAATGATCAAAACGATTAAAATATTGATGTTCATTAAATGTCATGAGTAAAAAGAAATTGTGTGTCAGCAAAAAATGGAAATAACTCGTGAAAATTGTTATGGGAAGATTTATTGGTTTTCTTTATTTTAACTCAATTGTTAAAACGATTCAAATGTTAATGCTTGTTAAAGGGCAAAATCAAAAATGTTTTGTGTCATCAAAAAATGGAATTCACTTGTGAAAATTTTTATGGGAAGATTTATTGGTTTCCTTTATTTTAAATGAATTATTTAAACAATTGTTAAACGTTAAAAGTATGTCAGCAAAAAATGGACTTAACTCGTGAACGATTTTATGTGAAGATTTATTAGTTTCCTCTCTTTTAACTCAATTTTTAAAACGATTAAAATGTTAATGTTTGGTAAAGGCCAAAATTAAAAATGTTTTGTGTCAGCAAGAAATGGCATTGACTTGTGAAAAGTTTTGTGTGAAGATTTATTAGTCTCCTCTGTTTAACCTGAATTGTTGAAACAATTAACATCTTAAAGTTCATTAAATATTCAAAGTAAAATATGTTATGTGTCAGCAGAAAAATGGAACTAACTCGTGAAAAGTTTAGCGTGACGATTTATTAGTTTCCTCTATGGTAAGTGAATTTTTAAAACAATTCTTAACTGCTAAAAGTAACAAATTTTGTGTGTCAGCAAAAATGGAATTAACTCGTGAAAACTTTGAATGAATGTTTATTAGTTTCCTTTAATTTAAACGAATTATTAAAATTGTTAAAGTTGATTAAATCGTAAAAGTAAAAAAATGTTGTGTGTCAGCAAAAATGGAATTAACACGAGAACAATTTGATGCGGTGATTTATTAGTATCCTCTACTTCATCTGAACTATTAAAACTATAAAAATACTAAAGTTGATTAAATGTAAAAAAGTGAAATTGTTATGTGTGAGCAAAAAATGGAACTAACTCGTGATCAATTTTTTTGCGACCATTTATTACTCTCTTTTACCTTGCCAGAATTGCTACGACGATTATTATAATTGTTTAATATTTTATTAAAGTTGATCAAATATTAAAAGTAAAAAAACAAGTAAAAAGGCGTTAAGTTCGGCCAGGCCGAACTTTATATACCCTCAACCATGGACTGCTTTCCACAGAGGCTGTCGCTTTTCGTAGAAGTGCAGTAATAATATTACTGGAAAATAATATATATATTTAATATAGCCAAACCAAATACAAATATTGCAAAAATAATTTTATAAATAAATAAAAGGTGATTTTTTAGTTATTATCTTTTTGGCAACACTGGTTTAAACAGCTGACGCACGTTTCGTGTTTTGTTTCACTGTCAAACATCTTCAGTTTGGTCTATAATTTAACCATGAATCGTCTTTCAAACGAACAACGTTTGAAAATTATTGAATTTTATTATCAAAATGCGTGCTCCGTTAAGAAAGTTCATCGCGCGCTTCTTCCATTTTATGGTCAGTTTAATCGACCCACCGAAGCGGCTATTCGGGCTATTGTGACTA
This sequence comes from Polietes domitor, assembly GCA_947397865.1. NCBI lineage: Eukaryota > Metazoa > Arthropoda > Insecta > Diptera > Muscidae > Polietes > Polietes domitor. Next base: position 218,641,581 of record OX377618.1, on the reverse strand, counting down.
AAGTTCGCACCAAATTTACATTGTTGGACATTAAACCACCAACACGCTTACGTAGAGTGCGAACTGAAGAAAATATCGCGGCTGTGTCGGCCAGTGTTAATGATGACCATCAATTATCGATTAGTCGCCATTCGCAGCAATTGGGCCTCTGTTACTCAAAAACGTGGAAATGCCAAAATTGGACTAAGCGGATGGACCATTTGAGGCGCAGTCAAAATCAATATTTGCATGAAATAATCTTCAAACATTAAATTATAAGGTCCGTACTATCGATTCAAATAAAGATTTCATACATTTTTCTGAATTTTATGTTTTTTTTTTTTTTGAAAAACTTTCCTTTAGCTTTTAAAAAATCACCCATTATAATATTTTTATTATTTCAAACCACGCTTATAAGGCAAGGCTGCCAATACGTTTACATATCGAAGTTAAGTCAATTCACAAAAATATATATTATTACATTTATTTATATTTTCAAAAAGCTTAAATACCATAAATATTGGTAGATAGTGGGTGCTACAATTGGTTGTATTTCCATTCTAGTTTAATTCCAAAAGTACAAATTTTGAAAATCCATTATCAGACGTACATAGTGGTGCACAATAACATAACTTCATGAGTACGACTTTCTAAAATCTCTTTATTTTACGTGTCTACGCAGTCAGAGGAATGTATACTTCGAATTTCATGACTCTAACTGTGGTCATTTGGTCGGTACTAATTTTATCCCCTTTTTCCATTTTAACCCCAAAAAGTAAGAATTTCGAAAAATCAGTTTATTTTATATGTCTACGCAATCAGAGACACCGCATTTCCTTATTCTAGGTGCAGCCGTTTGGTTGGTACCATTTTTATCCCTCTTTTACCATTTTACCCCATAAAAGTACGAATTTGGAAAAAATACTTTTATATTATGTATCTACTCAAATAGAAGAATTTCGCGTTTCTTGCAGTTGTCGTTTAATATGTACCATTTTTATCCCTTTTTGTCCCATTTCACTCCCTACGAATAAAAATCGCTTTATGGGGCACGTTTTTGTTATAGGGTGAATGTGCGTACCCAATATCAAGTAAGTACAAGAAGACATATTGTAAAAATATGCTTAAATAATCTAAAATATTAGAGGTCATTATGGGTCTTTTTAGCCCTTGTGAGGGAAAAATTTTTCCCTTTGGGTCGATTTCGCGCACTTTCAACCTCAACCGATCTACGTTAATAAGACGCATTTATGGAAAATTTGGACCTCATATCTTCTTTCGTTTAGATGCTAACGTGCTTTCAACAGACGGACGGACGGGCATGGCTAGATCGTCTTAGAATTTTATGACGATCAAAGGTATATATACTTTATAAAGTCTCAGGTCGATATTTCAAGGTGTTACAAACGGAATGACAAAGTTAGTATACCCCCATCCTGGAGGTGGCGGGTATAATAATATTGAGTGTCAGCAAAAAATAGAATGAACTCGTGAAAAGTTTTGTGCGAAGATTTACTTGTTTCCTCTACTTTACCTGCATTATTGCAACGATTAAAATATTAAACTTGATTAAATGTCAAAAGTAAAATTGTTGTGTGTCAGCATGAAAATGGAATTAACTCGTGAAAAATGTTATGGGAAGATTTATTGGTTTCCTTTATTTTAAATGAATCATTAAAACAATTGTCACACTTAATCAAACGTTAAAAGTGTGTCAGCATAAAAATGGAATTAACTCGAGAACATTTTATGCGACGATTTATTAGTTTCCTCTGCTTTACGTGAACTGTTAATGCGAAAAATTAGCGAAAAATTAAATTAACTCGTGATCAATTTTGTGCGATAGATTGTTTCCTGTTCCGCTTCAGCCCTAAAATTTTACCAATAATCATAAAAATATAGTTTTATTTAGCGAATTAAATATCACCATATAACTTATCTGCCTATCAACAATAAACGATTTACATGCTGAACTAAATTTTTAAGGCTGTCTCTCTGTCTATGCCAATCTATCAGTCCATCCATCTATCTATCCGCGAACATTCAATAAAACCATCAGATGCCAGCCATCGTCCATACATCATCACCACCATCGCGCATCGCCTTCATTATGATTATTTGCATACGACGTGTTATTATGATCAGAGGAGGGAGGGAGGACGCATGCAGTCATGCGAGTAGTAACAATTATTATTGCCTTGCATGGATGTGTGTGGAAGGGGGAGGGGACTCCATGTCATCCACAGTCTTCCAGCGTGTTGCAATTTTGAATTAAGTACAACAACGAGGAACATGTCATTTTCTCGCGTCCACACAATTATAATAGAATTTTGCTGCAGTCGCATGTGATGACATTGTTCGTTGGAAGTGAACGAAACGAATAACGATAGGATACAGTTTCAGGTCCGTCCTCCACGCCAGTGTGCATGGATAATATAATGAAGTGGATAAGTGTCGATGGGAAAAAGGTCGAAAGTATCGAAAAAAGGTGTACCAGGGTTTATAAAGGGTGATTTTTTAAGAGCTTGATAACTTTTTTTTTAAAAAAAAACGCATAAAATTTGCAAAATCTCATCGGTTCTTTATTTGAAACGTTAGATTGGTCCATGACATTTACTTTTTGAAGATAATTTCATTTAAATGTTGACCGCGGCTGCGTCTTAGGTGGTCCATTCGGAAAGTCCAATTTTGGGCAACTTTTTCGAGCATTTCGGCCGGAATAGCCCGAATTTCTTCGGAAATGTTGTCTTCCAAAGCTGGAATAGTTGCTGGCTTATTTCTGTAGACTTTAGACTTGACGTAGCCCCACAAAAAATAGTCTAAAGGCGTCAAATCGCATGATCTTGGTGGCCAACTTACCGGTCCATTTCTTGAGATGAATTGTTCTCCGAAGTTTTCCCTCAAAATGGCCATAGAATCGCGAGCTGTGTGGCATGTAGCGCCATCTTGTTGAAACCACATGTCAACCAAGTTCAGTTCTTCCATTTTGGGCAAAAAAAAGTTGGATATCATCTCACGGTAGCGCTCACCATTCACAGTTACGTTACGATTCGCATCATCTTTGAAGAAGTACGGTCCAATGATGCCACCAGCCCATAAACCGCACCAAACTGTGACTTTTTCTGGATGCATTGGTAGCTCTTGCAATGCTTCTGGCTGATATTCACTCCAAAATCGACAATTCTGCCTATTTACGTACCCATTGAGCCAAAAATGAGCTTCGTCGCTGAACACAATTTCTTTCTTTCTGAACTTTCTTAACAGAGCACGCATTTTGATAATAAAATTCAATGATTTGCAAGCGTTGCTCGTTAGTAAGTCTATTCATGATGAAATGTCAAAGCATACTGAGCATCTTTCTCTTTGACACCATGTCTGAAATCCCACGTGATCTGTCAAATACTAATGCATGAAAATCCTAACCTCAAAAAAATCACTCAATGTATTGGCAGCTATTCATATATAAGACATGAATATTTTAATTAATAATAAGTGAAAAAGAGACTTTAAGTTCGACAGGTCTGATTTTATCTACTACTACTGGAATTCAAACCATAGTTTTATCATAACATTTTGTTCGAGTTTATGCTACTCGATTATTTTGGCTGGAGACTACATAAAGTCAAGGGATTATGCAAAAAAAAACTGGGCACAGTGGGCGCCTTAGAAGACAACATTGCTTAAAAATTGGTCGAAAAATGAACTTCCAGAATCCCATAAAATTACAAAAACAAGTGAATAAAATGAAGAATAACCCCAAGAAATTAAATTTGCCCAAAATTAGAATATGAAATACAGCCCAATAACAAGTAAAAACGACGTTAAGTTCGGCCGGGCCGAACTTTATATACCCTCCACCATGGATTGCATACCACAGAGGTTGTCGGTTTTCGTAGAAGTGCAGTAATATTAAAGGAAAGTACAAATTTTTTAATATAGCCAAACCAAAACAAATACAAATGTTGAAAAAATAATTTTATAAATAAATATAATATTTTAATTATTTTAAACAATTTTATTTATTTCAAATCAATAAATAAATATTCTTATATTTATATTATCAAAAAGCTTAAATACCATAAATATTGGTAGATAGTGGGTGATACAGTTGGTTGTATTTCCTTTTCTATTTTAATTCCAAAAGTACAAATTTTGAAAATCCATTATCAGACGTTCATAGTGCAAAATAACCTAACTTCATGATTCAACCAATTTTTTGCCGTAAAAGAAAAATTACGAATTTGGAAAAAAAAACTTTTTTTTTGCGCCCATTGGTTGGTACCATTTTTACCCCGTCGACGTTTCTACACAATATGAAATTCATCATTCTAGCAGTAGTCGTTTAGTTGGCACTATTTGTATCCCTCTGTACCATTGTATCCCTTGAAAGTACGAATTTCGAAAAATCCGTTTATTTTCCGTGTCTACGCAGAGGAATGTATACTCCGAATTGCATGACTCTAGCTGCGTTCATTTGGTTGGTACTATTTGTATCCCCTTTTTCCATTTTAACCCCAAAAAGTACGAATTTCAAAAAATTCGTCTGTTTTCCGTGTCTACGCAGTCAGAGGAATGTATACTTCGAATTTCATAACTCTAGTTGCGGTCATTTGATTGGTACTATTTTTATCCCTTTTATTTTATTTTAAACCCAAAAAGTACGAATTTTGAAAAATCCGTGAATTTTACTTGTTAATGCAATCAGAGGAATGTATACACCGTATTTCATTATTCTAGTTACAGCAGTTTGGTTAGTAACATTTTGATCCCTCCCATTCCCATTTTACCACTTAAAAGTACGAATTTGGAAAAATAATTTTATATTATGTATCTACTCAATTAGAGGAATGTTTAATATGTACCATTTTTATCCTTTTTTGTCCCATTTCACCCCCTAAAAATAAGAATCACTTAAATACGCTAAAATATTAGGGATTATTATGCGTATTTTTAGTCCTTGTGCTTCCAACAGACGGACGGACATGGCTAGATCGTCTTAGAATTTTATGACGCTCAAGAATATATATACTTTATAGGGTCTCAGATCGATATTTCAAGGTGTTACAAGCGGAATGACAAAGTTAGTATATCCCCATCCTGGAGGTGGAGCGTATAAAAATTAAAAAAAATACCCAAATTAAATACGAAAAATGGGACAAACATATTTTTAAAAAATTCAATATAATATAGATTATAAGAAAATTTTAAATATAAGTTGGTTATAATTAAGCGAACAATAAAATTTGTGGTACGCAACAGAATAATGGGTTTCAAGCTTTATGGGTTTTAATTGCTTTGTAACGTGTCGCCTTATTGCTTGGCAAAAATGGAATCAGCATCATTAACATTCTGAATTTAGATAAATACTTCTAACGATTGTTATAAGAAAAACGTTATAAAAAGTACGAAATTCAAAATGGCCAAAATCGCATTTGGTTTATAAACACAACTATTTTTTAGTTTGTAGTCCAATTGACCCGAATCAATCATAATGTAATTATCGCGAATGTGTAATAATGCAAATTTTAATTGAAAAATATTATTTTAAATTTAGAAGATATATTTGGAGCTGAAAGCGCCGCAGACAAAATTGTATTTTCCACCTTTCGAAAACGATTAATTCTTAAATTGCCTTTTTCTCCTAATTATTAACATGGATTATAAGGAGCTATTGAAAACTTTACATTCGAACAAGTATAAATGCACCAATTATTCGGTATTTCGTCTGGTAGGGAAGTCTATTTCCTTTAATCATATTTCCGATTTATTCAGAGAAATCCTGTAGCTGAAATCCAATTAAATGTAATTTTTTGTAATTTGTTATTGGACGATTTTGTCTACTACAGCATCTAATAAAGTCAATTTTCTATTCGAATTTATTTTAATTTAAAACTCTACACAACTAAAACACCCTTTATTTTAAAAAGAAAAATATATATGGGAAATGCCACTTAAATTCCGATTATGGTTGAATGATCAACTAGTCAAAATTTCATATGGAATGACTAAAATAATAACCAAAAATAACTTACACAAAATAGATACTGTTAATTTATGTAGTCTGTGAAAATATAACCATCATTACCTGAAAAGAAGGAAAATAATAGTTATTAACATTTTTGAAATACAAATAACACTATTATTAGTATATTATTAAAATAAAATCAGACAAGCTGGACTATAAGTTAATTCTGCAAAAATAGTCTACTCGACATGCCCTTTCTATTTCAACACGCCGTCTGTTCCAAAAATGATGTTGAACAGTGTAATTATTAAATAAAAATTAATCAACTTTTTGGCGGTTTTTCATAATAAAATTTAGTCAAATATTTGGACGTTTTTGCATATATTTTTGGGCATTATATTATTTTGGGTAATGATTGATTATTTTGGCCCATTTTTTTCATTTGGCCCATTTTTCATTACTTTTTTGGGTGATCTTTCATTTCGCTGCCGGACATAGCCAGACGATAAATATTTTTGGCCGATATCTCATATTAAAATTTTTATGTGATTTTTAATGAAAAATTGGTCAATTTTTGAGCCTTTTGTATTCACTCCACGAGAGTATTATGTCTTTGTGCATTTGTTTGTAACACCCAAAAGGAAACGAGTTAGACCCACCGTTTATTATACAGATGGGCTTAGAATCACTTTCTGCGTAGATTTAGCAATGCCCGTCTGTCTGTCCATCTATTGTTGTAATCAAATTACAGGTCGCAATTATAGTCCGATCTTAACAAAAATTGGCACAAGTAAGTTTTGTGCATCAAGGACGAATGCTATTTAATTTGAAGCAAATCGGTTCAGATTTAGATATAGCCCCCATACATATGTCGCTCCCGATTTGACTTTTTCCCCTCTAGAAACCACATATTAAACTCGATGTGCTTCAAATTTGGCACAGTACCCTATAATTAAAGTGAAAACAGCGACGGTGAAAATTGGTCAGATCGGTTCAGATTTAGATATAGTCCCCTAACTAATGTCGCTCCCGATTCTACTTTTTCCGTTCTAGAAACTACATATTTCACTCGATTTGATTCAAATTTGGCACAGTACCCTATAATTGAAGTGGAAACAGCTATGGTGAAAATCGGTCAGATCGATTCAGATTTAGATATAGCCCCCATACAAATGTCGCTCCCGAGTTGACTTTTTCCGCTCTAGAAACCACATATTGTACCCGATTTTCTTTAAAATTGGCACAACGTCTTATAATCCAACTAAAAACACCTATGGTGAGAAGTGGGTTCAGATTTAGATATAGCCCCAATACAAATGTTGCTCTCAAATGTTAATACAAAAATCCTTCCCGATTTCAATTTTTTACAGAATTGGATTATAATAGGATAAGGAGTGGAGTGTTTCATATTGTCGGCTCCGTCCGACTTTAGCCTTTCCTTACTTGTTTTGTTTTGGCCCAGTTTTTCATTTGCATATTTTCTCATTATGTTTGGGTGATTTTTATTATGAAAAATTACCATTTTTTTGTATGATTTTTATTACGAAAAATTACCAAACTTTTTGGTCGACTTTTATTATGAAGAATTACGCAATTTTTTGGCGTTTTTGGAGAAATTTTGTACGAACAATTGTCCAATTTTTGAGCGATTTTTATTGCGTAAAATTATGCAATTTTTGGGCGATTTTTACAAATTTTTGAACGAATTTTATTATGAAAAATTATCAATTTTTTTGGCGATTTTTCATATTAATTTTTTTTGGTGATTTTCATTATGAAAATGTACCCAATTTTTTGGGCGATTTTATTATGAAAAATTAACCATTTTTTTGCGATTTTTACCTATTTTTGAACGAATTTTATTATGAAAAATTATCCAATTTTATTGATGATTTTTCATACTAAAAATAAGTCAAATTTTTGGGCGACTTTTATTATGAAAAATTACCTAATTTTTGGGTCTTTTTCATTATAAAAAAAATACAAGTTTTTGGGCGATTTTTCATATTAGAAATGAGTCAAATTTTTGAATGATTTTTGTTGTAAAAAATTACCAAAATTTTTGGTCGACTTTTATTACGAAAAATTAACCAATTTTTTGGTCAACTTTTATTATGAAGAATTACCCAATTTTTTGGCGATTTTTGTTATAAAAAATTAGTGATTTTTGTTATAAAAAATTAGTGATTTTTGTTATAAAAAATTAACGATTTTTGGGAGACATTATTATGAAAAATTACCCCTTCTTGGAGAAATTTTGTACGAAAAATTTTCCAATTTTTTGAAATTTGTGAAAAATTATGCAATTTTTGGGCGATTTTTATTATGTGTAATTGACCATTTTTTGGCGATTTTTCATATTAAATATTTTTTGGTGATTTTCATTATGAAAAATTACCCAATTTTTTGGGCGAATTTATTATGAAAAATTAAACAATTTTTTAGCGATTTTTACAAATTTGTTAACGAATTTTATTATGAAAAATTATCCAATTTTATTGGTGATTTTTCATATTAAAAATAAGTCAAAATTTTGGGCGACTTTTTTTTTATGAAAAATTACCTAATTTTTGGGTCTTTTTTATTATGAAAAATTACCCAATTTTTGGGCGATTTTTATTTAAAAAAATTACCCAACTTCTTAAGCGACTTTTATCATGAAAAATTTTCTATTTTTTGGCGACTTTTATTACGAAAAATTAACAATATTTGGCCGATTTTCATTATGAAAAAATACCCTACTTTTTGGATGATTTTTATTATGAAAATGTACCCCATTTTTGGGCGACTTTTATTATGAAAAATTAACAAATTTTTAGGGATATTTTTATTATGAAAAATTACCCAACTTTTTGAGCGACTTTTATCATGAAAAGTTTTCTATTTTTGGACGACTTTTATTACGAAAAATTAACAATTTTTGGGCGATTTTTATTATGAAAAAATACCCTCTTTGTGGGTGTTTTTTCATATTAGAAATGAGTCAAATTTTTGGATGATTTTTATTATGAAAAATTACCAAAATTTTTGGTCGATTTTTATTATAAAAAATTACACAATTTTTGAGCGATTTATATTATGAAAAATTAACCAATGTTTAGGGCGATTTTTATTATGAAAATTTTCCCAATTTTCGAGTCATTATTGTTATAAAAAATTAAAAAAAAGGATGATTTTTATTATAAGAAATTACCAAATTTTGTGAACGATTTTATTATGAAAAATTAAGCATTAAGTCTAAAGTTGACGATTTTTTCAAAGAAATTATCAATTTTTTTGGACTTTTATTATAAAAAAAATACCCAATTTTTTGCTCGATTTTAGTTACGAAAAATTACCCAATTTTTTGGGTGATTTACGTCTTTTGGACAAAATTTTATTTTGGATTATTTTTATTTATTTTTTTGAGCTATTTTTCATATTGCCTCACAGTTTGCCCTACTTCATGTGAGGATACTGGGCTAACGATTACATCATTTATCAACTCTTTGGTGGGATTTTTTATTTTGAAGAAATAATATTTTTATTCTTCAAAGTTCTCTTCACACTGTACAAAATTCAAAATTATGTCTAAGCTATTGCCTTTTTTGTAAGAAAAAATTTTAAATTGTTATTTTCCTACAGAAAACGTTTAACCAGCCTCTGCGTCACTTGAATCTCTATTCAATAACTAAATTCAGTGGTGTAATTTACACCTCGCTGTATGCACAAGATGCACGCTCTGTTGATATGTTTAAACTTTTGACCTGCCGTCATAAAAGTCACAAATATCCAGTGAGAAAACGTCCGCAAACATTTTACAAAAATAGCATCGCAACTAAAACCAATGACATTTAATATCTCCCACAAAGCATGGGTAGTACAAGTCCCATTCGCGAAATTTACTGCAGCAACCTTCACAGGCATATAAAGTTCCAAAGTTCCACAAACTAATTAAATGTCATCATTGCAAAACACGCACATGCAAATCTGAGTTCACATCCAAAGGATCCCCGACTGTCTGGCGGAGCCATATTAAAACTGCATTATAATCCACAACGACACAACGGCAATGCAGACGACAGGCTGAAAGAGAGACGGAACCCGGCCAACAACAAAAGATACCACCAATAGATAAGGCACATAAAGTGGCAGAAAAGACATGTAAATGCTGTTGTAAATTGTTAAATTATGGGACATTTTAAATGCGTAAATATCTCAACTGACCGGGCGACCGGGTAAACGGCCACACCAAAAAAATCCCACCAAACAGGAGCAGAAAACGATACCGAAACGGCCAACAACTGCACCCATATTCACAGCAGTTGCAGTAGCATCACCAACGCCAACTTCATTATCGTCCGCATCATCAGCATCAGCAACAGCATTGGCGTTGCTATCATCTGCCATTATCAGATAGAACTTGAAATCCCTCAGTGCAAATCGTGCCGAACAATTGTCAGCGCGTATCTGTCTATCTGTCTGTCTGTTGTATGTGGCGAGGAGCTCATTGAAATATGCGCTAATTGTTTTAAATAATGGCACTGTGGCAACATCCAATGCAGCGCATACAACAGAGTGGCCCACAAACCCAGGCAACCATCAACTAATGCTGCCAGCCTGTCCTGCCCGCCTTTGGGTGATTCCGGTTAACGCTTTAGAGCCAGCAGACATGGCTGCTGTTAAACTTAGAATTTACAAGGCACGGTTACAACTGCGGAGTGACTCTTTTTTTGAAATGACAACCCAGCAGCATCAGTACCACCAACATTAGCAGCAGCATCGGGTCATCAGGGAAAAAAGAGGAGGACATGCGAATGGAGAACATAGAGTGCCAAAATGTGTAGAAGAAGTGCTTAATCCACATCGAAAAATGTGAACTGAATAAAAATGATGCCAACAAATTATGTGCATGAATAGCACGTATCCGTGGGTCGGTCGGTCGATCACTCTTTTGTGGTATACCCAGTAAAACATTTGGGTAAAACTATGAACAGTGAAGTTTGGCCGGTTCGAACTCTATATACCCTCCACCGTGGATTGCATTCCACAGAAGCTGTCCATTTGCGTAGAAGTGCAGTAACATTACAGGAAAGTGTTAATTTAAAAAATAAAATATAATCAAAACGAATAAAAATATTGAAATATAATTTTATAAATAAATATAAAATTTTAATTATTTTGTACCACGCTTTTAAGCAAGGCTACCAATATGTCTTTACTATATATCGAAATAATATTTGAAGTTAATTCAAAAAGTAAATAAAGTGTGGTTTAAAACTAATAAAACACAAATTATTTAGGAAATTATTTTCATTTCTTTTTATTATGATAATATTGGTATGATTCAATTATGTATGGAACAAAATATATCGGCCAATGGCCGCCGCGACCTCGGCGGCATACTCCATCCGATGGTCCAAATTTTCAATGACGCTGGGGCTCAATTGAGGTTCTATGCTGTTAATGTGCCGAATTATCTCATCCAAACAGTCAATCTTTGTGGGTGCTTTGGTTTTTCGACAATCACTCTTGGATTATCATTCGCCCAAATGCGGCAATTCTGCCTATTGACGAATCCACTGAGATGAAAATGTGTCTCATCATTGAAGACGAAAAAAAAAATCACGAAGTGCACGATATGCATTTTGAATTGAAAGCCCATTTTCATAATAAACCTGAATAACTTTAACGCGTTGCTCGATTTTTTTTTTCAGCTACATCCATTTGCTTGGATGTATTACCATCCTATTTTAATTTCAAGAGTATAAATTTTGAAAATTTATTATCTCTCACGTACACATTGTAAGACAACCTAACTTCATGATTCTACCTTTTTGCCGTAAAGGTAAACATTATTTGATTTTGCGAGTCTACGCAGTCAGAGGAATGTATACACCGAATTCCATGATTCTAGCTGCGGCCATTTGGTTGGTACCATTTTTATCCCGTTCTTTCCATTTTACCTCCTTAAAAGTATGACTTTCTAAATTCTCTTTATTTTCGTGTCTGCGCAATTAGAGGGATGTTTACACCGAATTTCATCATTCTAGCTGTAGCCGTTTAGTTGGTACCATTTTTATCCCTCTGTTGACATTGTATCCCTTGAAAGTGCGAATTTGGAAAAACCTTTTATTTTTCGTGTCTATACAGTCAGAGGATTGCATACTCCGAATTTCATGAATCTAACTGCGGTATTTTGGGTGGTACGATTTTTGAACCCTTTTCAATTTTACTCCTCTAAAAGTACAATTTTCCAAAAATCTCTTTATTTTACAGGTCTACGCAAAAAGAGGAATATATTTCATTATTTTAGGTGCAACCGTTTGGTTGGTACCATTTTTATCCCTCTGTTCCATTTTACCCCTTAAAAGTACGAACTTGGAAAAAATTATTTTATATTATTTATCTACTTGATTAGAGGAATGTATACACCGAATTTCGTATTTTACCCGTTGTCGTTTGATAGGTACCATTTTTATCCCTTTTTATCCCTTTTTTTCCTATTTCAGCCCCTACGAATATGAATCACTTTATGGTGCACGTTTTTTTATAGGGGGATGTGCATACCCTATAAGTAAGTATATGTTAAAAAACATGCTTAAATGCTCTAAAATATTAGGGATTATTATGGGTATTTTCAGTCCTTGTGAGGGATACAATTTTCCCTTTGGACCGATTTTGCCCAGTTGCAAGCCCAACCGATCTACAACTATAAGACGCATTTATTGAAAATTTGGACGTCCAATCTCCTTTCGTTTAGATGTGTGCTTTCAACAGACGGACGCATAGTGTTTTATCTCCTAAATTTCATGCGCCCAAATCTCAACTTTACTGATTGAATTTTGCAAAGAACATTCCTACTAGGTATATTCTAAAATATTTTGCCAATATCACGGTTAATTTTGACTGTGGATGTATTTATAGTTCATAAATTCTAAAATAGTTGCAAATTTCATCATAAGAGAGATTATTTTATTGGGATGTATCTCGGAAACCATGTATCGTATTGATCGTTTTGTTCGTACAAAAGAGGAACTCTTGAGGTGTTCCTTTGCAATTAAAAACGTGCAATTACGTTTTTGCTTTCCTTCTCAGACAATGGTTTACCTGAAGGTTGTATTTATTTAGTATTGTTAATTTTCTGCAGCATAAAACTATATTCGCGAAGCCGACCGATGCCACGACATTTACAAATATTGTTAAACTATTCATTTTAAAAAGAATATTTATTCATTTTAAAAAGAATATTCTGCTTATGGCTGCCAACATCGATTTAATTACTGAACTGGTAAAACCTTGTAAGCCAAAAAAGAAGCAATACATTATTCGGTGTTCTCTGTTAATGTATTTAGGAAAAATTATTTAAAGCATACTTTAGGGATGTAAGGTTTTATGGCATGGAAATATTGGATCGATATTAATCTTAAGTTGAGTATAAAGCTATAATAGCCGTGTGTCGTCGATTAAAAAATAAAATATTTTTTATAAAAAATTTCGAATATCGTAAAAAAAAAAAAATTTTATGTGGGCGTTGGGCGTGGCACTATGGTATTTCACATATATATTAAAATAAGAAATTTATGACTTTTTTTTTTTCATATTAACTAACATGGGAGGTGGGCGTGGTTCTGGTCGGATTTAAACAAAACATTGTTTTGATCTAATTTGACGATATAAGGGATGTGTGAGAAGTCAATGTCCTAGCTCTATTCCTGAAAATATTCCACAGTGGGACGGGCGGACATGGCTAGATCGCCTTAGAATTTTACGACGATCAAGAATATATAATGTGAGTGAAGATAAATTCTGAATTTAAGTAGCAGAGACACACACCACTGGTAAAACTATCGGCTGTTAATGAGTTAACAGAGCTATGTTAAGCCATTTGGCGTCCATTGTGGCCAAATGGAGATACTTTGGTTGATGGGACTACCATCAAATTAAAGGTAATTCCGTCTGTTTTTGTTTTTGCAACTTAAATTCCGAATTTATCTTCACTCATTTCTCTGTTAACGGCTTAACATAGCTCTGTTAAACCATTAACAGCCGACAGTTTTAACAGTGGTTTGTGTCTCTGCTACTTAAATTCCGAATTTATCTTCACTCACATGAATATATATACTTTATAGGGTCTCAGGTCGATATTTCAAGGTGTTACAAACGGAATGACAAAGTTAGTATACCCCCATCCTGGAGGTGGATAATAAATTTAATTCTTTATGAGCTAATGACACTTCGATTTCAATTATTTTTTCACTAGAGGTAGCCCAATGCGTCTGCTTTCAAAAACAAATTCGTGGGATCTCACACGAATAGAAAGTTATAGAAGATACCGTAAGACTGTATTTTCCAAAGAAATATAAATGTTCAAAGGAAACGATCAGATTTGAACAGTGGGTATCTGCATGATAACCACGTGTGGTATTAGGCGTTTTTTTAAATAAATGCCAGATATAAAACAAATCTGAGAGTTTTTTTGAATTAGTTTACTTTGCTCATATTTGAATTGATTGCTCTGACACATTTAACTGGGTTACTCACACACTCCGTGTCTCCAAAAGCAGTGGATATTTACAACGTCTCGCTGCACTGGCGATAATAATGATTTTGACTGCAATTGACACTTAAAAATACGATTATTGCACTTCTACCAAAAAACAAATAATGTACGCGAATCTATATACATTAGGCTGGGTCTCGGGACATACAAATGCAAAAAAAAAACATTTTCCAGTCACACGACGAAAATAAAGTTTGGATTGTTTAACAATGATTTGCAAAATAGTTCGTTGCTAGCTCAAGACGTCTGTGAGCTAAGTGCTCCTAAAAAATAGACTTAAATCATGTTTTCCCGTATAATTTCTTAAATGGCATTTTAGTTCAAATATTTTAATAAGTTTTTTAATTATTTTATTTATTTACAAAAATATATTTACATACATTGATTTACACCTTAAATAGATGGTTTAAAACCTTACATCTAAAATATTATCTAATAATATACAAAAGCAAAATATTTGCAATAACAAAACAATGATTTTTAGAGAAGGAAAATATCAAAAAAAAAATAATTCTTGTCTTAGAGTACCTTATTAGTAGAATTATTTGACCTTTATAGTATTTTTGTGTTTTTTCATAGTGACAACATAGTGTGAGCAGTTTATAAAATAAATGGCGCCGCATCGTTCTTTTTGTAAAAAAAGTTTGAAAATGTTGGCTCTGAAAATACGTCTCTTGTATTAATTAAATTATTTTATAAAAATTGAGTGAGTGACGTAATTTTTTCGTCCGATATTCATCATTTAGGCATCATTCGAGAGGTATTTTTTCCTTTTTCATAACACATTTTTCAAAATGTTTCCAAGAAATATGAGTTTTTTGCTGTCACTATGAAAAACGGCAAAAAATCAGTCTTAATGTCCATTAATACGACCAATAAGTTACTCTAAGTCAAGAATAAAAATTTATATTTAAAGTGCTTCCAAGGGTCTATTAATTCAGGAAATTTTTTTGGAAAAAAATGCAACATAAAAAATTACATGGGGAAAATATGTTCTTCAGAGGTTTTTTCAGGAGCGTTTAGCTCACAGACGGCTACGAAATATTTTGCAGATCATCATTAAACAATCCGATCTTCAATTTTGGGGGGTGACCGCAGCAATTTATTTTCATGACCCATCCTAATATACATAGCTGGCTTTCAATTTGTAATGGCTGAAATGGTTGCTAGCCGCGTTCGAATAGGAAAAACATTATTTTACTGTGTGTTAAATAAATGAACATCACAGAGAGAGCCAACAAAACGGAAAAAGTGTCAAAAATGCCGGAAAAATAATAAACAATTGTAAATAATAAAAGGAAATAAAAACACACACACACACAATAGATAAAAAGAAGAAGTAGAAAATGAAATTGAAAAAAAAAACGAACACCAAAAACTACTTTGTAAGTACAATTGCAATTTTATCGTCGAACACAAACACATAAAAAGTATCTTCGATGGACGAGAAAGGACGACAACTACACGACACGACAAAGAAAAAGAAAAAGTGTGCGTCATACCATGTCCACCATGTGGTGGAGCACAATAGTTTTTATTGCCAGTTTGACTCAATGATAAATGGCAAATGGCCGACAATTGCAAAGATTAGTGTGATAGTGTAGCTTAGGTCACCACATGCTTTAGTAATTTATATTTAAGTAGTGTTTCCAGGGCCTTTTCAAACTAAAATGACTAAAGGCTATAGAATTATGTTGTATATTTAAAAGAAAACCTTATTCACATATTTTCAAACGATGGTGCCATGAATTTTTATAATAGACGAGGATGTTATTTTGATAAATGCTCAGCTTACTAAAGTATTTTATTGGACCTCAATTCGTAAAATTATGGGAGATGTGAACTGGAATGACCAAAACTTGTCTCTTGACAAAAATTGAGTATTAATAAAAAACATCAAAACATAGTCAATTACTAACGGATTTCTAAAATCGAATAGGAGATTTGGTCCTTACTAAATGTATTATTTAAATGCATTTACAATTTGTATGGTTAACAAACAAAATAATGTTTAAGAATAAATTTGAAAAAATTGCGAAAAAATGTGTTTGCTGGACAAAAACGCACAGATTTCTTAAGTTTTTTAAGTTATATATCTGTCGAAAGCTCCAGGTTTCTTCTCTTGAAATACGAGAATGTGAAAATCTAATAATTGGCGTTTTTAGTTTTTCATTTCCTCATCCTGTTGCCCCTTAAAAGACTACAATTTTCCAAAGGATACAATTTTTCAAAAATTAATTTTTTTTTTACAATTTTTTCGTAAACATTTCATATTTCATAAAAAAAAAATTAAATTAGTGAAACTTAGTGAAACTTAGTTTCATAAGATCAAAGAAATATGTCATAAACAATAAAGTATTTGTGTTATGAAATGTCTTCATAAACATTATGAAGGAAAATTCTTTCAGTGCAGAACTGGTCCCAAAGTATTAATAAAGTGTCAATTCACTTCTTATTTCTATATATACATATTCGCAAAAAAATAATATCTGAGAGATCTTTGTGTTACTATTTTGGCTGCTTCGGCGTTATTAAACACAAAGCTTTTTGTCAACTACTACAAAAATTTAGTCTTTTGAGGTATGGTCCAGGTCATGTCCTTTGAGACCGATTCTAGTCATATCTGTTGATGTCCAAGGCATGTCCTGTGAGACCGGCTTTAAAATGGTAGTTTAGAATAGACAGCGGCAATGTCCAAGACATACCAAACGGAGTCAATTTACCCCAGCAATGACTAACCCATGTAAAAAGGGAACGCGTTTTTGGGATAGAACAATGACCGGTTCCTAGCCACCAGGGACCAGTTGTAGGACTTTTGCAGGGACAGTTCATTTTTCCGTAGGGTAGTTGAACTAGTAGTGCCCGCTAGTATAATGAGACTCCAATTATTATTTATTATAAAATATTAGGGTCAAAGCCAGACGAATTCGTCAAAGCTGTCCACTAATATTTAATTTAATTTTTATTTAATATAATTTTATATTATTACGAGGCTAGAACAGACTGTCGGAACGTCAATACTTTAGTTTTATTTAAAGTTTAATATGTTTTTATTTGTATATTATTTATTATTTTTATTGGTCATCCTTTTTTGAAAATGAAAAGCCTGAATAGTCTGAGCTTATTTTAAGTTTATTGGCGCAGAGCTAATCTTAGAATGACAAAAATTGATGTGTGATCTCTAGTTATATTGAAAATTAGAAAGGTTACAAGCAAGATGTAAAAGAACAAAAAGAGTGATTCATTTAATGAGCGAAATTTTTAGGAATATGAAAATATGTAATTGAGAGAAATAAAGAAAGCTAATAACATTATTACAAGCTGTATACAAATGAGTGAAATAAAATAATCAAATTAACTCGAATACAGTCGTGCTAATAAAATTATGGCAAACAAAACCAACATTAATAATGAATTTAATAATAATAATGTAATGAAAATAAATGATAATTATATAATATTTGTAATTATGTAGTTATAAAAAGACGCCTGTTACAAATCTGTTTATGTTGAGCTTCCAAAGAGTGATTTTTTAGCTATTATCTTTTTGACAACACTGGTTTAAACAGCTGACGCACGTTTCGTATTTTGTTTTACTATCATACATCTTCAATTTGGTCTATAATTTAATCATGAATCGTCTTACAAACGAACAACGCTTGAAAATTATTGAATTTTATTATCAAAATGCGTGCTCTGTTAAGAAGGTTCATCGCGCGCTTCCATTTTATGGTCAGTTTAATCGACCCACTGAAGCGGCTATTCGGGCTATTGTGACTAAATTTCGCACCAAATTTACATTGTTGGACATTAAACCAGCAACACGCTTACGTAGAGTGCGAACTGAAGAAAATATCGCAGCTGTATCGGCCAGTGTTAATGATGACCATCAATTATCGATTCGTCGCCGTTCACAGCAATTGGTCCTCTGTTACTCAAAAAAGTGGAAATGCCAAAATTGGACTAAGCGGATGAACCATTTGAGGCGCAGTCAAGGTCAACATTTGCATGAAATAATCTTCAAACATTAAATTATCTGGACCGTACTATCGATTCAAATAAAGATTTCATGCATTTTTCCGAATTTTACGTGTTTTTTTTTTGAAAAACTTGAAATCACCCTTTACATGACCAAAGAAATGTGCATAATTTAGTTGGTACCATTTTTATCTCTTTTTTATCAATAAAAAGTACAAATAAAAGTACAAGCTTCAAGCTTCATTTTTCCTTAGTTGAACCAGTAGTGCCCGCTAATTTAACGCATTTATCAAAATCTGTTTAGGTTGCGCTTCTACATGACTAAAGAAATGTACATAATTTAGTTGGTACCATTTTTTATCAATAAAAGGTACAAATAAAAGTACAAGCTTCAAAAATACATTTGTTTTGCGTATCTACATGGTCAGAGGAAAGCACACTCAAAATTTCACAATTCTAGCTGTATTACTTTGGTTGGTACATTTGTATTCATTTTTAACACGTTCTCCCCTAAACGTATTAATTTCGAAAAATGTTGCGAATGTACGTTGGCAGAGGTATGTAAATACCGAATTTCACGACTATAGTTGCAACACTTAAATTGGTACTATTTGTATCCCGTTTTGCCTATTTCCCTCTTAAAAGTAAATTTCGAAACTCCACACCTCGAATTGCATGTTTCTAGGGACGTTCGTTAAATCAAGACGAAGGTTGACTATTACCCCCAAAAAGTACGAATTTCGAATTTCTTAGTCCGCGTCTGAAACGCAACTCTATTTTATGTAAGGATTATAAGACATTTAGAAATTTTATTTTAATAATGTATGCAAAATATAAACAGTGTGAACTTTATCAAATTTCTTGATCAGTTAATGTGACATTGCTCCGAAAGCACAAAAATTACGAACAAAAAGAAAACCAAACAATATGTTGTAGCAGAATTCCAAAACATATTGAATTGGGTTTTTTTATCATATGTAAATACCGTCCACCATTCACCACCGCCACCAATTTAATTGAGCAATTGTTTTTTCCCACATTCAGCCAACAACCTTTTATAAGACACAACCAATAAACGCTATTAAAGTTATGAAAATATTTTCAAACATAATCACAAAATCTCTAATAAAACACAAACTGAAAAAAGGGTACTGCATAAATGCGGCGGGAACTACAAATAGTAAAAGAGTAGACGAAACTAGTTTAGTGCAATCTCTACGAATCTTGAACACACTTTAAGAGAGAAAACGTTCCAATACCAATAAGACACCAAAAGTTTCTTAAATAAAAATTAAAAAATATAGCCAAAAAACAGTTTATAACACCAAAATACCAAAAATAAAATAATATATAGACATGAATTAATTATTTCCAGCACTGGAATTTTGGCAAATTAATCCAT
The DNA here is from genome assembly GCA_947397865.1 of Polietes domitor. Lineage (NCBI taxonomy): Eukaryota > Metazoa > Arthropoda > Insecta > Diptera > Muscidae > Polietes > Polietes domitor. The sequence goes on along the minus strand of OX377618.1, from coordinate 218,621,715 downwards.
TTTCCATCTACAACACAATATACAAATCACCAGTGATGGTGCTATTTGGTAAAGCTACTGAATGGTAAAATTAGGTTATCGTCTCCCATTACTCCTTTTTCGTTTAAAAATCTCGAATAAAACTACCGAGTTAAAGAATTTTCTGGTGACTTATTCGACATAATGAACTTAATAGACTTTCCTACCATCGTATGGCATTGACTATAACATCGATGTAAAGACATTATGGCAATTAAGGTAAACATGTAATCGTGACAATGTTTAACAGTAAACTTCGAGTTGAAAATAACAGCATGGAGGCAAGTGCTGATGCTTACATCGACGATACATGTTGCATTGTATCTGCAGTTATGAGTATTAAGATGGAGGAATATTGAATTACGTCGATTTTTATGTGTTGTTTTCTATTTTTCATAAAACATAAACAATATAAAGGGCTGGATTTGTATTAAATAGCTTTTAAGCAAAATCTTTTCATGGAAACTTAAAATATTTAGGATAGGATTATGTATGGAATGGCAAAAGGGGTAAATGACCTCCACTACTTTGATGTGATATAGGCACGGGATTGTTTAGATAGACTTTAAAATTATTTTTTTCCAAAAATTTCATCATCGAAATGAGAGAGGACTCGATCCGTAAATGTTTCATGCAGTAAATGGATGGAAAACTGACTTGCTTCTAAATTATTATTTTTTAAATGTTTTTAAAGATAATAGTCCAACTAAGAAAAGTTCGAAAAGATTTGTTCATAAGCTCCACAGATTAGGAAATTTGTATGTAAAATAAATTGATATTGTAGTTTCGTTCGTGAGTAGTTGTCCAAAAAAACGTATATGGACTTGAATGTTCCTACTTTTTCTGAATAACTGAGGAGTGGTACAGATGCAAAATGGTCTTGAGCCAGGACAATATCCCAGTTCAAATCAAATATTGATTACAGACCAAAAAAAATACAAACGAAAAAACTAAAAAAAAAATATTTTTTATATATTTAAAATTTATAGATTAGAGAAGGCTAAATCTTCTCCGATTGTTTCCGATTTTTTAAAGTGTCCAAACTGCAATTTACTCGCAAAATCAAATATGAATTACATTTTTGCAGATTCTATATTTACTTAGTTAATTAAAAACTACTTAAGATATAATGAATACATATAATAATTTCTACTGCTTTCTTGTGTGGGACATTTTAGTACCAAATTGGAAAAAGTATGAAATTAACCCAAAAACAAGTAAGGAAAGGCAAAAATCGGCGGGTCCGACTGATATTTATACCGGAAATATGCTCAAAAACATAATAATAATCATGCCGATTATGCACGCCGACGGATGGCTGCGGATCGGATTTTTTCCGCAGTTGAGTATTTTGGTATTATATAAGCCGATGGTAATGCCGTTGCGGAAAAATTCGTATTATGTATTCCTCATGCGACTCACTTCACATACAAAAATATCCGATAGAAAATCATCGCTGATTTGATGCGGATAAAGTACTTTTTGGTTGTTTTTTTATTTGTTTTAATTTCTAATGGAAGCTAAGAGGTAAGATGAGAAAAAATTAAATGTAAATGTTAAATGATTTGTTTTTTTTTGTATTGCCACTTTTTTCTTCAAAATTTATAAAAAAACCAATTGATGAATACATTATAAAATGTTAGAATTTCAATTATTTTATTTAATTTCAAATCTAAGAATATGTCAGCGCACTTTATTGGTTACTTTTGTTTGTCATTTGCTTATAAATGTCAATTTGACAGCTGTAATGTAATATCTACTTTATGTTGGTAATGCAGTCATCCGACGGATTACATAATACAATTTTCCTCACAAAGTGAGTCGAGTGCGGATCGAGTCAATCCGATCCGCAGCAAATCCGTCGGCGTGCATAATCGACATGAATGTGTTATTAGGGTTTTTTGGGCGTATTATTGGCAAATGTAGTCCGATTGTTATAAAATTTAGCATGAGAATAAAGGAAATTTACTCTTATTTTTATCTGCGTACCTACTTTTCAGAAGATAATGAGACGAAAATGACTACATTGTGTTTTGGAATTTCGTGCAGGCAAAAGTTAACCTACAAAAACGGGGAATCCTTCAACCATGACAAATATGTATATATTTCGTTAAGGGCTTTTGAAGGAAAAAAGTTGTGTTGGGTCAGATATTTGTTCAAAAAGGATATTTTTCACAATATTCATTACAACAAAACTATATTAAGCACAAACATAGTTTTGGCGTCATAATAAAACTAAGAATCCACAAATTAAAAATAAAAAATTGAGTGCAAAATCTCTTAAAATGAGATGAGAGAAACAGTTCAACAAATTCAAAAAAACACGTTTTTTTAATTTTGAAAAACTTGAAAATCTGTAAAACAATAAAATTTAAATCTGTTCTTCGCATTATGAACAAATACGTAAAAATATGTAAAAAAAACATAAAAAACTAAAAAATTTTAATTTTCTATTAGTTTTTCGTTTGTATTTTTTGGGATATTGTAATAAATATCACGATGCCATTTGTAAATAAATTTGCATTCTATTAAATATAGATGCAAAATGGTCTTGAGCCAGGACAATATCCCAGTTCAAATCAAATATTGATTACAGACCAAAAAATACAAACGAAATAACTAAAACAAATGAGCGTTGGCACGACAGAAGTATTGCTGGGTAACTATACCAGCATATACAAATCAATGAGATGCTTGTAAGATGGTATGTGTACTTTATTACTTGGTGCGATTTTTTAAACGCAAATGCGGCAAGTGAGTTGTGCTTCTCGTTCGTTTGTGGGAATCATCTCCTTATAGAGGCCGGGTTTGATGTTGAAAAGTCGCTGCGCAGCCACTTTTGACATGGTCGAAATCATGATCGTGGTAGTCTGCAGCCAAGTAATAAATGTCACCATGCCATTTGTAAATAAATTTGCATTCTATTAAATATAGATGCAAAATGGTCTTTTAATTTTCTTTAAAATCGACAAATACGAAAAGTAGTCAACTTTGGTCCGATTTCTAAAATATATCGGATTTCCCGATTTTTAAATGTTAATATCTTAAAATAATCATTAGGTCCTTGTCTAATTTTGGTTTATTACAGAACTCAAAAATGTCTACTAGAAGAAAAGTTGAATTGAATTTTGGTCGATGAATTTTGATTCTGAACTACTGTGCGACGCGGTTCGTGCAGAAACATGCGGCGGCTTGTATCTCGGCTTTGAAGTAATATTGAATACATCATATACATAAAATGTCAGGGTCACAAGGTTTCCTATGCCGATTCATCATAAGAATATGCAAAAGTGGGAAATGTGGAGACCCACCTCTACAATGGCCATCATGCGATGCTTGTACCCTGTAAACATTTGGATGATATATCACCAAGAAGATATTGCGGCAATATCTTCCATTTATTATTTTGAAGAAATTCATCAAAACAATTTTTGTCATATCACCCTTGTTTCATTTTGAAGAAATATTGGCGATATTGAAAAAAACTGTTTTGTTGTCATATTTCGTATAAATGTTTCGGAAATAAATAAAATAAAGGAAGAATGCCTTTTTCGTGTCACATTTTATTGGTACATTGCAAAATGATGAACTAGCACGTTATAAGTAAAAGGGAAGCTACGAGTCGAAGTTCTAAATGAAAATCAAACTGGCATGTTGATAATTCTTCTGGGTATAACATTTTATCAGACTTTAAAAATTTTGTGCATTTCACAGAGAGAATGTTTTCGAAACAACTTGGAGGGGTGGCTGGCATGCATATTTTATTATGCACGCTCTCAAAAAGCTTTTCACCGACAGCTTGGTAACCACATTTATTTGGATGGGACTCGATTACAAATTATAATTTAATTTCTGCAATTATTATATGCATTTTATTTTCAGATGTAAGCTCTGGTTCTCTCCCAAATCCAATTGCAAAAATGCCACCAACTTTATTAACCAGAAAAATTTTTAAATGCGGAAGACCGAATTAATAAAGAAAATAAGGAGAAAACAGCAGTGGTAATATCTTAATATTTGTTCTATTTTCCTACGATGTCCTTCTATGATGTTTTTGTATTTCTTTGTTCACCACTTCATTTAATAATAAATTTTGATGAAAATACGAAAAATATGGAAACTTGAGTTTTTGTCTTCTGGCGATATCCCCTTTTTATATTCCAAGGGATATTATGGTGATATCATCCAGATTTCTTGCGGATGATAATCTGACTATATCGCCAGATGTATTGCTTGCGTATTGCCCTGGCGTATCGCCCTGGCCGCACAAACTTCTCCAATTGAGGTAACTTCCGCAATACGAATATGATAGTTGCCGCAATTTTATTTTTCCTCTAGGCGATACGATTTCGAATCGTTTTCGTATTACTTTGCTTGTTGGGTATATTTTTATCCCTTCCATCAGAATCTGTTGTCAGAACATTGCTATTTTTGTTTTCTATTAATATTATCTGCTGAATTTTCAGTGAAATCTAAATAGACCTTTAAACAGATTTTTGTCGGTTGTCAAAAATTTGTTGACTGACCGTTAGGTTATTAATTACACTATGCAACATAAATTTTGCCGAACGGCTATGTATAACATTTGATGATGTATTTTAGCTTGCTAAGCTCGAAAGCGATATTAACTCGGGTTGTACTAGCGTGACCATAAGACGTTCACTAAATATTCCCGTGAGGACCACTGAAACCATGAAAAACAAAGTCTAGAAGTAAAAAATCTGTGGATAGATATTGGAATTTTAATATGAAAAAAATAAATTCATAAAAATGTTTGTATGATGATTTTATGAATCAGTATGCCTTAATCTACACACAAAATACATTTTTATGTCTCGTTTTATAAATACAAAAAAACTAGGTGGTTATCTGGCGATATCCCGTTTTTATCTTCCAGATCATATTATGGCGATATCATCCAGATTTCTGGCGGATGATAATCTAACAATATCGCTGATTTATCATCCGGATGTATTGCTTTCGTATTGCCCTGGCCGCACAAACATCTCTATGTGAGGTTACTTCCGCAATACGAATATGATAGTTTCCGCAATAATATTTTTCTTCCAGGCGATACGATTTCGAATCGTTTTCGTATTAATTTGCTTGTTGGGATTTTTGGATAAAAAATATGTCATAATCTTTCATTGAAAAATTTCTCGGATGAATTGTGGCTAATGGTACCAAATTATATATGAGTTTTCATTGGTAAGAAGACCTTGATCAATTTAAAGCTGGCTCCAGGAGTGTTGGTCTATTGCATGTCTTTCAAAGAGTCCTTCGTCCAATTTTGTGTAGGTTTTTGGTGTCATTTATCATAATTTTTGGGAAATTATTTTTTCTCCGATAGAATATGACGAATATGCAACGAACACTCATTTTGAGAATAAAGGTTTATCGTTTTGACAAGGTGCAAATTTGGCCAAAGAAACAACATGACCGCCGCAGAGAGTCAACATTAACCCACCGCAATTGGAGAAACCTTACATCACAGAAAACCACTGTATATGACTGGCAAAAAATTGCATGTGAAATTCACAGCATTTCGCGAACAATCTTAAAGTGTGACTTTGTAAGTATATTCCGCTGATTAATTATCAGATCAAATGAAGGACTTAGTGTAAGTTACGTCAGGGGAATACAATTCCTACTTATTGCTTTTCTGTTATCATTAGTAATCTGCATATGACTTTTCCGCATTAAATAGTTTGTTTACTTCCTTGTTAATTTGTTTTTTTTGTTTCTGTTTTCATTCTGTTTGCTCCATTCATCCATCTATGTTTGTGTAATCGATTTACAAGATCCACAAAGTAATAAACAAATACGACTAATAAACATAGACATTGTTTATTTAACTATTTATGAAAGAAAAACCTCGTAAAGACGCAATACAAATTAAAAAACTTGTTAATACGAGTCTCGGACAAATAATAAATGTAAGAAAAAAATATCCATTAATTTTTTACATGTATGTACGACGAGTATGCGACAATGAACAAGGCAATGACAATGGCAACAGCTGCAGCAACAAATTATTGTTGCTTTTAGCGACAATAACAATTCAATAGATTTCAATGAAACGATATTTACGTTTACGTTTTCAAACAAATATGAAATACTAACAGAAAAAGTTTTACTACGTACTACACCACGGTGGATTGTATCATTAAATTTTGCAGTCACTTGATAACATACTAGCAGGCGGTGTTTCTTTCCGTCATACTAAAAGAAATTATGACCTCTTTAGGTTGGGGCCATTTACATTTTAAATTTGAACTAACGATTATTTTGACTTTGAAAGGTAGAATAATATTGACATTTGCAAAATAGATCGCTATACGCTCGAACAAAATTAGGAAATATTTTGAACTTACTTCCAAAGTAGTGAGTCCCAAACTGCAAGAAATTTACGTGGATATTTTGATGCTCATTTTTATCTCGGTGGACATTTGCAAAATAGATCGCTATACACTCGAACAAAATTAGGAAATATTTTGAACTTACTTCCAAAGTAGTGAGTCCCAAACTGCAAGAAATTTACGTGGATATTTTGATGCTCATTTTTATCTCGGTGGACATTTGCAAAATAGATCGCTATACACTCGAACAAAATTAGGAAATATTTTGAACTTACTTCCAAAGTAGTGAGTCCCAAACTGCAAGAAATTTACGTGGATATTTTGATGCTCATTTTTATCTCGGTGGTTAAGTCAATAAAGAAAACCTATACGTGAGTATTGAGAAGCCAATGCATCCACAACGAGTCACTGTTTGGTGTGGATTTTGGGCTGTATTGAAAAATTGGGTTGATCGGTTGAGGTAATACCGAGCCAGTCGTGACAAAGTTCAACCTTTCAAAAAAAAACAGAAATTTGAAAAACTAACATTCTTTTTTGTAGCCGCTACTCATTTAAAATTGTACATGGTTCACCCTATATTTTTGAGTTTTCTATACCGTCAGTTTTTTTCGATATTTTATAGAATCGATAAATAGAAAGTTATCGAAAAAATACCCAATTTTTTCGAATTTTTTCATTCAAAATTAAAAACAAATATTTTATAACTAAGATCTCAATAACTACGGAAGTTATCGAAAAAATCTTTACTTTCTGTCTATTTTGACGTTTGTAATGGTATATATATTTTTTAAATTTTTGGTTTCGATAACTCGAAAGTTATCGAAAAATTATCAGATTTTTTCGCTTTTTTCACTCAAATTAGCGAAAAGTAATTAAAATTATAAAAATCGATTTTAATTTTCAATTTCGATGTTTCGATAACAAAGCCAGTTATGTCTTTTTTATATTTTTGAGTTTTCTATACCGTCAGTTTTTTTCGATATTTTTGGTATCGATAAATAGAAAGTTATCAAAAAAATACCCGATTTTTTCGCATTTTTTCCTTCAAAATTTAAAAACAATTATTTTGCATTTTCAATTTCGATGTTTCTATAACTAAGATCTCAATAACTACGGAAGTTTTCGAAAAAATCTTTACTTTCTGTCTATTTTGACGTTTGTAATAGTGACATTTTTTTATATTTTTGGTTTCGATAACTCGAAAGTTATCGAAAAATTATACGATTTTTTCATTCGAATTAGCGAAAAGTAATTAAAATTATAAAAATCGATTTTAATTTTCAATTTCGATGTTTCGATAACTAAGCCAGTTATCTTAAAAAATACTTTACTTTCTGTTTTTTATATTTTTGAGTTTTCTATACCGTCAGTTTTTTTCGATATTTTTGGTATCGATAAATAGAAAGTTATCGAAAAAATACCCGATTTTTTCGCATTTTTTCATTCAAAATTAAAAACAATTTTTTTACATTTTCAATTTCGATGTTTCTACAACTAAGATCTCAATAACTACGGAAGTTATCGAAAAGTCGTTACTTTCTGTTTATTTCGACGTTTGTAATAGTCAGTTTTTTTATATATTTGGTTTCGATACTCGAATGTTATTGAACAATTAACCCATTTTTTCGCTTTTTTCATTCAAATTACCGAAATTTAATTAAAATTATAAAAATCGATTTCAATTTTCAATTTCGATGTTTCGATAACTATGGTATATCGATAACTAAGCCAGTTATCGAAAAAAATACTTTACTTTCTGTCTTTTTTTTTTTTGAGTTTTCTATAGAGTATTTTTGGTTTCCATAACGCAAAAATTATCAAAAAATTACACGATTTTCTCGCATATTTTCATTCAATAATATAAATTGTAAATAAAATCGATTTTTTTAATTTTCAATTTTGATAACTAAGATATCTCGATAACCACGTCAGTTATCGAAAAAATATTATTTTTTCTGTTTTCTGCCCTTTTTTGAGTTTTTTATAGTGCCATTTCCTTCGACTTTTTGGTTTCGAAAAGTCGAAAATTTTTGATTTCGATAATACGAAAATTATCAAAGGAATTTACTCGAATTTTTCCCATTTTTCATTTAAATCAAGTAAAAAATAATAAAATAAAAAAAAACTTGTTTTAATTTTCAATTTCGATATTTTTGATTTCGATAAGTCGAAAGTTATCTAAATATTTTCGCACTTTAAACTAAAAAACGATTTTTTTTTTAATTTAATTTCGATGTTTCGATAACTAATATATCTCGAGAACTACGTCAGTTTTCGAAAAAAATACTTTACATTCTCGATAACTCGAAAGTAATCGCATTTTTTTCATTCTAATGGACTAAAAATAATTGAAATTAAAAAAAAAAAAAAAACAATTTTTATCGAAAAGTTTTAATTTACTTTTTGTCTATTTTATGAGCTACAGTATTTTTTTCGATATTTTTGGTTTCGATAATACGAAAGTTATCAAAACAAATTACCCGACCTTTTCGCTTTTTTATTCTAATAAGCTAAATTACAATTACAAAATTAAATTAATTACAATTAAAAAATATTTTTTTTTCAATTTCAATATTTCGATAAGTAATATTTTTTGACAACGATGTCAATTATGGAAAAAATACTTTTATTTCTGTATATTTCTGAGTTTTTTTATGTTTTTTGTTTCGATAGCTCGAAAGTTATCGAAAACTAAAAAGAATAAAAATTTAAAAAAATCTATTTTTTTAATATTCAATTTCGATGTTTCGATAACAGAAAAATTAAACATGACTAAGATTGTTATCGAAAACTTTATTTTCATTGTATTTTAAATTTATTGTGCAATTTTTGTTCGATTTTACCAAACTTTAACGTCCGATAACTCTATAACTTACCGAGCAATTTTTTTCTTATTTTGAAGTCCTCTTTCCAAAAATATAACTATATCTTGGGGCCTTAAATGTCATACACTTGCCAAAAAAATGAAAATCGGGACCTATCGATTTTGATCGTTTTTCCAAACTGTTACAAAACAATCATGGGAGACCAAAAATTTCGATTCCCGCCTCGATTCCAGTTTTTTATCGTCATTTTGAACTTATGGTGCAATTTTTTTTTCGATTTTTCCCAAACTTTATCGTCCGATAACTCCATAACATACCGAGCATTTTTTTCTTACTTTGAGTTACTCTTTCCAAAAATATATTTAGATCTTGGGGCCGAGGCCCCTCTTGAAAAAAAATTAAAATCGGCACCTAAAGTTCATCTTGATTGTTTTTCCAAAATATCAAAATCGAGTGGGACTCAAAAAAATCGATTTCCGTCTCGATAGGTGGTAAAAGGTTACCACCCGTATGTCTAAAATAATAATTTTCCTGATTTTTGTCTCATTAAATTGTTTTAAATCTTGTAATCTGTTGCACACTATACTTAAACTACTGTACCCATTATTGGTAACATTTGTAAGGCGAGAGTTCGATACATTTTGAAATCATTCCATACTTGTACTGAGCAGGGTGTCTTAAAATCGTTCCTTATCCACCAGCAACTTACATGACTCTTTGCGATATTGAATAGATTAATGTAATTTTTTCTATTATTGTTGTCGTATATTTTTCGCTTTGCCAAGGCGTAGTCAATAACGACTAGCGGAACCAATGTATGAGTATCAGGTTGTTTTCTATAGGTTTTTGCTTTGTTTACAATATCGCCGTGTGTAAAGCCAGAAAAATGGTTGTCGATAGACAACATTTATTGAAATTTTATTACACGACTGATGTTGTGGTGGCAGAGGTGCTGCTTCTGCTGCCTATTCACCACCACCACCACGACCACCATCAATCGATTTCTAATAATTATGATTGATTGTATAAACGGCGAGAAAATGACCGTTACATTAAAGATCTTTATCACATTACGCCTCCGGCATAAATTATCCGGTTTCATTCTGTAAGTGACTCTCCTTCCTTGTGACGTCACAACAAGGTGGGTACTGCCAGAGATATTCTATTCACAATTCGATAGAGATATGATATATATATATACATATATATATATATAGATATATTTCATTTGGTTGATATGAAAGCAGTACTTAGCACTATAATTACGTGTTGCACTTACTGTTGTTTGCCGTTTTTATTATCTATTCGAACTACTCAAATATTCGTATTCAAAGTTCGAATTGAATTCATTCGAGTGTTTAATCGCCAGACAAAGTGTTGAGATATAAAAATGTAAATTTTCTATTGTTTTACAGCGGATAGTGTTTTGTTGTTTTTCTTTGCACAATAAATTACTATAATTATGATTAGTTAGTTAATTTGAGTTGCATGCATTGAATTAAATTATTGAACAAAGTTATAAAAATACAAAACCATAGCCAACGGCGCGGCGTAAGCAAATACATATGTTATGTAAACGAACAGAGCACACCGTGCAACAATATTAAACTGTGTAAAGGGGGTTTGCACTAAGCGTGTCAGATTTTTTTTTTTTTTTTTAAATTAAATAAATAGTTGTTTCCACTTATAGGAATAGGCTACAAAAATGTTTAATTAAAATAATAGTATATTCAAAAATAAAGCAATCTTCTAAAATGTGCCCTAAATATTTCAGAAAAATAGCTTTCCTAAATCTGGGTAAAATCCACACTACAATTTATTCCAACAACTTTACTCCAGTTCAGTAAAAATGTCCTTAAAAGTTGGAAAATTAACTAAAGGTGAGTTTAGTTGCCTTCTTTCAAAGTCATAGTATATATAGGGTGATTTTTTAAGAGCTTGATAACTTTTTAAAAAAAAAAAACGCATAAAATTTGCAAAATCTCATCGGTTCTTTATTTGAAACGTTAGATTGGTCCATGACATTTACTTTTTGAAGATAATTTCATTTAAATGTTGACCGCGGCTGCGTCTTAGGTGGTCCATCCGCTTAGTCCAATTTTGGCATTTCCACGTTTTTGAGTAACAGAGACCCAATTGGTGCGAACGGCGACGAATCGAAAATTGGTGGTCATCATTAACACTGGCCGATACAGCTGCGATATTTTCTTCACTTCGCACTCTACGTAAGCGTGTTGGTGGTTTAATGTCCAACAATGTAAATTTGGTGCGAAATTTAGTCACAATAGCCCGAATAGCCGCTTCAGTGGGTCGATTAAACTGACCATAAAATGGAAGCGCGCAATGAACTTTCTTAACAGAGCACGCATTTTGATAATAAAATTCAATAATTTGCAAGCGTTGTTCGTTTGTAAGACGATTCATGATGAAATGTCAAAGCATACTGAGCATCTTTTTCTTTGACACCATGTCTGAAATCCCACGTGATCTGTCAAATCCTAATGCATGAAAATCCTAACCTCAAAAAAATCACTCTTTAGTTCTTTTACTAGAAATAGGGTGACTAACTCAAAAACATTTCTTCGGATCTAAAAAAAAAATTCGTACAATTGAGTAAATTCATACTTGTGTAGAAGAATATTTCCAAGGTTTTAACTAGGAAAAAAATAAGAATTTTTTTGTATGGAAAAAATCCATTTAGGAAACTTTAACAAAAATATTTTTTTCCCTGAAATTAATTTTCCAAAAACACGTATACAATATTTTTATGAGAAGAATGCATACACAAACTTTCAAAAGAATCGCAGCTATCGAGGTCAAAAACCGTACCGCTTGACATGGAATAAATTTACTTGTTATAAGAAAAAAACAAGTAAGGAAATGCTAAAGTCGGTCGGGCCGACTATATAATTCCCTACAGCAATGCCTGTGTATATACCTCGCTTTTATTACTAAACCCAGGTGTTTCATGGGAGCAATTTTATGTAGTTCATATAAATTATACAGTTTACCATAAATTCATCTTTAGTCATATTTAACGAATATGGCAAAAAAATATGATAATTGTTCCAATTTTCCGGCAGACAAATACAAATACGATGTACGACGTAGTTTCTAGAGCTGTATTAGAGTAGAAGGGGCCCCATTTGGGTTATTCCAAAGAATGGACGAATATATTTGACTTTGTATTCTTAGTTGAAATATAATATAATCTATAAGATTTGAAAAAAAAATCCGATGAAAAATGTGCGATCTTGAGGGGTAAAAATTAAAATGGGGCATTTGTAAGGGCTCTACATCAAAAAGTGGTTCCAAATACATCACTTTCAAAGTAGGTATTCTTAGTTGAAATATGGAATGATATGCAAAATTATATTGAGATCTAATGCGGGATGTGGGTTCTAGAGATGTAATAGAGTAGAATGGGCGCCCAATTTGTATGGGGGTTATGCCAAAATATGGACCCATATATTTGACTTTCATGAGATATAATATAAAATGCAAAATTAGATACACTTCCGATGTAAATTGCGGGTCCTAGAGGGGTAATAATATAAAATGGGGGCCATTTATAAGGGCGCTACATTAAAAAGTGTGTCCATATAGATCACTTTCAAAGTATGTATTCTTAGAATGAAATATGAATATAATATAATCTGCAAAATTTAAAAAACTTCCGATGTAAAATGTGGGCCACTTATAAGAGCGCTTCATTAAAAAGTGGGCCTTTATAGATCACTTTCAAAGTAGGTATTCTTTATTGAAATATAACATGATCTGCAAAATGTTATCAAGATCCAATGGAAGATGTGGGTTCTAGAGCGATAATAGTGTAAACTGGGGGCCCATTTGTATGGGGGCTATTGCAAAACATTGACCAATATAGCTGGCTTTCAAAAAACGTGTTTCTAGTATAAATGTAACATTATGTGAAAAGATCCGATGTAAAATGTGCATTTTAGAGCAGAAATCGTGCAAAACGGAGGTACAGGGTGGCTGATGAATGATACTACATTAAGAAACTAAAATAACTATTTGTTTAATTCATGTATATTACATTTTCTTTGTTCATTTAACAACTGATACATTTTTATTAAACCTTTTTAACGGGTTTTAAAAATAATAGGATTTAAATGGCATGACGATAGTCGGTGACGTATGTGCAAAGTTCATTATTACTTCCGGCAGAGTTGCAGTAAGAATTGTCTCAATTGTTGTTCGAATGCATAGCTTTAAATCATCCATTTTGTTTTGATTTGTTTTTCAAACTTCCAGTCACGAGACTTTGGGGCCAACGAAATGTCGAATTTCTAGAAATCACCTTCTTGGGGAACTTTCGCAGCAATTCTCTCTCATAGCAGAACCTGGCTATGTGACAAAGCCGCATCATCCTGTTGAAACCGTCCGCAGACGGACGGACGGACAGACAGAAATCGTTAAATCGTTTCAGCCGGTGATTCTAAGCCGATCCTTATACTTAAAGGTGGGTCTAGCTCAATTATTTCTTGGTGTTACAAACATTTGGCGCGAAACTAACTTATAATACCCTAGTCCACGAAGTGGTGAGGAGTTATCTTTTACTCTTCTTACAATAGACCAAAATGACCATTTTAATAAAAAATCCCCAATTTTGGAACATATTTTCCCCACTTTGGGAATTCAGTTTTTTTGAGAAAAAAGGGGAATCTAGTAATATTTTCATAGTTTTTATAATTTGGCGAATATTAAGTATTTTTATTGGACAAAAAAATTGGACAATAGCTCAGTCAATTATTGACGGATTTTTAAAAGCAAAGCGGCGTTTTACTACTATCTAATTGTGCTATTTAAATATATATACGAGTACAAAATAATGTGCAAAAATATTGCCCATGGTGCAAAATGTGTTTGCAGGAAAAAAAATTCTTAAAAAAGCTATATATCTATCGAAAGTTCCAGATATCTTCTTTTAAAATCCGATGATAAATTTAAAATCGGCTGATAACCAACAAAGTTGTAGGCTTATAAGTGTGCAAAGGCGTGAAAAGCCGGGTTTTAACCCTTAACTCAAGATTTTGGGGGTGACTGGCAAATTTCAGATACAGATTATTATTGTTCTACTCGACTATACCAACGAGAAAAAATAATTTCAGGTTTTGAACTGTCGCAAGTGTAATTGTGCCTTTAGATTATGGCTGTAATCATTACACCCATGACAACATCGACTCATAGAGCTGACATATGCCGTACGTTTACGTTTAATAAATATTAAAATCGTGAATGAAATGTGTTCTTAAAATTTCATAAACTGTCCAAAGTCTTTAAAGGTTTATTATGAACACACAATCTGACAATAATAACAACACAATCTTACCATGATCCCCAAATGAACAGCTCAAAGAACTCTTACCTAAAAAGATAAAAAGGAAACAAAAGAAAATTAATTTAGTGGAATACGAAGACACAGAACAAAATATATTTCAATAAAAAAAAAAACGGAAACCATTAGTCTAAAAATATACTTTGACCTTTTAAATAACTTCAGCGAAAGTTGTAATGCTCCGGTGTTCTACTCAAATTAATAACTTGGTCTTAATTATGTTCACAAGGAATATTTAATGAAAAAAGAACGTTTTATGTTTAATCAATTACCTTCCTTATTATATTATTAAAAGTTGTTTTCTTGGTGCTGTGTGAGTCTTTTGTGCCAGAGCAACGAGGGATTTTTTACGTGAAAAAGTCTAAAGGGAAAACTTTGAAAATCAGTGTAGCAAATATTATAGGATGGGCCATGTAACATTTTAAATTAGAATCGGCTATACAAAAGTACTGATTTTTTTTTAAATTTCCGGTTTTATGGGAAAGGTTGTCATTTAATAATGGAACACAATATCATTCATGTGACTACCCCTCGGCAGTACCTCATCCAATCAACCCAATTTTTCAGTACAGCCCAAAATCCACACTAAACAGTGACCCGTTGTGGATGCATTGGCTTCTCAAAAGTCACGTATGCGGCAATTTGCTGATGAGCTTCATGAAGGCTGAACGGAAGGCCGATCTCTTCTAGAAAAATTTCAGCGTAAATACCCACTCACTTAAAGACTCACTTCTTTGGAAGTAAGTTTTTAAAATAAAAGCAAGTAAAAACGGATTGCATTGAGATTGAGATTGCCCCTGAGGCTGTCGTTTTTCGTAGAAGCGCAGTAATATTACAGGAAAATATAAATTGTTTTAATATAGCCAAACCAAAACAAATACAAATATTAAATAAAAAAATAATATTTTATATAAGTATTAAATATATATAACTATAATAATATGTTATACAAAAATATATAATTTTATAAAATAATTATAGTATTTTTATAATTTGAAACCACGCTTTTAAGGCAAGTCTAAAAATACTTCAAGTCAATTCAAAAAATAAATATTCTTATATTTGTATTTTCAAAAATCTTAAATACATACATAAATATTGGTAGATAGTGGGTGTTTCAGTTGATTGTATTTCCATTCTATTTTAATTCCAAACGTACAAATTTTGAAAATCCATTATCTCCGTACATAGTGGTGCAAAATAACCTAACTTCATGATTCAACCAATTTTTGCCGTAAAAGTAAAAAGTACGAATTTGAAAAAATCTTTTAAATTTGCCTGTCTATGCTAGTGACTGGTAAATCGATTCCGATTCTAATCGAGAATCGATTCGGAGGGTTCAAAAAACGATTCTTTTGGAATCGATTACATGTGTCCAACTTTACACTGGAATCGATTATCGATGCTTAGGAATCGAAATTTAATTTAATATAAAACACCCACAAAGTATGTACTATCTATGTAAGTACTTTTGGTGGAAACAGGTTGTGAAATTTAAAGTTGTAATTTTATTAATTAAAGCAAAATAAATGACACTAAGTTCAGTGTGGAATTTATATAAAAAATGGAGTATAGTACAAACACTTGGTATTTACACCTGCACACATTCCAAGCATTTGGAAAAGAATATAAGTTATTTCAAGATGAATCGCTTGCAAATTGAAATACCGGTTAAAGTACCAGACGAGAATGAATTAAGATATTATTAAAAATATACATATATATTCTAATATTTACACATATATACATTCTAATATTATTTATACAGAATTGGTCCATGTAGATAGTTTTATTCAAAACGGTGCTTTAATCTACTATTTGACATCACGTAAACCAAGATAATTTTCTATTATTAATTTTCTATTGTAATATTATTTATATTCCGTGAAATAAAGTATTATATGTTAGGTAGACTAGAATTTTATTAACATATGCTGAAATTATATTTCAATTATTTTCGCAAATACAATTTCGTGAACTTTTGGAAATAATATACATTTTAATATCAAGATAAAATTTTTAATACATTCGTCCCACATCCGTGGTCGCCAAAATCGTATTTCTCTAATGGAACTATCACTAGAATAACTTCTTTACAGTTGTTTACAAGTTTCTGCTCAGAAAGTGTTAATATGGAAGAATTATTGCTTCAAACTTGATCGAAATCATCAGTGTTTGAAAGACCTCGAAATAAGTGACAAAAGTCAAAACTCAGTCAAGGTGAACTTTGTATAACATCAGAATAGTCCATTACGGAAGAGGACCTTACTAGTAAAAACGCGTAAAGTTCGACCGTGGCGAATCTTATAAAGAGTGATTTTTTTGAGGTTAGGATTTTCATGCATTAGTATTTGACAGATCACGTGGGATTTCAGACATGGTGTCAAAGAGAAAGATGCTCAGTATGCTTTGACATTTCATCATGAATAGACTTACTAACGAGCAACGCTTGCAAATCATTGAATTTTATTACCAAAATCAGTGTTCGGTTCGAAATGTGTTTCGCGCTTTACGTCCGATTTATGGTCTACATAATCGACCAAGTGAGCAAACAATTAATGCGATTGTGACCAAGTTTCGCACTCAGTTTACTTTATTGGACATTAAACCAACCACACGAATGCGTACAGTGCGTACAGAAGAGAATATTGCGTCTGTTTCTGAGAGTGTTGCTGAAGACCGTGAAATGTCGATTCGTCGCCGTTCGCAGCAATTGGGTTTGTGTTATTCGACCACATGGAAGATTTTACGCAAAGATCTTGGTGTAAAACCGTATAAAATACAGCTCGTGCAAGAACTGAAGCCAAACGATCTGCCACAACGTCGAATTTTCAGTGAATGGGCCCTAGAAAAGTTGGCAGAAAATCCGCTTTTTTATCGACAAATTTTGTTCAGCGATGAGGCTCATTTCTGGTTGAATGGCTACGTAAATAAACAAAATTGCCGCATTTGGAGTGAAGAGCAACCAGAAGCCGTTCAAGAACTGCCCATGCATCCCGAAAAATGCACTGTTTGGTGTGGTTTGTACGCTGGTGGAATCATTGGACCGTATTTTTTCAAAGATGCTGTTGGACGCAACGTTACGGTGAATGGCGATCGCTATCGTTCGATGCTAACAAACTTTTTGTTGCCAAAAATGGAAGAACTGAACTTGGTTGACATGTGGTTTCAACAAGATGGCGCTACATGCCACACAGCTCGCGATTCTATGGCCATTTTGAGGGAAAACTTCGGAGAACAATTCATCTCAAGAAATGGACCGGTAAGTTGGCCACCAAGATCATGCGATTTGACGCCTTTAGACTATTTTTTGTGGGGCTACGTCAAGTCTAAAGTCTACAGAAATAAGCCAGCAACTATTCCAGCTTTGGAAGACAACATTTCCGAAGAAATTCGGGCTATTCCGGCCGAAATGCTCGAAAAAGTTGCCCAAAATTGGACTTTCCGAATGGACCACCTAAGACGCAGCCGCGGTCAACATTTAAATGAAATTATCTTCAAAAAGTAAATGTCATGGACCAATCTAACGTTTCAAACAAAGAACCGATGAGATTTTGCAAATTTTATGCGTTTTTTTTTTAAAGTTATCAAGCTCTTAAAAAATCACCCTTTATATCCTCCACCATGGATATATAAGTTTACCAAATTGGATGTATTTTTATGCAAATTTATATAAATTTAAAGACAACTCCCTATTGTAGGAAAAGGCTATCAACACGTTTAGACAGCGTTATATCGCTGCATACCAAAATAATATAGGGTCCGCCATCTAACGTTTTTTTTTTCAACTATTCATCCGTTGGACTATTATTTGTGGGGTGCCAGAGGCAGCCATTTGAATGAAATTATTTTGCATTATTAACCGGAAGGATTGTACTTTCAAATAAAATAAGAAATTTGAGAAAATATTCAGTAGTTTTTTTATAGCATTTTCAAAAAAAAAGTTATTTGGCGGACCCTATACTTCAAGTGTACTAAAAAATGATTCTAAGTACCCTAACTGTTAGGGGTTGTTGGGGATATTTTTTGTACAATTTTACCCTGAATTTCATGATTTGATTTGTTTGGTACCATTTGTATCCTTTTTCTCCATTTTGACTCGAATTTAAAAAAAAACTGTTCTACGCGTCTACACAGTCAGAGAAAAGTATAATTTATGATTCTAACTGCAGCGGGTTGATTGGTATCATTTTTATCCATTTTGTCCCATTTCACCCCCGGGTTAACGCTAAAAGGGGAATGTATGTACCAAATTTTAATATGAGGCGGAAATTAAAAAATAATTCCCCAAATACCCTAAATATTATGAGTATTTTCAAACAATTTTTTAATCCCAAATGGTCATGCAACTAATTCACTAATTGTTCGTGGTTAAATCGTCTTAGAATTTTACTAGGATACAGAATATTTATACATAATGTGGTCTCCGTTGAATATTTCAGGGTGTTACAAACGGAATGACAAAGTGGAGGGTATAAAAATGTCACATGTCAATGAATGTGATCAATATTTAGTGTATTGAATTATTTTTGACTGGGCATTTGGTGCGAATTCCAACATATGAGTTTTATGGTTCAATATTTCAATCGATTCCGATTAAGAATCGGTTCTCAGGTCCGATTCTTCGATTCTAAGAATCGGATTGACAAATAGTTGATCGGGAATCGAGAATCGATTCTTGTCCTCGATTACCATTCACTAGTCCATGCAGTCAGAGGAATGTATGCAACAAATTCCATGATTATAGTTGCGGCCATTTGATTGGTACCATTTTTATTCCCTTTTTCCCATTTTACCCCCTTAAGAGTACTACTTCTAAAATATCTTTATGTTACGTGTCCACGCAATTCGAGGGATGTGCATACCGAATATTATCATTCTAGCTGTAGTCGTTTAGTTGGTACTATTTGTATCCCTCTGCACCCATTATATCCCTTGAATGTACGAATTTGGAAAAAAAAACTTTTATTTTTTGTGTCTACGCAGTCAGGGGAATGTATAGTGCGAATTTCATGACTCTAGCTGCGGTCATTTGGTTGGTACTATTTCTATCCCCTCTTTCGTTTTTAACCCCAAAAGTGTATTTTACAAGTCTACGTAATCAGAGTAATGTATACACCGAATTTCATTATTCTAAATGCAGCCGTTTGGTTAGTACCATTTTTATCCCTCTTTCCCATTTTACCCATTAAAAGTTCGAATTTGGAAAAAATACTTTTATGTTATGTATCTACTCAATAAGAGGAATGCACACACCGAATTTCGTGCTACTAGCTTTTGTCGTTTAATATGTGCCATTTTTATCTCTTTTGGCCCCATTTCACCCCACACGAATAAAAATCACTTTATAGTGCACCTTTTTGTTATAGGGGGAATGCACATACCCAATATCAAGTAAGTACAAGCAGACATATTCAAAAAACATGCTTAAATACGCTAAAATAGTAGGGATTATTGTGGGTATTTTTAGTCCTTGTGAGGGAAAAAATTGTTCCCTTTGGGCCGATTTATCTCAGTTTCAATTCCAACCGATCTACGACTACAAGACGTATTTATGGAAAACTTGGACCATTCGTTTAGATACTAGCGTGCTTTCAACAGACGGACGGACGGACATGGCTGGATCGTCTTAGAATTTTATGACGATCAAGAATACTTTATAGGGTCTCAGGTCGATATTTCAAGGTGTTACAAGCGGAATGACAAAGTTAGTATACCCCCATCCCGTTATTATATTCTATAGTTCAAATTTTAAATGCCCATCCTACAGTTAAATCCTTTCTCATATGTAATCTAATATACATCTTGTTGAGATGGTCAAGTCCATATAAAGGGTGATTTTTTAAGAGCTTGATAACTTTTTTTTTTTTAAAAACGCATAAAATTTGCAAAATCTCATCGGTTCTTTATTTGAAACGTTAGATTGGTCCATGACATTTACTTTTTGAAGATAATTTCATTTAAATGTTGACCGCGGCTGCGTCTTAGGTGGTCCATCCGCTTAGTCCAATTTTGGCATTTCCACGTTTTTGAGTAACAGGGACCCAATTGGTGCGAACGGCGACGAATCGAAAATTGGTGGTCATCATTAACACTGGCCGATACAGCTGCGATATTTTCTTCAGTTCGCACTCTACGTAAGCGTGTTGGTGGTTTAATGTCCAACAATGTAAATTTGGTGCGAAATTTAGTCACAATAGCCCGAATAGCCGCTTCAGTGGGTCGATTAAACTGACCATAAAATGGAAGCGCGCAATGAACTTTCTTAACAGAGCACGCATTTTGATAATAAAATTCAATAATTTGCAAGCGTTGTTCGTTTGTAAGACGATTCATGATGAAATGTCAAAGCATACTGAGCATCTTTCTCTTTGACACCATGTCTGAAATCCCACGTGATCTGTCAAATACTAATGCATGAAAATCCTAACCTCAAAAAAATCACTCTTTATGTATTAAGATCTATTTTTGTAGCACTTGCCAATAGTCGTTCATGCCAGTCTTGCCTTCCTATCTTCGTTGTGAACTTTTCTTCATCGTCGCTCCATGTCCGTCTACATGATCCGTCTCTGTGTAGTGGGTGTTTCTCAATTCAGCAACAATAAAACAGCAAAAGGTATTGAATTTAATTTAACTCTGTCGTAGAACGAGCAAAACGTAAATAAATCAATTAATTAATTACTAAATACCCAACGAGACAGCGAGACAACAAACAGAAGGCATTTCAATAATTACACAGACAACACCAGCGGCAGCAGCATCGACGACTCAACTCAAGAGACTTTTTGAGAAATATCTCAATAAAGTTGAGCTGCTTATAAAGGTAACCAAGTAACGTCGGCAAGGTTGTCTAACTAACGAAACGAGTGGAGAATTGAGGCAGGTTGAAATTCCCGGGGGAAGGCAGGGGTATAGACTGGTCGGCGTACAGACCATTGGAAATCATATATAAATATTTCAATTCAAGGTTGGTACGCAGACAGACAATGTTTGAGGGGGGCCTGACAGTTTATGAGCATAAATCTGTCGTGGAGTCAAAATAACATTTGCCTGTCTGCCTGCTGTTTTCTCTAAGGTCATCGTTGTAACATATTCGGAGAGTATAAATTATGTACTGGGTATACTAAGTATACAGTCTGGTTCATACGGATAAGTTCATGGAATTGTAAAAACCAACAATATTCAAATGTAATTGATGGATAGACCAAATTGACGAATTTTGGATTTAGTTGATGCTGTAGGCATTATTGAACCATTCCACTTCTAACAAGCAATTAACTAATTGAATAAAGTGGGTAAATACATTCTGGGACACTTTTGCTTAAATATGTTTAAACTAGCAGAACCCGTTGCTTCGCATGCGAAAAAGCCAGGTATTTGTTATTAGGTTTATCCGTCTCTGTTTTAAGGCAATATTTATTGGATTTTCTTTTCTAAAATAGTAAATTGGAAACATAGCACTCATATACAGTGAAAGGAATGTGCTTGTCGGTGTGCACTGTTTTAGCTGAACTCCCTTCGTATATATATTTTTATAATTTTCTACCCAGTTTTTAACAAAAAATTACAACCGCAGAGCCTTTTATTCGAAAAAAAAAATCCATTTTGAAGGAGCTTCTACATGGTCAGAGGAATTTACATACTACATTTCATGATCCTAGCTGTAATCCTAAATTTGTTACCATATTTATCCCTTTTTGTCCCGCTCTCCCCTTAAAAGTATAAATTTCGAAAAATCCATTTATGTTGCAAGTCTACGTTGTCAGAGGAATTGACACACCAAATTTCACGATTATAGCTGCAATGCTTAAATTTGTACTATTATCCTTTATACCTACTATATACCTTTTTGTCCCTCGCAACCCTTAAAAGTACACATTTTGAAAAATCCAATTTTAATGCGCTTATACATGGTCAGAGTAATTTACATACCAAATTTCTCGATTCTTGCTATAATAATTTAGTTGGTACTATTTTTATCTATTTTTGTCCTGCTCACCTCTTATAAGTACAAATTTCGAAAAATTCAATTTTACTGCGCTTCTACATGGTTATAAGAACTTACATATCAAATTTCAAGATTCTAGCTGTGATACTTTAGTTGGTACCATTTATATCCCTCTGTGTCCCGCTCACTTCTTATAAGTATAAATTTCGAAAGATCCAATTTTACTGCGGTTCTACATGGTCAGAAGAACTAACATATAACATTTTAAGATTCTAGCTGCTATACTTTAGTTGGTACCATTTTTATCCCTCTGTGTCCCGCGCAACCCTTAAAAGTACAAAATGCATTTATATTCAGCTTTAATGTGGGTAGAGGAATTTACACACCACATTCCGCGACTATAGCTGCAATTTAGTTGGTACCATTTTTATCCCTTTTTGTCCCGCTCACCCCTTATAAGAACAAATTTCGAAAAATCAATTTATATTGCATGTCTACGTTGTCAGAGGAATCTAAATACCGATTTTCACGATTCTAGCTGCAATTCATAAATTGGTACCATTTTTATCCCTTTTTGTCTCTTTCTTCCCTTAAAAGTACAAATTTCGAAAAATACCTATTTGCAGCTCATCTGCATAGTCATTGTAAGGAACTCACCGAATTTCATGTTTATAGCTACTGCCGTTTAGTCAGGACGAAATAACGAATTTTATCCCTTTTTGGGCCATTAAAGTACGAATTTCGTATGTTACCGACATCTCTTTGTGAATATAGGAAATATAGGATACTTAAATTGTAACGGGCGTGACATGTTGACGGAAATTCGGTTACGTTTCAATCAAATACAAAATACATAATTCAAAATGTCTGATTTGACTGAAGCAATTGAAAAAAAAATAATTTTAGAATTTTAGATTTTCATAACCAGAAA
This sequence comes from Polietes domitor, assembly GCA_947397865.1. Classification (NCBI taxonomy): domain Eukaryota; kingdom Metazoa; phylum Arthropoda; class Insecta; order Diptera; family Muscidae; genus Polietes; species Polietes domitor. The sequence continues at coordinate 218,598,275 of OX377618.1, read as the reverse complement.
ATAATTTTTGACAGAAAGTCCAATCTTTTGTGTAGACTTTGCCCCAAAAACTTTAAGGCTCGCACACACTAAAATCTTTAATTTCCAATGCTGCGTTTTTATCAAATATTTTAGACTGAAATCAGTTTATCAGTTATACAGTTTTTGAGCGTTACATTTGCTGAAAAATATTAGGTGTGACATATTTCATCGTGAATAGGCAGAAATGACAGAACAACGCTAGCAAACTGTGGACATTTATGTGTGAGGCTCATTTTTTTGTCTCGACGCATATATCAATAATCCCAAATAATATGCAAATTGGACTACAACATTTGTAAAATTTTCTAAATGTAATTATGATGGCTACAAATATAGCGAATTAAACTTTCACATACACCGAAAAAATATGCTTATATTGCGTAGCTGACTGAAGGACTCATTGACCGCCCAGACCCAACGGCTAAGGCTAGTGGAGGGACGATCCACAATATTATGGATACTTAAAAATGATTTTTCGAAATTTGTCATTTCAAGGGTTTAAAAGGGATAAACATGAAAAATTTACCGCTGACTAAACGGCAGCAGCTAGAATAATCATGTAGACACACGACATAAAGGAGTTTTCGAATTTACACCTTTAAAGAGGAAAGGGAAAAAAGGGATAAAAATCGTACCAATTTAAGTAAAGCAACTAGAAACGTGAAATTCGGTGTGCTCATTCCTCTGACAACGTAGACGCGCATTATTAATAGATTTTTCGAAATATGTACTTTTAAGGAGGGGAGCGGAAAAATGGGATAAAAATGGTACCAATCGAAATACTGTAGCGAAAATCCTGAAATTTGGTATGTACATTAGGGCGTACCTCAAAAAAAAAGTTCGCCGTACACCTTCGAATATGAAGTATTATTGAAAGGTAGTTTCAAAAAAAAAATTTATTTTTTTTATGCCGAACGTAGGGGTCGCGCTTTTACATTTTTCTATATAACTTGTATTTATAAACGGATTTTAAAGTGTGATACATCGATGTTTTTGTCTCGACGAGGCCGATTTTTTTGTCTTTGAAGTCATTGAGCTCAAGCACCCCCTTCTGGTACTTACCCATCATTTCTCAGTTGCTACTACCCTAATGTACCACTCTAATAATCGAAAATTAAAGCTCGCATAAAATCATGAATCATGTTTGAGCTCAATGACTTCAAAGACAAAAAAATCGGACAAAAACATCGATGTATCACACTTTAAAATCCGTTTATAAATGCAGAAGTTATATAGAAAAATGTAAAAGCGCGACCCCTACGTTCGGCATAAAAAAATAAAAAAATTTTTTTTGAAACTACCTTTCAATAATACTTCATATTCGAAGGTGTACGGCGAACTTTTTTTTTTTACTTGTAACCTGGTACGCTCTAATGTACATTCCTCTGACCATGTACACGCGCAACATAAATTAATTGTTCGAAGTTTTCAGTTTTAAGTGGAAGTGGAGAAAAAGGAATGAAATTGATTCCACCCACGGAGTAGCAGCTAAAATCATGAAATTCAATTTGTTTAGGATTTTTCAGAATTTCAGGTACCAACCGAAGTCTTGTAGCTACACTGAAAGAAAAACATAAGAGGAACCGGAAATTGTACTTTGCTGCAACGAATTTGGTCATTGAAAGTCATCCAACGTCGGCGTTCGTTGCTGCAACGAACAAAGTTTCAAGTGCAACGAATCTTGATTGAATGGAAATTATAGTTCCGCAACGAATATGTTCGTTGCTACAACAACGCGGTTTCATTGCTGCAACAACTCTGATTCGTTACTGCAACAAATCTGTTTCGTTGCTACAACAACGCGGCTGAAACAATGTGTTTTCGAAAATATTCGTGGCATTAAATTAAACATTTTCGTTGCAGCAACGACGACGTTAGTTGATTTTCAAAAACGAACGTTCTTCTTTCAGTACAGATAATTTAGTTTCATGATGGCCATCAGCAATGGACTTCGTTTTTATTCGCAACAGCAGCTCAACTAAAGGGTGATTTTTTAAATGCTATAGGAAAGTTAAAAAAACACATAAAATTCAGAAAAATACATAAAATCTTTATTTGAATCGATAGTACGGTCCATAAATTTACTGTTTGAAGATTATTTCATGCAAATGTTGACCTTGACTGCGCCTCAAATGGTCCATCCGCTTAGTCCAATTTTGGCATTTCCACGTTTTTTAGTAACAGAGGCCCAATTGCTGCGAACGGCGACTAATCGATAATTGATGGTCATCATTAACACTGGCCGATACAGCTGCGATATTTTCTTCAGTTCGCACTCTACGTAAGCGTGTTGGTGGTTTAATGTCCAACAATGTAAATTTGGTGCGAAATTTAGTCACAATAGCCCGAATAGCCGATTAAGTGGATCGATTAAACTGACCATAAAATGGAAGAAGCGCGCGATGAACTTTCAACAGAGCACGTATTTTGATAATAAAATTCAATAATTCAAACGATTCATATTTAAATTATAGACCAAACTGAAGATGTTTGACAGTGAAACAAAACACGAAACGTGCGTCAGCTGTTTAAACCAGTGTTGAAAAAGATAATAGCTAAAAATCACCCTTTACTTAAGGCAGAACTCCAACAACATGAATGAGAATTACTATCGAAGACATCCCAAAAACACACAGACACTAGAAAAACACATAGTTTGTGTGTCTCCGATTGTTGAACTAACAAATAAATTGTTGCTGCAACGATATCAGTTTCGTTGCTGCAAACGAATGAGTTCCTGAGGCAAAGTGTTCCATTCCAAACTCCATCAATTTTAATAAATTTTGACAAAATCCATATTGGATTTGTATAAAAACCATGGTTACAACAAAAAATTATAATTTTTTATTTATTAAAGTTTTCCTATGTAAAAAAAAGAAAGAGAGTATTTTTTTGTTGCATCAACGAATATTGAATTGTTGCAGGAACGAAACTACGAAAAGTACGAAAAATCGGTTTCATTCCATAAACGTTCACATCGTTGCATCAACGTGTCGGATTGTTGTGGGAACGTAATATTTCGTTGCTGCAACGAAATGGCAATAACGAATCTGATTCGTTGATGCAACGAACAATTTTTCTTTTAGTGTAGAATAGTGAAATACATTCCTCTGACGGCGTAGACACAACAAACACAAATTGATTTTTTGGAATTTTTACTTTTAAGTGGGTAACGGGACACAAAGGGATAAAATGGAACCAAGCAAAATAGAATCGTGAAAATTTGGTGTGTATAAAAATTCCTTTAGAGGGGAACATCTACATTAATCGAATTGGCTTTATACATTCATCGTACGACAACATTTATAAATATGATTAGTTTTTAAAACTACATCATTTTCGAAATCTAAAATTTGTAATAGAATGTGGGTTTCATTTGTGTAGAAGTATAATTACCTTTAAGTGAACATATAAGCGGATGTGATTGGAGCTATATGTGCAAAATAAGAGTACAAATCTTAAAGGTACTTACACTTTGAAAAAATATGCTACGGATTAAGTAAATATGTACTAAAACTGAGGAAAATTGAACTGCGTATAACGCTAAAGCAATAATTTCTCACATCCAGTACAAACATTTCCTTAAAAATAGGACATGGTTTGAACTTGATTCCACTTAAACTTTTCCTCAAAGCAAATAAAATTTACTCAAACTGATTAAAAATTTCCTTTAAATTAAATAAGTCTTTACTTAATTTGAGGAAAATGTTCAAGAAATTTTACTCAAATCAAATAAATTTATACTCAAACTGAGGAAAATATTCCGATTTTTTTCCTCAATCCAAGTAAATTGTTACTCAAACTAAGTAAATTTGTAGTCAAGCCAAGTAAATATACACTCAATCTGAGGAAATTTTTCCTTAAACCAATTAAATTTGTACTCAGCCTGATTAAAATTTTCCGTAAACCAAGTAAATTTGTATTCAGACTGACTACGACTTTACTTGATAATTGAAATAAATTATTTCGCTTCAGAGTATGCAACACTCATAACAGAAATGAAAACATGGAATAGTTCTCAAACGTTTCATGATACTTCTAGCATAAAGAGCTGAGCTATTTCACCATGACTGCTGCGGAGGCTAGATAGGCCCCTTCGCACTGATTGTTTACAGTAATATTTGAAGTACTTATGAAGAAAGTCTTGACTAACAAACGAGAATTGCTTCTTAGACTACTATTCATGTATTTATCTAAACTTACTGAAGTATTTTTTATAAGTTCATTTATACTTGAATTTATGAAGAACATGACATAAATTTAAGTACATATATTTACTTTATATGAAGTAATAAACATATTTTTAAGTAAAAACTTCCTAAATGGAATTTTTCCATTAACAAAATTCTTCATTATTTTCTTTCTTAAAAGCTAGTAGATTTTCTTCCGCACAAGTATGAATATACTTAATTGTAAGAAGTTTTTACTAGATCCAAAAAAAATGTTTTTAAGTAAATTTACTACCCTATTTTGAGTATATGTACTATTTTTTTCTGGCTTTGAAATAAGAAAAGTGTCTTCATATCTATTTAATTTTCCTTCTCGTAAGGAAATTTTACCTAAACTGGAGTAAAATTGTTAAACTAAATTGGAGTATGGATTTTACTCAAATTTAGGAATGGTATTTCTCTGAGTGTAAAGCGAATTGGAATTTAAGTAAATATATCAACATTTTTGAATAGCTCTTACAAGTTTGGAAAACCGAAATACATCAGATAATGTTATATATAAGCCTTCTGTTGCATAGTGTAATTTGAAACTTAACTTTCTGGCTACGACCATTTTTTGTTGGTATAGGTTTGGATACAAAAACCAAGATGGTTGGTAGCACTATAAAAATTCAAAATTTTCAAAACATATTCCCGTTACTGCAAAAGGTTCGTAATCCATTATTTCCCTAAAAGAATATCCTTTAAAAGCTTATTAAAGGTGTCTGCGAGAGATTTCGCAGAACAATGCCCTTAATCTTTTCACACGTACCCCTCTCTTCCTCCTCCACTGTATTTTCGCTCATTTATCATGCATACATATCTGTCGCCTTGCCTTGCCTTGCCATGCCATGCCTTTTGTCATAATGCGTATAATTTTCGTACTTCCATTTTCCGCTGGCTTTATTTTTCTGTCTTGCCGCTTCATTTTGTTTTCTCATCTACGTCAGTGGCATTTTAGATTGTCTGCCATAAAAAGAAGACATTGTGTCAGCTTTGTTAATATGGTCCCGAAAAGAAAGTGAGAAAAAATATGTATGGATGTGTACACAGAAAGAAAAAGCAAATAAAAGTCAATTTAATTTTGTAAAACTGTTAATTGGAATATGTATATGTATATATATGTATATATATACATATATAGGCAAATGTATTTTATTTCTTCTCATTCTAAAAATATTCTTTTTTAGAATAAAAATTAATAATAATTTGTTTTAGTTTTTTCGTTCGATTTTTTTTTGGTCTGTAATCAATATTTGATTTGAACTGGGATATTGTCATGGCTCAAGACCGTTTTGCATCTATATTTAATAGAATGCAAATTTTTGAAATATCGACTTGAGGCCCTATAATGTATATATATATTCTTGATCGTCATAAAATTCTAAGACGATCTAGCCATGTCCGTTCGTCTCTTGAAAGCACGCTAGCCTCTAAACGAAGGATGCTAGGACTTCCAAGTTTTTCACAAATGCGTCTTATAGTCGTTGATCGGTTGGGATTGCAACTGGGCAAAATCGGTCCAAAGGGAAAAATTTTTAAAGGATTTTTGGAAATTCGTACTTTTTGGGGTTAAAATGGAAAAAGGGAATAAAAATTGTACCATCCAAATGACCGCAGCTTGAGTCATGAAATCCGGAGTATAAATTCCTCTGACTTCGTAGACACGAAAAATAAAAAGTTTTTTCCAAATTCGTACTTTCAAGGGTTACAATGGGAATAGAAGGATAAAAATGGTACTAACTAAACGGCTACATAGAATTCATCATTCGATGTGTACACATTCTAATTGCGTAGACACGTAAAATAAAGAGATTTTAGAAGGTCGTACTCTTAAGGCGGTAAAATGGGAAAAAGGGATAAAAATGGTACCTCGCAAATAAAAGATTTTTTCAAATTCTTATTTTTTACTTTTACGGCAAAAATTGGTTGAATCATGAAGTTGGAGTATTTTGAACTGTATACGTGAAAGATAATGGAATATCGAAATTTGTGCTTTTGGAAGTATAATAGGCTGGAAATACAACCAACTGTAAACTGTAATAATAATTTTATATTTATTTAAAAATTATTTTTCCAATATTTTATTTATTTTTTTTGGTGTGGCTATATTAAACAAATTTACATTTTCCTGCAATGTTATAGCACTTCTACGAAAATCGACAGCCTTTTGTGGAATGCAATCCATGGTGGAGGGTATATAAAGTTCCGTTTTTTCTTGTTTTTTTATACACTCCGCGAGAGTATTATGTCTTTGTGCATTTGTTTGTAACACCCAAAAGGAAGAGAGATAGACCCATTGTTAACTATACCGATCGACTTAGAATCACTTTTTGAATCGATTTAGCCATGTCCGTCTGTCTGTCTGTCCGTCCATCTATTCTTGTAATCACGATACAGGTCGCAATTGTAGACAGAACCAAATGAAACTTTGCACAACGAAGTTTTTCGGGATAAGAACGAACGCTATTTAATTTGAAGAAAATCGGTTCAGATTTATATATAGCCCCCATACGAATTTCACTCCCGATTTGACACTTTTCACTCTAGATACCACATATTATAACAGATTTTTTTCAAAATTGGAAAAACATCTTATATTCCAACTAGAAACACCTGTGGTAAAAATGGGCAGATCTGTTCAGATTAATATATAGCTCCCATACAAATTTCACTCCCGATTTGACTTTTTCCGCTCTAGAAACCACATATTGTATCAGATTGTCTTCAAATTTGACAAAACATCTTATATTTCAACTAGAAACACCTGTGGAAAAAATTGGTCAGATCGGTTCAGATTTATATATAGCTCCCATACAAATTTCGCTCCCGATTTGACTTTTTCCGCTCTAGAAACCACATATTGTATCAGATTGTCTTCAAATTTGACAAAACATCTTATATTTCAACTAGAAACACCTGTGGTAAAAATGGTTCAGATCGGTTCAGATTTACATATAGCTCCCATACGAATTTCACTCCAGAATTTAATCTTTTCACTCTAGATACCATATATTACAAGAGATTTTCTTCAAAATTGCAAAACATCTTATAGAAACACCTGTGGTAAAAATGTGTTAGATCGGTTCAGATTTATATATAGCTCCCATACAAATTTCGCTCCCGATTTAACTTTTTCCGCACCAGAAAACACAAATTTTCACCGAATTTCTTCAAAGTGAGCATAACACCTTATATCTGAACTGGAAGAACTTATTGTGAAAGTTAGTCACATTTTTCCATGTTTGGATATAGCCCCGATACAATATTCTTATCGATTTGACAAATCGAACCAAGTCGTATTAGCCTATGATTAGGAAACATACAAAAATTCTTCCCGTTTTCACTTTTTTTACCGAGTTGGACTGTATTCGGTTGGAAAGTGGAGTGTATCATATAGTCGGCCCCGCCCGACTTTAGCCTTTCCTTACTTGTTTTTAGATATTCTTGTACTTTATTCACTTAACAGGATTTTCGCGGCAATAATATCTTGCCGTGTACTCAAGTCTATTCTTCATTTTCATGCATTTTCCCTCTTTCATTTATGCTTCTCCATTATGTATGTCCGTTTTCTACATTTCTTCTTATTAAAATATCTGGCAGGTAATTACGAACTTCTTAATTTTTACACACCCATTGTGTTTTGTGCTGTTTCCCTTTTGGTCTTGGTTGGCGGCAGTAGTAGTTGAATGTGCTATGGACGTCTGTTCTATGGAGTCTAACCATTCTCCTTGGACTCTCCAGTGCATACATCGGCCATTCCTTGTTAAGAGTCTCAGAAAATCATATATTTTTTTGCTTATAACAGCAGAAAAAGTAATTGCATTTCTTTAAAGAAAAATGGCGTAGCTTTCTCTTCTTGTCATTTCCTTTATGCTTTCCAATACCGTTCTTTACTTTGGCATTTATCCTCGCCACTCCACTTGCATAAGCGGAGCTAGAACATACGTCTCGGCGATATGTTCCAGATTTTCTTCAGTATCGTTGCTCTTCTATTCTTTTTACAAAAGCGAATGTAATTATGTTTAACTACCCCATGCGGGAGTATTAATTTCGAGGCAAGGCATTATAAGTTAGGGAAAATTCTGGGGCGCTAAATTTACCACTGCATTCGAGATCAGTGTTCTCCTACAAGGCTGAGGGCTAGATGACATAACGCTGGAGTTCAAAAACACCAAAAGAAAACGTCCAATGGGAATTAACACGACAGAAAATGCTTAAGCAACACTATGCAACAATCAAAAAATCTCGGTGAAGTAATATATTTTTTCCCATAATTTTACGAATCGAAGTCTAATAAAAATACTTAAAATTCGTCAAAAAAATAAAAACGATGAAAAACATGGCAACCATTTCAAGGAAAAATTCCCAATTTTGGAGCACATTTTCTCCACTTTGGGAATTAGGGTATTTTTTGAAAAAAAAATGAAAACCTGGCAATTTTTTCATCGCTTTTATCTTTTTGACGAATTTTAAGTATTTTTATTAGACTTCAATTCGTAAAGTAATGAGAGATATGAATTGGTATGACAAAAATTTTTATTTTTCCAAAAATGTAGTATTAATAACAAGTAAAAACGGAGTTAAGTTCGGCCCGGCCCAACTTTATATATCCTCCACCATGGATTGCATTCTCCAGAGGAAACTATAATTTTTTAATATAGCCCAACAAATACAAATATTGAAAAAATAATTTTATAAATAAATATAATATTTTTATTATTTCAAACCAATCAATTTACACTATATATATCGAAATAATACTTCAAGACAACTCAAAAAATATTCTTCTTATTAGTTTTTGTGTTGTTTGATTAGTGATCGGTTGATTGATTTTCTATGAGTTTTTAATGTAATACATTCGAATTTCAGTTATTCGATCAAGTAATTTCTTGTTTCGAAGGAAATCTTTGTTTTTGTTAATGAAAAGTAGGAGAACCACACCCAAACATACACACATGTGATCATATACGTATTTCATTGTCCTGTGTAGAGACAAATCATCAGTGATATATATATATATGAAAATCACATCTGCTTATTATATGTGTACAATATAATATAATATTGTTATATTTATATTTAAAAAGGTTAAATAACATAAATATTGGTAGATAGTGGGTGCTACAATTGGTTGTAGTTCCATTATATTTTAATTCCAAAAGAATTTTTTTTTGGAAAATCCATTATCTCACGTACATAGTGCAAAATAACCCAACTTCATGATAAAACCAATTTTTGTCGTTAAAGTAAAGAAGTACGAATTTGGAAAAATCTTTTTATTATTCGTGTCTATGTAGTCAGAGGAATGTATACTCCCAATTTCATGACTCTAGCTGCAACCATTTGGTTGGTACTATTTTCATCGCCTTTTTCCATTTTAACACCAAAAAGTACGAATTTCGAAAAATCCGTTTATTTTACGTGTCGACGCAATCAGAGAAATGTATACTCAGAATTTCATGATTTTATCTGGGGAAATTTGGTTGGTACCATTTTTATCCCCATTTTTTTTCTTTTTTTTACCCCCTTAAGAGTACGACTTTCTAAAATCTCTTTATTTTGCGTGTCTACGCAAGTAGAGGGATGTACACACCGAATTTAATCATTCTAGTCGTTTAGTTGGTACTATTTTATCACTATGTATCCATAGTATCCCTAGAAAGTACGAATTTGGAAAAAAAACATTTTTTTCGAATCTACGCAGCCAGATGAATGTATACTCCGAATTTCATGAATCTAGCTGCAACCATTTACTTGGTACTATGTTTATCCCCTTTTTCCATTGTATCCTCAAAAAGTACAAATTTCAAAAAATCCGTTATTTTACGTGTCTATGCAATCAGAGGAATGAATGTATACACCGAAATTCATTATTTTGGGTACAGTGTGGTTGGTACCATTTTTATCCCTCTATTCTCATTTTGTCCTTAAAAGTTTGGATAAACTTACCTTTAATTTACGAATCTACTTAATTAGAGGAATGTACACACCGAATTTCGTGTTACTAGCTGTTGTCTGGTGATATGTACCATTATTATCCCTTTTTGCCCCATTTCACCCCTTCGAATAAAAATCACTTTATTAAAATATGCTTAAATACTATACTTCCCTTGGGTCCGATTTATGACTATAAGAATCATTTATGGACAATTTATACGTCCTAGCTCATTTCTTTTAAATGCTAGCGTGCTTTCAATAGACGGACGGACGGCTAGATCGTTTTAGAATTTTATGACGATCAAGAATGTATATACTTTATAGGGTATCAGGTCGATATTTCAAGGTGTTGTCAAGAGTTAGTATATCCCCATCCTAATGGTGGAGGGTATAAAAATTACACGTGAAAAAACATGATTTTAAGGAGTGTTTTCAGGAGCGTTTAGCTCACAGACGGCTTGGTCTAGGAACGAAATATTTTGCAAATCATCATTAAACATTCCAAACTTTATTTTAGTGGGGCGACTGGAAATTGTTTTTCCATTTAAATGCACCGCGACCCAACCTATCTTACATCCATATCTTGCAATTTGCTCTAAAAAATGTATAATCATGTAGCGATACCGAGCACCATGAGCTATGTCTGCTACACCGTATTTTGGAAAAAATATAGCCCGAGTTGATCCAGCCCAAAACATAAACAGACAAAACCTTTGTTAATTTTCTGAACTCCAAATGCGACAATTTTTACATTTAACGAAGCCATCATAATAATGTCTAGAGCTCAGAATAAGTTTCAAACAGTAACAGTTCAAATGCGACAATTTTGATCATTAAAGAAGCCATCGGATCATGCCCATTTTGACTTTCTTCGAAAAATGTTCATTATTTTTGTATGGAAAAATAATGCTGTCTACGTTTTCTTAGACCACCCACTTGTGGATTTTCTAAACTCCAAATGCGACAATTTTGACAATTAACGAAGCCATCGAGATCAGACCCATCTTTGAATTCTTCAAAAAAAATCTTCATTATTTTTACATGGAAAATTAGTGATGTTCATGTTTTCTTAAAGCACCTAATTGGGGACTTTGTGAACCTCAAGTCCAACAATTTCGTCGTCTATCGAAGGCATCGAGATCAGACTCATCTTGATTTGCTACGAAAAATTTTCATAATTTTTATATGGAAAATTAGAGTTGTTTAAGTTTTCTCAAACCATCCACTTTTGGATTTTCTAAACTCCAAATCCAACAACTTTCACGACTACGGAAGCCAGATTAGACTCATCTTAATTTTCTGACACAATCTTTTTTTTTTTATGGACCATAAGTGCTGTCTAAGATTTCTTAAACCATACACTTGTGGATTTTCTGAATTATAAATCCAACAATTTTGACGTCTAACAAAGCCACCAAGATCAGACCCTTCTTTGTTTTCTTCAAAAATTCTTCGTTTTTTTCATGAAAATTTATTGCTGTCCAAGTTTTCCTAAACCACCCACTAGTGGACTTTCTAAGCTCCAAAAGCGACAATTTTGAAGCCATTTAGATCAAACTCATCTTGATTTTCTTCACAAAAAAAAAAATATTATTTTACATGCAAATTAGTGCTGTCTAAGTTTTCTTAAACCGCTCAGTTGTGAATTTTCTAAAATCCAAATGCGATAATTTTGACAATTAACGAAGCCATCTAGATTTTCTTCAAAAAAAAACTTCATTATTTTCACATGGAAAATTAGTGCTGTCTAAGTTTTCTTAAACCACCCAACCATTGAGATTTTCTTCAAAACAATTTCATTTCTTTAAACTGCCTAACTTTTCTTAAACCACCCTCGTACAATGAGACTTCTTCGTTTTATTCGTTTTACATTTCATTCCACATTTGTTAAAAGTTAAATGTGAAATGTTGAACATTTCGTGTTTATATCCGGTATTTAATAATAACATCCTTGAATACAAAACAATTTCCACACGCCCGAAATATACAACTCAACTCACACTTGGTTGGCGTGCCAATCACATCACCCCCCGACCGACAGTTAGTTGCCTTATCTGGCATTAACAACAACATCATCATCATGTCCTTCACCCACTCTCCAGCCAGCGCTGGGTGTGAGGTTTGTTGTTACACAATTCGAAAATGTCCTTGTGTACGCTCTAGGAAAGACTCGTGTGTACCAGTTTGTTTGGCAGGCATTGTCACACATTTCAACATATTCCGGCCTACACTCCGTGCCTTTCCTTTCCTCCTTTCCTTGCGTCATCATCATCAGCAGACATCATCGTCACCACCACCACCGCCATCACCACTAATGCCGGCAGTTATTTTATCACGCATCTATCATTGTTTTGTTAATGTGTGAATAGTCATGAATTTCTTATCAAATCTTACATTCATTTGAATTTATGTGTGAATTTTTCCCCATTGACTGCAAATTGGGGTTGCTCCAGCAGCAGCAACATCATCAGTTGTCTGCTGTCGCCCGTACAAATAAATGTCCCTTAAGGCATTTCATCTTTAACGGATCCGGTGGAAATGGTTATAAAAAGGCGAAGCGATATCAAAATAAAATACAAATGTATATTTAATAATACATTGAAATTGAAGGCAAGGGAAAAAGTGAATTAGCGCCATAAGATATGGAAATAGATTTTGATTAAAACGCTATTTAATTGATTTAAGTTCTTGAACTATAACACAGACAAATTTCAACAGACTGAAAGGTATGCTACCCAACTTCAACTCAACTATCTGAGAAAATGTCTTTGTATTGGTGTTTTAAAAGTTTATAAGGGGGTTGACATGTTATTTTTACATTAACAATCTTAAATATAACCCTCTAAATCAATAACAATTATAATAGTTTATAGTTGCTAGCAACATGTTGATAGACCACATCAGTGTTTTAAAAATTTACCTCTGAAACTATACAAAGAGGTTGAAATGAATCCTCGTGTTCTTGCATATTATGCAAAACTCTACGATGAACATTGCAGAACTCTCTCATTCTTCAATATAACCCTCTAAATCTACAACGTTTATATTTATTGGTAGTTGCTAGCCACATGTTGGTAGTCGCTAGCAACATGTTGCTAGACAATATGTTGCATTTGATAACTTTCGCAAAAAGGGGCAAAACGACCCATTTTTTGAAGATTTAAAAGGTTAAAATGTTCGACAAAAATGTTCCTTGTAATTATTTACATAAATGTGGATATTTGGTTTGTAAGGATATTTGTTACCAAAATACCAGCCAAAAGAATATACAAAAGGCATAGCAAGTTGATACCTCTACTTTACATTATTTCGGATGTAAACTTTAAAAAGCGCTGATATACGTGTATAAATTTAGATGATAGATCAGGATCTGAATAAAGACAGTTTGAAGAGAAATGTATTTGGTTTGCGGAAATATCCTCTATTTCAATTGGAAATGGTGTAGATTCATTCCCAATTGAAATAGAGAAAATGTAAATTGAAATTGAGAAATATAATAAATAATTGAAATATAATAATAAATTGAAATTGAGAAAATGCTAATCCAAATTGAGAAATGTAAATTGAATTTGAGAAAAGCCAACTTGATGTTGAGAAATGTAGATTGAAATTGAGACAATACAAATTGAAATTGAGAAACGAAAATTGAAATCGATTATAATTATATACAATTTGATTTTGAGAAGGAAAAAACAAAAACAAATTATTATTATAAAAACAAAGTAATATTTAAAAAAAAACAGAGACAAAACAAAAATCGGACAAAAATGGTATCAATGCTACGACAATAGCTAGAAACGACAATACGACAATATCTAGGAATGTGCATGCCTCTAATAACGTAGATACATAAAATGATGTCATTTTCCAAAATTCGTAATTTTGGGACGAAAAGGGATACAAATGGTAACAATGAAACGACAACACCTAGAAACGTGAACATAAGTGTGTAAATCCCTCTAATTGCGTAGGGATGTAAAATAGAAGAATTTTTCGAAAATCGTACTTTTAAGGGAAACAATGGAGCAGAGGGATAAAAATGGTTTATATAAGTAAAATAGAGGATTTTTTTTGAATGGGGGTAAAATTGGTACCAACAAAACAGATGCAGCTATAATAATGAAAATCGGTGTGCTCATTTAGAGTGAGACCGAAAACCGCTCTAATTGCGTAGGGATGTAAAATAGAGGAATTTTTCAAAAATCGTACTTTTAAGGAAACAATAATGTACATTTTTTTATCTGAGACAAACCGTTGGTTTTTTAAAACCGCGGTATCTGAAAAACCGGGTAACCCGGGTTTTTATGTCGGTCTCCACTGGTTTTTCATAGTGCTGCGGATGACGTCCAGCCATACACATAAGAAGGAAATTGACGAATTGATTATTTTTAGAGGTGTTCTCAGGAACGATTAGCTCACAGACTGTTTGACCCAACGAAGAAATATTTTGCAGATCATTAAACGATACAGTATTTATTTCTGGGGATGAACGCAGCATTTTACTTTTACCTTTAGGTCAAAGTTGTGCGTGATTCTAGTTTTACACTGGTCCAAACTTGATACTTTTTAAGGTTTTTATGAGGAGATAGATAGCTAATGACTTTGAAATACGCATTGATATCGTTGGTATCGTCTGAAAGGTTGATGAACTCCCCTTCCAGAGAAAAGTGAAAGGTCTTTGTATTTCAAGTAGTCCAACAATACACACAATTCATAATCATTTCAAAAATTAATTTATTATTTTATTTATTTGTTGTCATTTATTTTGGTTTAAGACCAAAGGTTGTGCTGAAATCTTCAGCAGAACCCAAAAATTAGCAAAAAGGCAAAGTGAGACCCTTATTGTTGCAGCTAAAAGTTGACTGCGCAGTTTCGATGAGCGCTACCCCATCTCGACAGAACTTTCGCAACGAATGTATGTCTTTGACATAAATCAGGATTCATATTAGTACCAGCTGTCACATATGACAAATGAGAAGCGCTGTTAAACAAAATATTCCACCGAACTAAGTCGACACACTAAAAATCTCACTTTGCCAATACAATGTTATGCATGGGCTTGCATCGCTCGCATCAATGCAAAGGTTGTTGTTGTACGGTATGTCCCGTCTTCACTGTACGTCGTGTGTATTGTTGTTGTTTGTATGTATTGTTGGTCTGTGGTTGTTGTATGTGTTGTCATTTATTTTGGTTTAAGACCAAAGGCTGTGCTGAAATCTTCAGCAGAACCCAAAATTAGCAAAAAGGCAAAGTGAGACCTTTATTGTTGCAGCTAAAAGTTGACTGCGCAGTTTCGATGAGCGCTACCCCATCTCGTCAGAACTTTCGCAACGAATGTATGTCTTTGACTTAAATCAGGGTTCATATTAGTACCAGCGGTCACATATGACAAATGAGAAGCGCTGATAAACAAAATATTCCACGACACACTAAAAATCTCACTTTGCCAATTCAATGTTATGCATGTGCTCGCATCGCTCGCAACAATGCAAAGGTTGTTGTTGTACGGTATGTCCTGTCCTCTCTGTACCTCGTGTGTATTGTTGTTGTTTGTATGTATTGTTGGTCTGTTATGTTGTATGTGTTGTCATTTATTTTGGTTTAAGACCAAAGGTTGTGCTGAAGTCTTCAGCAGAACCCAAAATTAGCAAAAAGGCAAAGTGAGACCTTTATTGCTGCATTTATTTATTTATTTATTTTCTTATTTTTATGTATTTTACCTTAATTTATGCTCTACAAAATATCAGAATTGGTTCAAAAATGAAAGCTGCTTTTATTGATGATTACCTTTTCTTAGCGAGACATAATTTGTAGCTTTTACTGTGTTAACACCAGTTCTAAACTGATATTTCGGGAAAATAGTTGCAGGACGAAAGGTAATAATGCGGTTTCTCTATACACTTCAATTAAAAAAATATTATTAAAAATCGCTAAATTAATCGTTGGCTATGGACCAAAATGTTCCTCAAGCTAAAAGAATGTTTGGAGTCAATTTCGATTTCAGTGTGCTGACTCTGATTATGACATCTGAATTGTCGTATCCCCTACAACGAATACGTACAATGGGTAAACATTTTGTGGAATTGTTGAATAATTTCTCCCATTTTTAATGTTTTATGAAAAACAAGAAAAAACCCGGTGCGACCGGTTTTTTCATAATTTTTTTTTTTTGAATCACGGTTTTCGAAAAACTCGAAAACCCGACATTTCATTTCAAAAACCCGGTTTTTGATCACTCTATGCACATTGCTTTGACTGCGTAGGCGCCAAAAATAATATTCGTGTCTTTCGGATCTAAATGGGAACGAATTTGGCACCAATCAAGCGGCTAAATCTAGTATTATGATTTGGTACAGACATTTCGGCTTGTTTGGCTGGAATCAAGAAGTTGCAAATGCAGAAAATTGGGCTTGAGGGAAATTGTTTCTAGGGCACATTTTTAAAAATTGCTACCTTTCATCTTTTTCACTTTTTGATAACACTTGAATATTTATATATAGTAGAAGACTGTTAATATTAGGGCTGTTTTTCTTTAAGCCGGGATAACAAGCTGCGATAACAAAAACGTAAATAAAAATTTAATTTTTTGCTCTAAATAAAAAAATTCTTTTTTAAAATTGTCACCAAAAGCAATATCAATGTGTGTTGACTTTATTGGACTTAGCATCGATAACCATCATTTTGACTTACACTGGATAATTATCCAGGCTAAGTCCAAAATTTTTAACATAAAATTATTTTTTCAAAATTTATTTTCACACACACATTGATTTTGCTTTTGGTGACAATTTAAAAAAAAATATTTTCAGTGAAAATTTAACATTTTATTTAGATTTTTGTTATCGCAGCTTATAATAATATTATAATAATTAAGCATTACAATTTTCCTAATATGGTAGTGGAGTGTTTCGATTTTAGACAATTTTTGATTTTCAAAAGCGAATAGTTAAAAAAGTGGTAGAATGAATTGCCATTCTCAGATAAATTTGTATTTTTGTGATAAAAATTAGTTTGGCTCGGTGTATCGACAAAAGAAAAATAGTTCTTTTTTTAATTTTTGTAACGACTACTACTAAACCGCTGCTTCTACGTGAAAGAGAAAATTGTAACATTTGTAGCCCTCATAATTACCTTAAATTTAAGGTATTAGTCGCCTAGATCGATTATACTTCAAATATAATAAGGGTACCTTTTATGAAAATGGTAATTTTAATACAAAAAAAAGAAAATTTAATTTGTTATTTCAATTACAAAACTTTAAAAAGTTTAGTTGTTAAAGTTAAGAAATAGCTTTTTTCACATCTTTACATGAATATATAAAAACGTCCTTTTGAATTATAGTGACGACTAGCTGAACCCCGCCCGCTTCGCCAGGCAAAAAAAGAAATGGTAAAATTAAAATCAGGCTTCATATTGATTTTTATCGTGGTCAGTAATATATACGTTCGAATTTTCAGCCTTCTAGCTCAAAAAAAAAAAAACACTTTTACCACGCCCCCACCTGCCTCTCAAAAAAAATGTTGCCACGCCCACAAAACGAAAATCCAAATTTTGGCATCAAATTGATCTTTCTCATGGTCAGTAATATATACGTTCCATTTTTCAGCCTTCTAGCTCCAAGAACACTATTGCCACGACCAATCCGCCCACAAAAAGAAAATCAAAATTTCGGCATCAAATTGATCTTTATCGTGGTCAGTAACATATATATACCAATTTTCAGCCTTCTAGATCTCAAAAACACTTTTTCCACGCCCACTCCGCTCACAAAATGAAAATCCAAATGTCGGCATCATATTTCTCATTCTCGTGGTCAGTAATATGTACGTTCCAATTTTCAGCCCTCTAGCTCAAAAAACACTATTGCCACGCCCACTCCGCCCACAAAATGAAAATCCAAATTTCGGCATCATATTTATCATTCTCGTGGTCAGTAATATATATGTTAGTCGAATTTATTGGATAGATCGATAGAAAATCAAAAGCCTGTAAACAGTTCCACAAACGAATCATTCTATCCTAATCACTTGATGAATCATCATATTGTTGTAGTTGGTGCTGGCCAAAAAACCAACATTAGCCACTCCATAAGACTTGTCATTGTACTGGTATTTGTGAGATACATACAATCCATTTGAAGAGGGTCCCTGTCCCTTTCAATCGCAAATGATTCGTTTGCAACTGGCTGCCAATAAACTCTTCATTTCATTTAATCTTATACTCGTATGTGTTGTGAAATGTTCAGATAATAACGGTTTCACAGACTAACTAACTAACGACAAATGCCATTATTTTTATATCCCTAAAGCTATAACATTTTTATGATTTATTTTATGTTTGTTTTATTTTATATTTTCATACAAATATCACTCATATATGCGTATGTATTTAGCACAAATTTCATTTTATTTTCATCCAAATAAAAACAGTCTTTGGCACATAACAAATAAATTACAAGTATTAACAAACAAACAAACGAACGAACGGCATGGCATATGTTGGCAGAAAAAAAAAAACCAATAAAAATTTAAAGGCATAATAATAAAAGCCGTTTTTGCAGACAATCAACTTGGATATGTATGTATATGTATCCATATGTATGAATATATGTGCGATTAATGTAAATAAACATCAACAAACAATAAAAAGCAAAAAGGAGAAAATACGCAATTTCAACATGAATAATAATAAAAAAATCCCTTTTTCTTTGTCACAACGTAAAAGCCCTGCTTTTCTTGCAGGAAGCGCCAATGGATGTGCCATTCCCGAACTTCTTCTACGCCAGGATGTAGAATGCAAATAAAATGCGACATTCATATGGCAAAGAAGAATCTAATGTTATTTTAATAACATGGCAATAAAGTGGTAGAGCGGTCTTGGTGTGGTGAGAGGTAGGAGCTACAGCCGGTCCACAGTTGTTTAGAATTTCATCGACTAAAATTCAATAACTTTTGTTCTAGCTAACATTTTTGACTTCTGTAAAAAATTGAAATTAGCCAAGTACCCAAGGATTATATATTTTATGTATTATAGGATATATTTTAGAATTTAGTCCAAAGTTGACAACTTTTCGTATTATTAAAAATTAAATTTTTTTTCGTTTGTATTTTGTTTTTGGTCTGTAATCAATATTTGATTTGAACTGGGATATTGATCTGGCTCAATACCATTTTGCATCTATATTTAATAGAAGCAATTTTTTACAAATGGCCTGGTGACATTTGGTGCGATTTTTTAAAACAGATATTCGACAAGTGAGTTGTGCTTCTCGTTTCGTTTGTGAGAATCATGTACTTAAAGAGACGGGGTATGTTGTTGAAAAGTCGCTGCGAAGCCACCTGAGGAAACCTTTGACAGTGTGGAAATCATGATAGTGGTAGTCTGCAGTCATGTTATAAATGAGCCAAGACAATTTTCCAGTTCAAATCAAAAATTAAAAATTATTTTAAAAATTAAAATTTTAATTTTTTTGTTTTGAATATTTTTGACATATTTTTAGGAAATTGTTCATAATGCCAAGAAAAAATTAAAAAACTCGATTATTTTGGATACGCATGCGAGGTACCTCTCTCAAACAATTTTGTCACGCCCTATCTGACCAAAATTGAAGTTTAGATCTTTTAGATTATTCTCCATATGTCGATATGTCTGTGTGGAATTCCCAATTAACACTTTCACACGCGATGTTACAAATCATTCGACAATTTAAATATAACCCAACTTCTAAAGGGGTAGTAGCGTTGACGTGGAGAAGACAGACACCAAAACAAAAAATATCAAAAGCCGACAATAAAACGAAATAAAATACATTTTAGTGAGTCCCACCAGGGAATGGATATTCGAGATGACAAGAAATGTAAAACAACCCTTAACTCTTTACCTGCAGGCCGAGAGGCTGAAAGACGGCAACGCAATTTTGTTAACGTCTTAAAACTGTGATTTTTAAAGACTCCAGTACCCCTTGGTACTGTGAGGAAAGGAGGAAATTATATTACATGGTTTTGGCAACACATCAAACGGGGTAGAACGACGAGCTGTTGTCACAAACCCCGAAGCATATGAGAATGAATTCAGGTAACACCCAAAATCATGTTACTGATGGTTGAAGGTGAACTTGGACGATTGTTATCTTACGTCTGAGAAGGTATATAAAACCAGCGCAACCCAAAGGATATTGAATTGTTGTTGTAGTTTGTTTAAAACCTTCTATCCTTTTGCAGAATATCTCGCGATGTTGTTGAAAGGACAGAGATGAGTTAATGCGTTTATCTGGCATGACGTTGTGGCATCAACGCATCACTCTGAACAGAAATCCTTCAGCACGTAATTCATGCAGGGGAGCTCAGCGTATCACAGGTTATTTATGGCTTTATATAAGGACCTCCTGTTAAAGGTTTTGTAAATAATGCAAGGTTTTAAAGTATTTTTTAAATAATGCAATGCGTTATTAATGGAGGAGTACACTCAAAAGTATTTATCTGTAAACATAGCAGAAAAGGCTGCTGCAGTAGCAGATTTTCTGCTGAAATGGCAGATTTTCTGCTGAAATGGCAGATTTTCTGCTGTAATGACAGATTGTCTGCGGAAACAGCAGATTTTTAGCTTAAAAGGGAAAATAGATTATCGCGTTCCCTCAATAGTGATAGCCTACAGTATTCTGGGTGTTTTGAAACAATCATGTTTAAAGTTTTTGTCAATAATATTGCGGTAAATATTCATTTTTTATTGTCGATTCTCTATGAATGGATAATAACGTTCCTATGCTGTAAACTGATCAAATTATTATTTTCTACGCATCCTATAAGAATGAGAATTTGTTAATGAAAAATAATACGGTATTTTTTCCAATGACCTTTTGACTCAATTCGTGGAACTAGAGTTTGGCCAAACTGTGACCAGTCACAGAATCAATGATGCAGATTCTAAATATGATGATATAGGTGTCATCATCGGAACACAAATCCTTCAGCATATAATTCATACATGGAACCCCAGTGTAAAACATTCATAGCAATCTATTTGGAAAATCTCGTAAAGTTTTGAGAAATAATGCAATTAGATGTTGATGGGAAGGACATGTCATACATCTTGCGTACACTTCACAGAATTTGTCAGTAAACGCATCCGACAAGTTTGACGAAATAGCAGATTTTCTGCTGAAACAACAGAATTATTGTTGAAACAGCAGATTCTCTGCGGAAACAGTAGATTTTCTATTGAAACAGGGGAAAATAGCTTATCTCTGCTCAAATAGAAAAAAGTTGTTAGTTTTCATCGGCAATAAAATCATATATTTTTATCTTGAAAAATATAATATAGGGTCCGCCATCTAACGTTTTTTTTTTCAACTATTCAACCGTTGGACTATTATTTGTGGGGTGTTCTCAGCAGCCTTTTGAATGAAACTGGATACCAAAGAAAAGCTGGAAATAATTTGCTATTATGTCAGATATATTTCGATAAATGATCTTTGCTATTTATAGCACACTTTTTTCGAAGTGAACGTTAGGGTGTCCCAAAAATAAGTTTTTTAATTGTGTGTAAACAATCGCAAATAAAGTTTAATGCACTTAGAAGCACGGCAATCTTAGCCGACTTCAATGGAAACATGTCACTACTTCCACAACAAGGCGACCAGGAAGAATTTTTCGATGGTCTCCCGATTTTAATAAACGCGTTTATTATTGCGAGATAACATGCCCTCTCATGCCCGAATTTTCTTCTTAATAAAAATATAAAACTTACTATGTTTTTTGATGTTTGCATATAGGCAACATTGGGCATGAGAGGGTTAAGTTAGTAAGTATTAGTAATATTAAAAAAATAAAATTATGGCATTACAGGGTAACGTCGAAGTTTGTCATATTTTGGTGTTTAACTCAATCTGTCATAACTTTTCTTTTGTGAAATATATTCAAACAACTTTTTTGCATTGCAATTGTTGGGTTTTAGCGCAAAAACCTACTTTGTGCGTTTTTCAATATCCATTATTATACTTAATGCTTTAAATTTCATTCATAATTTCTGGGGTGCATTCTCAGCATGAACACAGTATGTCCATCATGAATGTATGTGAACCATCATGACTGTATGCTGCATAATTCCAAAAAGTTCTTAAATTAGAAAACTTTATGTAAACTATAATAATATATAATATATAAACTATAATATATATATATATATATATATATATATATATATATATTATAGTTTATATATTATATATATATATATATATATATATATATATATATATTATATATATATATATATATATATTGTGATTTAACATCTTGTGATTTAACACCTTGCGACTTCTTCCTTTGGGGCCACGTGAAAGATAAGGTCTACGCCAACAGCCCAGCGTCGATTCAAGACCTCAAAGATAGAATTCGTGAGGCTATCGAGGACATAGGATAGCCACTTTGCGAATTGGTTATGGAAAATTTCATGAAAAGGATCTGGTCCTGTAAGCGTGGTCGTGGTGGCCCTTTGGCTGATGTTGTCTTTCATTATTAACGGCATACCTTCCTCGTTATTATGAATTAAATATCCGATCATTTATCTCAAAAAATGGAATTTTCTTTGAATACAAAAATAACACCTCCTGTTGGAGATCCCTGTATTTGTTTCATGTCTGCTATTGAAGTAAAAATTAAAAAATAAAAAAAAAACATTTTTTGAAAGTATTTGTTCTTATACTACAATTTACATTGCTACAATTAAAAATATGTTTTCCTTCTTAAACTTTTTTAATACAAACAAAAACTTATACAAAAAAATAATAGTGTTATCGCTGTTTGTCATCAAATTTCAAACATATATTTTTAAATTGTCCCAATCATTTTAGACATGTTGATAATGACCGATCAAAGGGTTTATCAAAGATCACTCTTACTTCATACCCGACAATTCCGACGTATATTATTGCTAAAACGTGCATACATACATATTAGGTTGGGTCGCAATTTAAAATCAAATCTAGTCACTGTCCACAAAGAAAGTTTGAAATGTTTAAAGATGATATTGATTTGGGCCAAGCCGGGTCATGTTTTCTAATGTATCTATTGAATAAAAAAGGTGTGTGGTTTTCGTTCCAACTAAGGTTTGCATACCGGGATTTCCCGCGGGAAAATTCCCGGGAATTCGCATATTTTTCATTTCCCGTATCCCGGGAAATTCGCACGGGAATTCAGTAGAAACTTTTACATATTTCTTGGCATATTTTTCCATCATTTCCACAAAAAAATTAAAAATATTGAACAATAATATAGCTCATATCGCCTTTAATTAGGTATGTCGAATATTGCAGTTATATAACAACATATTTTTAAGCTGCGTGCGGACATACACCCAAAATCCACTTTTTCGGATTTTACCTGTCAATATGACAGGCATTGTAAACAATGCTATAGAAAACGCAAATAACAATATTGTATTAAAAAAGTCAAGTTAGCTGACTAAAAAAAAGAATTTAAAGTTTGAATTCTGTAACAGGTTTATTGTGAAATAAATATTTATTTTACTTGAATAAAATGTGAAGTTTAACTCATGGTAAACAATATGTTGACGATTTCCCGCGCTGTCCCGGGATCCCGGGAAATTGAAAAAATAATTCCCGTTTCACGGGAAATAAAAAGTACGGGAAACTGCAAACCCTAGTTCCAACCCAGTAGCTACATTTTTTTTTGAAAATCGGGAAATTTTCATAAAAATCGGAAAGAAGATACAAAATTGCTGCAACACTTAAAAGTCAGTTTGGCAAAGTCGAAAAAGAATCCACGTTTCTTCTAATTTTAAAAATATGAATGTGTGTGAAGCAGAGCTGTTAAATTTCGATTACGATTAGTAATCAATTACAGTACTTTTTAAAAAGAATCGTAATGATTATATAATCCACTATTCAACAATTTCTGATTACTAATTGATTACGATTACAAATAATCAAAAAATAATCAGGATTACTTGCGATTACCGTTACCTTTCGGTTTTAGCTGGCAAAAGAACGAGGACAGAAAAAATCAAAACTGACATATATTGAAAAGTCAAAAGTTTTGAGAAACAGACTACTATGACTCTCATACCGATTTTGCGAGAATCAAAAGTAATCACAAAAAATCAAAAGTAATCAAAAGTAATCTTTTAAAGTAGTCGAACTCATTTTTGATTACTTTTGATTATTTTTGAATATTTTTCAGTAATCGCAAGTAATCCTGATTATTTTTTGATTACTTGTAATCGTAATCAATTACTAATCGTATAAAACTGAATGTAATCGTATTGTAATCATTACTTCTACTTTAAAAAAAGTAATCTAATTACTAATGATTACGATTACTAATCATTACTTAACAGCTCTGGTGTGAAGATAAATTCGAATTTAACTAGGAAAGACAAAAACCACTTCTTTTTCCAGCACGCTGTTATGGAGTTAACAGAGCTATGTTAAATTGTTAAAAGAGGCAATAAATTAATATAAACGAGATATTTAACCCGATCTGATAAAGAACTATAGCTGAAAATAATAAAATAAATAAAACGTATAATGAAATTACTATATTTAAGTGCGATAATAAAATTAACCATAGGCATATTCTTACACAAAACAAATTAAGTTTTCTGGTTTGTGTCTTTGCTAATAAAATTCGAATTTATCTTCACACACATAAAATCTGAAACAGTTGGAAATCTGAAATAATGAGAAACAAATGATATTGAATCTTAGCTAATGGAATTTCATTCTGGCTTAACAGCGCAAACTTTGTTCGTGTCCCACCCTAATATATAAATGGTATAGACATTGTTGTCGTTCAAATTGTCCAAAATACAAATTTCAAGATAAGAAATTTTAAGATTAACTAAATTAATTCGAAAAGAAACTGTAATGCGTGATCAGTTTAAATTGAATACTCCTCGCAATCGGTTGGATTCATGAAGAATTGAAGATGTTTTTCAAAAACGTTCAGACGAGTGTCTTTTGGTTTCTGTTAAATTGTTTGATTCTCTTCAAAGTCAATGGCGACAAGGAACCAATTGATAAATTCAATACACCACTGGGCAGAGAAATAGTGAAGCGCAGCAAAGTGGCCGACATTAAGTCATCGATGGACACCACCCAGGATCCTTGCGATGATTTCTACACATACGCCTGTGGCAATTGGCAAAAAATGCACTCGGGTCAGGAGTGGGCATTTAAAAGTAATGACTCTAGAAGTGCTCTAGAACGACAAATTGAAAAGTTTATCTTGCATCCAAAGTCTAGAAATGATGATAAAATATTTGATTTCTACCAATCATGCTTGGATATCGCTGACAACATCAGCACCTACAAGACCGAGCTGATTGAAGTTCTTCGAGAGTTTGGTCAACTTTCATGGCTCGAGGCAAAGGGCAGAGAAGAAGACGACTCACAGCGAGATTTCAGTTGGTGGTCTGCCATAGCGAAAATGTTTCACAAATATGGTGTGGCTTCCATAATGCACGTGACTGTGGCTAAGCATCTGCAGCATGATAATCGCAATATGTTGTTTATTAGACGGCCGGAATATATGAAAGAGTTACAGCCAAGCTTCTTTGAGGAAGTTCTGGCGATGCCCAAGGACAAAGTGACAAAGTTGGAGCAATTCCTAGAGAAACTAAGCGACTGTGGTACGGAAGAACGTGCGGGAAAATCTCCCGATGAAACATATACTCTCTACAATACGAGCGATTTCCACCAACAATACAGAGATCTCTTCGATGCTCAGTCATTCTTGAGGACAGTACTCAACATTACCTCCGAACAGCCACTGCCAGACCAGGTGTATGTGGAAGATAAACAGTATTTCGATGACCTCATCGATGTTCTCAATACCACCGACCTCAGCACGGTGCAGGATTACATACTCTTGACGCTGGCGTACGAGTACGAACTCAATATAGTTGGTTGCACATACATCGCCAAGAGGTATTTTGGTAAATACCTCCAACATACCATCTACCAACAGTATCGCTCGGCCACATTTGAGGATGAAATGTACGATATGTGGCATGACATCAAGGCAGCGTTCCAACATTCCCTGGAAACCGATCGATATGGGGCGTGGATGTCAAACAGCACCCGGCACAATGCCATAGAGAAGTTGCACAAGATAGAGTTCGTGTTGAACACTTACGATGACGAAAACTTTGAAGAGTTTTTCAGGGATCTGCACATTGATCCTGCACATTATGTGCTCAATGTACAGAATATCCTTAAGCGCATTGAAGGCCAGCGTAAGGATAAGCTACAGATAACACCGCCAGACCTCAATGAACTCGAATTGGTGGCGGCGTCTGCGGTGTATTACGATCGCGAAAACACTATTAAAATTCCGGTCTCAAGTCTAAAACCATTTGCCACCTGGCATCCTGAATACCCGAAAGCCCTCAAATATGGAGCGTTGGGTTCCATTTTCGCCCACGAAATGATACATGCCTTCGATGATGGCTGCCGTCATTACGATGGCTACGGCCGTGCCAAGACCTGGTGGGACGAAGAGTCCTCCAATGCCTATGAATTGCGGCGATATTGTTTCCAATCGCAATACCATAAACAGGAATATGCGGGGGTTCGTTTGCCCAACAGTGTTTCGCAGAGCGAAAACATTGCCGACAATGGTGGTCTGAGCATTGCATTTTTGGCCTACAGTCGTTGGTTGAACAGGCAGGCTGAATTGGGCCTGGCTGTTACCGGCAGTGAAACGTTTAACCACCTGCCATACTCGAATCGAGAATTATTCTTCATTAGTTATGCCCAGTCTTATTGTGCACACATTGATCCAAAATTGGCCAGATTTGTTGTGGAAGATGTACACGCTCCGGACAATATACGAGTGAATGTGCCTGTGTCGAATTTTCCAACATTCTCGAAAGTTTTCAAATGTGATTCGAATGCACGGCTGAATCCAAAGGAAAAATGTGAAATATTTTAATAAAATTGTCATTGATAAATAAAGTTGAATAAATTGTTTGTTTTGTGAAATATTTGTCATTGGTTGCTTGCATTATTACGAAAGGCATTGTGAAATAAATATGTATTTCTATGTAATATTTGTGACAAAATTGAAAGTAAACCCATTGGGCTACTTCTACAGAAACCATTAGTTAATAAAAAATAAATAAATAAATATATTATTTTTCAAATTTTTTATTGTCCACAACAAAATTTTTTTTTTAATTAAACTTATTTTTAAAAATCCCCGTAAGGAGTGGTGACAGAGAGTAAGTATGTTTGGAAAAATGTTGGGGAGGGAAATTAATGGGGGGTCAGTCTGACACGTCTTCCCTCTAGGGTCTACTGCGGGGCAGTTTTGGACCTTTCTTTCATAAAAAATATATAAAATAGACAAATGTATGTGGGCCGCCTTAAAGCATGTTCTAGGAAAATATTGGGGCTGAAAAAAATATTGGGAGTTGAACTCCACTAGGGGTCTTCTTGGGGCAGTTAGAGCGGTGGGAGCAAATCTTATAAAAAAAAAAGATTTAGTTTTTTCGTTTGCATTTTTTTGGTCTGTAATCAATATTTGATTTGAACTGGGTTTGATGATTCCGGGTTTGATGTTGAAAAGTCGCTGCGAAGCCACTTGAAAAGACTTTTGACAAAATGTGTTTTCAAAAAAAAATATTGGAGGGAAATTTAATGGGGGTCGGTCTTACATTTTAGACTTCTGGGGGCCACTCCGAAGCAGTTTTGGGGCTTTTTGTATTTTGACCCCCTTTCCCTTACCTTTGACTCCGATGAGCGCCCACTTAGACTCATCCCACCACGCTCAGCATATCGAAGTCGAAAGGTGGTGCACTATCCCACTCCTAATGTACACTTAAAATAAAAAGGGATTTTTATAAAAATAAAAATGGTACCGACCAAATGGCTGCATCTAGAATAAAAATAAATTCGATGTATAAATTCCTCTGACCCCAGCAAAAAGAGAGCACCCAAAGAAGTGAAAAAGATGTTCATATTGTGATTCGGAAGTAGTGAAAATTGGGATCTTCACCAATGTATTTAACATTGAGTTGTCATAGGAGGGAAGTCCTTTGAAAGACTTAAAAATTATTTTAAAGTGGTGCAAAGGGAACCACTTTTTCACAGGTTTCCATTTCTGTTTTAAAAAATCCGCCGCTACCGGGGATAGAACAGCGGACCTTCTGGTTGCTACTACTGCACTCTAACCACCTGAGCTATCCTCTGTTGTGAGTGCTAAATAACTGAAACAAATCATTTAGTTCGCTAGAACTGGCAATATGAAACGTAACAAATATTTATTTAATATGAACTAATATATAACAAATAAATCTAAAAAATACTAATTAAATTTAGTATTAAATAAATTGACACTACTTAATTTTACTGATATTATGTAGGATTAATAATTAATAAAAATTTGAAATATTTTAAGTACATTAAAAAAACTATAAATTTGTATTCTTTACGCAAAAATGTTTAATTGTTAAAATTATACAAAATTAAACATTGTTTGTTTATAAAAGTAATAAAATATATAAAAAATGTTCACGAGCCACGATTCGAAGCCGAGACCTTCTGGGTGTAAAGCGGACACCTTACCTTCGTGACCCCATACTAAAAAGTCGTTCCCATTCAGTTGTGAAAATGCTATTCATAAAATGCTACGGAAAATTAACATATTTTAAACTTTTTTTGAAGTTGTTTAAAAGAACTTCCTCAAAAGCGGAAAAAATTCACATTTGGATTTTAAGATACGATTAAATGCTTCCTACGGAGGTACTTCCAACTTTTTTTGCTGCGACAGTAAGGGGATAAAAATGGTACCAATCAAACTGCTGCAGTTGGAATTATAAAAATCGATGTATACTTTGCTCTGGCTGCCTAGGCTCGAAATATAAAGTGATCTTTCGATATTCATAAATTTAGGCTCAACATGACCAAAGGGGATAAAATTAGTACCGAATATATAGCGTAAAATAGAATAATGAAATTCGATGTGTACATTCCTCTGACAGTATAAACGAAATCAGTACTTTCAGGAGGAAACCACTGCAGCTAGAATAATAAAAATCGGGTTAATACTGGTACCAAACAAAATAACTGTAGCTGTAATCGTAAACTAGGTATGATATTGAATTTTTGAAATTCGTACTTTTAAGATAAAAATGTTACCAAATGGTAAACGACTGTAGCTGAAATGGAATATACGCTTGCTCCTCTGGCTGTGTATATTGTTGGAATTCAGAATGAGCGAAATCGATCCAAAGGGAAAACTTTCTTTGCTAACAACGAATTCAAATACAGCCAATAATCTTTAATATTTGGTTTATTTATTCATAGTTTTTTGAAGAATTAGTTATATATACAGTGTCGGACAGAACTATAGGGTCCGCCCAACACCTTTTTTTCTTGAAAACGCTAAAAAAAACTACTGAATATTTACTCAAATTTCTTTTTTATATGAAAGTACAATCCATCCGGTTAATAATGGAAAATAATTTCATTCAAATGGCTGCTGAGGGCACCCCACAAATAATAGTCCAACGGTTGAATAGTTTAAAAAAAAACGTTAGATGGCGGACCCCACATGGACAACTTATTTCTCATGTTTCATAGAGTGTGGCCATTTAAAGGTAATAAAAACAATGTTCTTCGTAGAATATAAAACATCCCCAAATAAAGTCAACGGATTATACAAAATCAATTTATAATATTGATGTCAATTTTATGTGGGAAATTTATAATATCGACTAATGGACTTGGGTAAATTTTTTCAAATTATTCGTTATTAGAAACCAATGACTTTTTGATTAGTCGAACACATATTCATAAAAAATATAAGAATATAAGTTAACGACAACATTCACACTGTTACAAAGGTACTGTGAAGCACGGAGGAGGAAATGTAATGGTCACAGAGCAAAGAAAATTGGAAGGAACACATTTATTAGCATTCCAAAATCCCAATCTGAATATTCATCGTGTTTGAGGAAGTTTTTTTGAATAACTGTCAAAAGAGTTGGTAATATGTTAATATATCTTAACATTCGAAGAATAGCATAGTGAGTGGGAACGAATTTTGTGTATGGCGTCATAGAGATAAGGTGTCCGCTTTGCAACCAGATAGCCTCCGGTTCGAATCGTTTTATGCCCTCCACATACTAACTTTGTCATTCTGTTTGTAACAGCTTGAAATATCGCCCTGAGACTCTACAAGGTTTATATATTCTTGTTCGTCATAGAATTCTAAGACGATCTATCCATGTCCGCCCGTCTGTCCATCTGTTGAAAGCACGTAAAAATGGTACCAACCAAATGGCCGCAGCTAGAATCATGGAATTCGGTGTATACATTCCTCTGACTGCATATACACGCAAAATAAAAAGAATTGTCCAAATTTTTTTCACCATGGTGATAAAGAGCTCTCCAATTTTGTTCGATCAATGATCAAAAGGTCCGTTGGGGTCAGGGAGTGCTATAAAATCATATGCATGCAGTCTAGCAATTGAGTATTTCGCTCAGAATCTAATGAATTCAAAAATTTGACTTCCATTAAAACTCAGACATGCATACATACGTATTAGGGTGGGTCGCTGTCCTTACTATTAAAAAATAATTGCTGTAAAAATAAAAATAAGACAAGCATCCAAGGATTATTTTGAGATATTAACACTGAAAAGATCGACGATCGGATATATTTTAGAAATTAACCTAAATTTGACTACCATTTTGTATTTTTCGATTTAAAAGAAAACTAATATAAAATGTTTATTATATTGATTTTATTGTAAAGGGTGTTTTTTATTTGGGTATAGAACTTTATGTTGGCATCACTTTTTTAACTGGCGGCCATTTTGTCAGCTGTCAAGTGAATAATATTTAGTTTGGTTTGCCATTTCAAAAGAACAACGCTTGCAAATCGTGCAAATTTATTTCGAAAGTAATGGTTCAGTTCGCTGATTTTCATCACAAAATTTTGATCAGTGATGAGGCTCATTTTTGGTTGAATGGCTACGTCAACAAGCAAAATTGCCGCATTTGGAGTGAAGAGAATCCACATGAGACCCTTGAGACGCCATTACATCCACAAAAACTGACTGTTTGGTGTGCTCTATGGGCTGGTGGAGTCATTGGGCCATACTTCTTCCGAAATAATGCTGGAGAGTCAGTTACCGTTAATGGAGACCGGTATAGAGCCATGATAACCGACTATTTTGTTCCCGAATTGGATGGCATGAATGTGGATGAGTTGTGGTTCCAACAAGACGGCGCTACATGCCACACAGCGCACGTCACAATCGAATTATTGAAGGAAACATTCGATGAGCGCATAATTTCGCGGAATGGACCTGTCAATTGGCCACCAAGATCGTGTGATTTGACACCATTGGATTATTTTCTTTGGGGATATGTGAAGTCGCTCGTCTACGCCAACAAACCAGAAACGTTAGGGGACTTGGAAGCCAACATTCGTGGCGCTATTGCCAACATACGGCCCCATATGCTCGAAAAAGTGGTTGAAAATTGGACCTGTAGTATTGGCTATATTCGAGCCAGCCGCGGCGGCCACATGCCCGAAATCATATTTAAACATTAATGGCATAAAATTATCCTTCCAATAAAGCCAAATTGATGGACATTAAAACGATTTTCTTGTGTTTTATTTCAATTCGAAGTTCTATACCTCAATAAAAAACACCCTTTATATTTGTTTTTTCTAGTATTTGTTCATAATGTCCAGAAAAAAAATAATTTTTGTTCCTGTTATAGAAATTTTTGCAAATTGAAAATCTTAATTTTTTTCTTCGAACGCCACTGATGAGCTATGCCCACACAGGTTATGAAATACGTATATAGCTGAAGTGTGTATAGTTGAGAGTGGTTCGCCTCCTTTCAATTACCACAAAAAAAATGATCTTCATTCATGACCCAACCTAATACACCTGCTATTGTTCAAATTGTCCACAAATTCTAATTTCAAGATAAGAAATTAGACAGAAATTTATTTGCAATAAACTGAGATGCATGATCAGTTTAAATTTAATACTCTTCGCAGTCGGTTGGATTCAAGAATTGAAGATGTTTTTCAAAAACCTTCAAACGATTGTCTTTTGGTTTCTGTTAAATTATTTGATTCTCTACAAAGTCAATGGCGACAAGGAACCAATTGATAAATTCAATACACCACTGGGCAGAGAAATATTGAGGCGCAGCAAAGTGGCCGACATTAAGTCATCGATGGACACTACTCAGGATCCTTGCGATGATTTCTACAGCTACGCCTGTGGCAATTGGAAAAAAAAACACTCGGGTCTGGAGTGGTCATTTAGGGGTGATGACGCTTCAGGTGCTCTAGAACGAAGAATCGAAAAGTTTATCTTACATCCAAAGTCTAGAAATGATGATAAAATATTTGATTTCTACAAATCCTGCTTCGAAATCCCTGACAATATCGGCACCTACAGATCTGAACTAATTGAAGTTCTTCGGGAATTTGGTCAACTTTCATGGCTCCAGCCGCAGGACAGAGAAGAAGACGACTCACAGCAAGATTTCATTTGGTGGTCTGCCGTAGCGAAAATGTTTCACAAATATGGTGTGGCTTCCATAATGCACGTGACTGTGGCTAAGCATCTGAAGCATGGTGATCGCAATATGTTGTTTATCAGAGGGTCGGAATGTCTGGAGGAGTTACCAAGGTGGCTAAAGAAAGATCTAGCAATGCCTAAGGACGAAGTGACAA
Organism: Polietes domitor; assembly: GCA_947397865.1. NCBI lineage: Eukaryota > Metazoa > Arthropoda > Insecta > Diptera > Muscidae > Polietes > Polietes domitor. The sequence goes on along the minus strand of OX377618.1, from coordinate 218,565,376 downwards.
AGTGGGAGAATTTCCTAGAGAAACTAAGCGACTGTGGTACGGAAGAACGTGCGGGAAAATCTCCCGATGAAACATAAACTCTCTACAATACCAGCGATTTCCACGAACAATACAGAGATCTCTTCGATGCTCAATCATTCCTGAGGACAGTACTCAACATTACCTCCGAAGAGCCACTGCCAGACCAGGTGTATGTGGAAGATAAACAGTATTTCGATGACCTAATCGAAGTGCTCAATACCACCGACCTCAGCACGGTGCAGGATTACATACTCTTGATATTGATGGTTGCACATACGTGGTCAAGAGGTATTTTGGTAAATACCTCCAACATACCATCTACCAACAGTATCGCTCGGCCAGATTTGAGGATGAAATATACGATATGTGGCATGACATTAAGGCAGCGTTCCAACATTCCCTGGAAACCGATCGATATGGGGCGTGGATGTCAAACAGCACCCGGCACAATGCCATAGACAAGTTGCACAATATAGAGTTCGTGTTGAACACTTACGACGACGATAACTTTGAAGAGTTTTTCAGGGATCTGCACATTGATCCTGCACATTATGTGCTCAATGTACAGAATATCCTTAAGCGCATTGAAGGCCAGCGTAAGGATAAGCTACAGAAAACACCCACAGATCTGTATGAACTCGAAATGGAGGAAGTTACTTCGGTGTACTATGAGCGAGAGAACATCATCAAAATTCCGGTCTCACATCTACAACCATTTGCCACCTGGCATCCTGAATACCCGAAAGCCCTCAAATATGGAGCGTTGGGTTCCATTTTCGCCCACGAAATGATACATGCCTTCGATGATGGCTGCCGTCACTACGATGGCAATGGCCGCGCCATAACCTGGTGGGACGAAGAGTCCTGCAATGCCTATGAATTGCGGCGATATTGTTTCCAAACGCAATACCATAATCAGCTATTCGGGGGCGTTCGTTTGCCCAACAGTGTTTCGCAGAGCGAAAACATTGCCGACAATGGTGGTCTGAGCATTGCATTTTTGGCCTACAGTCGTTGGTTGAACAGGCAGGCCGAATTGGGCCTGGATGTTACCGGCAGTGAAACGTTTAACCACCTGCCATACTCGAATCGAGAATTATTCTTCATAAGTTATGCCCAGTCTTATTGTGCACACGTTGATCCAAAATTGGCAAAAGTTGCTGTGGAAGATGTACACGCTCCGAACAATATACGAGTGAATGTGCCTCTGTCGAATTTTCCAACATTCTCGAAAGTTTTCAAATGTGATTCGAATGCCCGGCTGAATCCAAATGAAAAATGTGAAATATTTTAATAAAATTGTAATTGATTACACTGTCCAACAAATTAAGACTTTTTGAATGGAACAGAATAGCGACCCTCTTATTAAAGTTGAATAATTTTTTTGAAAAATTTTCTTTAGTATTATTTCGAAATGCATTGTGAAGAAAATATGTCTATGGTAACATTTGTGGCAAAATTGAAAGTAAACAACTTCCAGTGAAAACATAAATAAAATCGAAGCAATTTTTTTATTGTCCAAAAAAATATTTTTTTTAAATAAATTTATTTGTAAAGGGTGATTTTTTAAAAGCTATAGGAAAGTTTTTCAAGAAGACACATAAAATTCATGAAATCTTTATTTGAATCGATAGTACGGTCCATATAATTTAATGTTTGAAGATTATTTCATGCAAATGTTGACCTTGACTGCGCCTTAAATGGTCCATCCGCTTAGTCCAATTTTGGCATTTCCACGTTTTTTAAGTAACAGAGGCCCAATTACGGCGAACGGCGACGAATCGATAATTGGTGGTCATCATTAACACTGGCCGATACAGCTGCGATATTTTCTTCAGGTCGCACTCTACGTAAGCGTGTAGGTGGTTTAATGCCCAACAATGCAAATTTGGTGCGAAATTTATTCACAATAGCCCGAATAGCCGCTTCAGTGGGTCGATTAAACTGACCATAAAATGGAAGCGCGCGATGAACTTTCTTAACAGAGCACGCATTTTGATAATAAAATTCACTAATTTGCATTCGTTGTTCGTTTGTAAGACGAATCATGGTTAAATTATAGACCAAACTGAAAACGTTTGACAGTGAAACAAAACACGAAACGTGCGTCAGCTGTTTAAACCAGTGTTGCCAAAAAGATAATAGCTAAAAAATCACCCTTTATAAATCCCCAAGAAAATGCCTTTCAAACGTAACGTCAGATGTTATGGAATTTAGAAAAGAGTTGCCTCTATCGCTGGTGACTGATGCCAAATTGATTTTGAACCGTTTTGCTGAGAATCGAAACCCACATATATTATTGGTCGTCATAAAATTCTAAGATGAAGGACAGGATATACCCCAAAAATCACTAATATTGTAGTTTGTTTTACAACAAACTACGTATACGTGTTTCAAATCCTTGTTGAGTATTAGTATCCCAGTGGATGATTCCATGTATAGACTCTTGAAATGGCTCGGCTTAAATTGGAAGAGAGAGTGAGAGAGAGACAATAATAAATGATGACATGGCGATTCAGTAACGTAGCCACCATAATTTCGAGAACTATAAAAAGATTTCGTTCTTCAGAATCGGTTGATGTTATTCATCGAGGACGTAGACCTACCCAGCAAAAAATTGGTAATGACACCTCATTATTTTTAGCATTACCTAGTAATGACAGCTCGTTACGCCCTGCATTATTTTGAAGTATGAAATAATTACATCCTTATAATGGTTTAAATACGTAGTTATTGGTAAGTTAAATTTCTTAGAACTTTAGATTTTAAAAATTAATTTTCTAAATTTTGTGGTGAGTCAGATAATAGCAGTGCTGTTGATATCGCAGCTTAGGCTTAAAGAATTCTGTATTCAGATTGTTAAAAAGTCGATACAAAATATATAATTTAATAAAAAAAAATTAAGACCATTATTGATAATACATTATTTGGCTATTATCATTAATGAGTTATTGTGTATCTTCCAGAGGCCACTTATTTTACAACTCGTTTAGAGGTACTTATTTATTAACTTTTCGTAAGCGTGCGTGGAAGTACTTATTTCTCAACTGTTTGTAAGCGTGCGTGGAAGTACTTATTTTTTTACAATCCCTTTATAATAATAATTAGAAACGGATCCGAAAAATAAGTAGTGAAGGTTTTTCGTTTTGCCTTATTCCCCACATTACTTGGTAATGAGAGATTTTGCTGGGTAGCAAACCGACCAAACACAATATCAACAATTGAAAAACCGTCAGCCGGCTAAACCAACTTATAAAGGGTGATTTTTTTAGATATTATCTTTTTGGCAACACTGGTTTAAACAGCTGACGCACGTTTCGTGTTTTGTTTCACTGTCAAACATCTTCAGTTTGGTCTATAATGTTACCATGAACCGCCCTACAAACGAACAACGCTTGCAAATTATTGAATTTTACTATCAAAATGCGTGCTCTGTTAAGAAAGTTCATCGCGCGCTTCCATTTTATGGTCAGTTTAATCGACCCACTGAAGCGGCTATTCGGGCTATTGTGACGAAAAATTCGCACCAAATTTACATTGTTGGACATTAAACCACCAACACGCTTACGTAGAGTGCGAACTGAAGAAAATATCGCACCTGTATCGGCCAGTGTTAATGATGACCATCAATTATCGATTCGTCGCCGTTCGCAGCAATAGGGCCTCTGTTACTCAAAAACGTGGAAATGCCAAAATTGGACTAAGCGGATGGACCATTTGAGGCGCAACATTTGCATGAAATAATCTTCAAACATTAAATTATATGGACCGTACTATCGATTCAAATAAAGATTTCATGCATTTTTCTGAATTTTATGGGAACATTGGTTAATATTGGATAATATTAACGAATATTGAACTACTTGCCAAAAAAAAAAGAAAAGGTATTAAAAACCAATACAAATTGTTCCTTCCATGTTCCCAAAATTGTGAAATAAATAGGGGTGATCGAGTGACAAAACGAGCCGGCAAATCAGCCGAAAGCCGTCGCCGACGATAATTCTGGGTCGGCTTGTAACTCTGCTGATGTTTAATTTGTTTGGTAACCATAATAAAAATGTTAGGCTGGCTAACTTTCAAATTTATGTATTTTATTTAACATTATTAATCAAACATCTCGATTAATTGCCCTACACAAGTACAAACCATAGTGCACTTTTAGTCTAAAAAAATGTTCCAATTTATTTGGCTATAAAACAAAAAAAAAACACTACGAATTGTTTATTTATTTTAATTTTCCAAAAATATCGTTTAAACCGGCACGGGCTTCGCAGAAACGATACACTGATTCAACAACAATTTACACAATACAAAAGTACATTCTTTGTCCTTTAGCACTCTACATACCAGATCGCATAAGCGTCTCCTTATGAGATCTGGTTTTATCCCCTTTTCGATTGTCATGAGACATGTGTGAGAAGAAAAAGAAAAAACGCAAAATAAATCTCAGCAGAAATCATGGCAATCATAAAATTATTTATCTTCATCGTAGAACCTATTACCACGCCCAATCATGTCATAATATAAGCACCAGAACCACAGCAGACAAGGGACGACGACACAACACCATAGTCCAGGACGGCCACTACGCTCAGTCGCATGGATTGCTGGATGGATGGATGGTTGGTTGGTTGGATAAATGAGTGTTGTTCACATACATTCTGATTAAGAAGACGAGAGGAAGCCGAAGACATATAAATTGCGTACATGAAGATTGTACAAATTAAAGACGCATACTTAAGCAATGGCAGCAGCAGCTTAAGTTGCAGCATCACATCACACTGCAATTGCCCCATTCAAGGGCAACAACATGGCATGACAGTTTTAATGGAACCGGGTGGTTGGTTGTTGGTGTCCTCAACAGCCCTTTCTTTGCATTAAACAGCTTTGCTGCTGCTAAATGTCAACAATGTAATGAGTGGCAAAATGTGGAAATTCAATTGCCATGAACGTATCTGTATGGCCACTATTTATATTTCTCTATACATATCCCTTCATTTGCCCTAGAATGATGAACAGTGGTTCCACAAATAAGATATTAAGGAGGAATTTGATATCTTGCCAAAAAATACAAGGAAGTTTTGATTGCCGAATTAATAGGGTATTATTGTGGCAAAATAGTTTTTGAATTCCAGAAATTTAAAACATATTCAAATATAAACCATGAGTTTTGAATTTTATACAACAATTACATTGAAAATTTTGCAATAAATTTTTTATTGCAATTTGTATTTCTTTCTTTACCGAAATATCCAGTTTATGTCAAAAATCTCGATCTTCCAATAAAATTTTCGACACGCTTCACAAATTTTAACTCTAACCCTAAAATACAATTGAAGTTTTAATTTATTTCTGGCATTTACGAAGAGTTTTGAGTTTTGGTGTATTCAGAGACTCGTAGTAGAATTTTATGACAAATATTTTTGTGGAATATTTTCACTCGTTAAACCGCATTTTTAGGGGTGTTTTTACCCTTTAATTTAATACAAATTAAGCTTAACTTATTTGAGATTTAGTGTATTCATAAAATGGGATCAAAAACACCCTTATATTGAGGAGCTAGAGGGTTAAGATGTTTTACAAAAATGTCGCTCGTTGTGTTTTAACTAATATTGCTGAACATATCCCATATTAAAAATGTAAGGATCGCATCGATTCATATGCCGATTCATGATAAGAATGTACAAAAGGGGAGTAATACGCATCCCCTCTAAAATGACTCCCATACTTAAACTTTCAAGACGCCGATGAATGTTCTAGTAAACATTTTTCAGTTCTGTAAAAAATTGAAATTAGATAAGGACTCTAGGATTATTTTGAAGTATTAACATTGAAAATCGTGCAATCGGAAATATTTTAGAAATTAGACCAAAGTTGACTACTTAGCGTACTATTTTGATTTTAAAGAAAAGCAAAATGTTTTTTTTTACTTTAACTTTCAAACTTTAACTTTCCGTTGAATGTTCTCGTACACATTTCGCAGTTCTGTTAAAAAACTGAAATTAGATAAGGATTATTTTGAGACATTAACATTGAAAATCGTGCAATCGGATGTATTTTAGAAATTAGAGCAATGTTGACTACTTTTCGCATTTAGAGAAATGTTAAATTTTTTAATTTTTCTGATTTAACAATATTTTACGTATTTGTTCATTAAAGAAAATGCATTAAATGTAGGCTAATTTGCAGGCCATTGAGGTGAATTAAATTGATATTGATGACAATGTTTATTCCTGAATGAATTGTAGTATTGTAGTACTAAAACCTATTTTTTCGATATGTCTGCAAAATCTGTTAATATTAAGTCCTTTTTAGGCATAGTTCCTGCAATATAAATTTACTCATCTTGTTAGCTGCGTAGTTACTTTTCAAAAGCTAATGTTGAAAAATAAATAATTCGCGTTTTGGAAACAAAAAATCTGAATTTTTCCAGTAAATGTATCCTATTTTCCAAAGGTTTTGCCCTGCAAAAACGGTTAACCCTTCAACCTACATATAGTTTCAGACGTATGTATATCATCTGGTCCAAGTGTAATATGGACAGTGGGACAGTGTAATGGAACACAATATCAATCATATGATTACCATGACTGTCTCGGCAGTACCTCATCCGATCAACCCAATTTTTCAGTACAGCCCAGGATCCACTCCAAACATTGGCTATTTTTGGATACATTGGCTTACCAATAGTCATGAGTGGGTTCTCTGAACCATATATGCGAAAATTTAGCTTATTGTCATAGCCACCGAGATAAAAATGAGCTTCATCTGAAAGCACGAAATTTTTCCACGTAAATTTCTTACAGTTTGCGTTAAAGACTCACTACTTTGGAAGTAAGTTTTTAATATTGCCCAATATTTCGTTCGAGCGTATAGCGCCCCATTTTGCAAATGTCAAACATAAACTTGAAAATAAAAATGAATGTTATTCCACCATTCAAAGTCAAAGTAATCAGAAGTTCACATTTAAAATTTTAAATGACCTATGCAAACCAACTGTATTTATTAATTTTGGCGCCATATTAAAGCTAAGAAACCACAAATTCGAATAAAACAAGTTCGATTGCAAAATCTCTTAAAATGTGAGAGACAGTTCGACAAAGTCGAAAAAAATATGTTTTTGTCATTTTCAAAATCTGAAAAGGTGAAAATTTGTAATAAAAAAAATATTTTTTTCTTCGCATTATAAACATAAAATACGTAAAATAATACATAAAAATAGAAATATTATTTTTCTTTTAAATCGAAAACTACGAAAAGTAGTTAACTTTTTGCTAATTTCAAAAATATATCCAATATTAATATTATCCTTGGCTCCTTGTCCAATTTCCATTTTTTTACAGAACTCAAAAATGTTTACTATATAAAGAGTGATTTTTTTGAGGTTAGGATTTTCATGCATTAGTATTTGACAGATCACGTGGGATTTCAGACATGGTGTCAAAGAGAAAGATGCTCAGTATGCTTTGACATTTCATCATGAATAGACTTACTAACGAGCAACGCTTGCAAATCATTGAATTTTATTACCAAAATCAGTGTTCGGTTCGAAATTTTTTATCGACAAATTTTGTTCAGCGATGAGGCTCATTTCTGGTTGAATGGCTACGTAAATAAACAAAATTGCCGCATTTGGAGTGAAGAGCAACCAGAAGCCGTTCAAGAACTGCCCATGCATCCCGAAAAATGCACTGTTTGGTGTGGTTTGTACGCTGGTGGAATCATTGGACCGTATTTTTTCAAAGATGCTGTTGGACGCAACGTTACGGTGAATGGCGATCGCTATCGTTCGATGCTAACAAACTTTTTGTTGCCAAAAATGGAAGAACTGAACTTGGTTGACATGTGGTTTCAACAAGATGGCGCTACATGCCACACAGCTCGCGATTCTATGGCCATTTTGAGGGAAAACTTCGGAGAACAATTCATCTCAAGAAATGGACCGGTAAGTTGGCCACCAAGATCATGCGATTTGACGCCTTTAGACTATTTTTTGTGAGGCTACGTCAAGTCTAAAGTCTACAGAAATAAGCCAGCAACTATTCCAGCTTTGGAAGACAACATTTCCGAAGAAATTCGGGCTATTCCGGCCGAAATGCTCGAAAAAGTTGCCCAAAATTGGACTTTCCAAATGGACCACCTAAGACGCAGCCGCGGTCAACATTTAAATGAAATTATCTTCAAAAAGTAAATGTCATGGACCAATCTAACGTTTCAAATAAAGAACCGATGAGATTTTGCAAATTTTATGCGTTTTTTTAAAAAAAAAGTTATCAAGCTCTTAAAAAATCACCCTTTAGAACAAAAGTTATTGAATTTTGGCCGATTGATTTTGATTCTAAACCACAGTGCGTTGCTGAATGAAGTCAGGTGATCATTGGGCTGGGACGTGGTCCATACAAATAGAAAAACAATTTCCAGTCACCCCCGCCCCCCGAAAATACAGTTTGTATTGTTTAATGATGATTTGCACAATATTTCGTTCCTATATCAAGCCATCTGTGAGCTAAAAGCTACTGAAAACAACCCTAAAATCAATTTTTTTTCGCGTGTAATTTTTTGTGTTACATTTTTGTAAAAAAAAAATCTAAAATAATAGACTCTTAAAAGCACTTTAAACATAAATTTTGATTCTTGTCTTAGAGTAACTTATTGTTCGAATTATTGGATATTTATAGTATTGTTTTAGGTATTTTCATAATGACAACTGAAACCTTAATTTGTTGGTACTATTTTATAAAAGAAAATAAATAGCTGCAGTCAATATCTTTTGAATGCTGGCCAAATGATGAATATATATGAAGGAAGTTGACACCGTAGCGCTCATTTTTGTAAAAATAGTTTGAAAATATTGACTCTGGAAATCCATGTCCTGTATTAAATTATTTCACAAAAATTTAGCTAGTGACGTCATTTTCCGTCCTATATCCATTATTTAGGCATATTCACTCCAAAATCGACAATTTTGCCTATTTACGAACACATTGAGCCAAAAATGAGCTTCGTCGCTGAACACAATTTTTCGGTAAAGAAGCGCGCTATGAACTTTCTTAACAGAGCACGCATTTTGATAATAAAATTAAATAATTTGCAAGCGTTGTTCGATTGTAAGACGATTCATGGTTAAATTATAGACCAAGCTGAAGATGTTTGACAGTGAAACAAAACACGAAACGTTCGTCAGCTGTTTAAACTAGTGTTGCCAAAAAGATAATAGCTAAAAAATCACTCTTTATTTATCTGTCATAACACATTTTATAAAATGTTTCCAAGAAATACGAGTTTTTAGCTGTCACTTTGAAAAAAAGAAATAATCTGAACAACCTATAATTTATAAGTTATTATAAGTCAAGAATAAAAATTTATATTTAAAGTGCTTCAGAAAAAAATTAGACAAAAATGCAACATAAAAAACAAGTAATGAAAGGCTAAAGTCGGGTGGTACGGAATATATATTACACACCACTTTCTACGACAATACAAATGAATTCGGTGAGGATTTGGCATGTGTCCTATATCTGGTACCACTGAGACTCTCTTTCACAATGTAGGTGAAATATAACGAGTTCAGAACAAAATCTATTAAAATGTGAACATTCTAAAACATAAGAAGACAAATCGAGACCGAAGTTTGTATCGGACCTATATTTAAATCTGAACCGATCTGTCCCATTTTCATCACAGATGTTTCTAGTTGAATTATACGGTCTGTGACAAATTTGAAACAAATCGAGTGAAATATGTGTTCTCTAGAGCGGAAAAAGTCAAATCGAGAACGAAATTTGTATGGGAGCTATATCTAATTCTGAACCGATCTGAGCTATTTTCATCACAGATTCACCAAATTTGAAGCAAATCGAGTAAAATGTGTCGTTTTTAGATCGGAAAAAACCAAATCGGGATCGACATTGATTTTGATATGGGGGGCTATATCAAAAGCGTTCGTTCACACCCAAGACACAAACCAATTTAGCTTGCGGAATGTATTTAAAAAATATTTTTTTCATAAAAACACTAAAAATAATAAAAATAAAAGGAAATATGTAATTATTTTTTAACAATATTTTCAGTTCAAATTATTTGAATGCATAGAATCAGTCAAACAGTCCAAAAACTATGTGTGTGAAGAGCCGATATCTCGAAAACTAGAATACATGAATGGGGTATTCCAAAGGCAATGTTTCAGCCCTTGGTAAGTAGAATAATTTCCAAACAAGAGTTGGTCCAAATTCCGTTTGAGATCGGTGATATATAGGTTTTCAGATATCGGGTATATATTTATAGAATATTGATTGTCCGATATCTCGAAAACTATAATACATGAATCGGGTATTCCAAAGGCAATTATTTAGCCATAGACAAGTAGAATATTTTCCAAAAAATAGTTGGAATACCCGATTCATGTATTCTAGTTTTCGAGATATCGGACAATCAAAATTTGGTATATATATACCCAATATCTGAAAAACCTATATATCTCCGATCTCAAACGGAATTTGGACCAGGACTTTTTTAGAAAATATTCTACTTACCAACGGCTAAATAATTGCCTTTGGAATACCCGATTCATGTATTCTAATTTTCGAGATATCGCCTCTTATATGTCACATCAATACATGATGACCTATTTTATATAGTTTATGGGCTATTGTCTGATTCGATACATTCAAATTATTGGAGCGAAAAATATTGTTAAACCAATATTGCATAATTCCTTTTATTTTTTATTGTTTTTTGTGTTTTTTACGAAAAAAAATATTTTTTAAATACGTCCCACAAGCTAAATTGGTTTGTGTCTTGGGTGTGGGACGAATTTAACTTATTTATTTATTTATCTTCACACCCTTTATTTTTCCTAGTGCTGAAACCACTGTGCTGCAGCAGCAGCAACTTAATGTAATGTCAACAACTTTGTTGTCAATAAAACTACAAGCGTCGACATCTCGACGACTGTGCGAGTTACAGAGGGAATGTCTAAATACGCACTTTATAAAGCATCAACAATTGCAAATCAGATCTCTGCTTGACGCAGAAGAGGGAGAGCCTGCGACAATGATGACACCGCCACCACCACCATCACCACCAACAATAGCAAAACTGCATGAGAATCATACATTTTTTGTGCAAAAAGCAGAAAAAAGAAATCTATAAAAATCTGAATCTACAAGAGCAGAGCGAGTAGGATGTCAGCTTTGAATGATATGTCTCTGCTGGGATGGTCGGGATGCCAGAACTCAGAATCAGATACACAATATGATACTCATCAACACTAAATATGATACATGAAAAGCCGATGCGAGGAAAGACAGGCAGGCGAACAAACATATGAAGGGGACAGATGGACGGACGAAATCATAGCATGGCCTGGAATGGTGGAGATGATGATGGTGGTGGGTAATGCAATTTCATTGATGTCTTTGCTTGTTCTTGTTGTACTGCATTAAACCAAAGGCGGTATACGATGACAACAACATGGCATCGATTGATCGTCCATGCTATCGCCGCGACGTCGTCATTCTTGGCTGGCTACAGCGAAAGGGAGCACACCGCTGTCTCTTCACAAGATGATAGGGATTTTTTCTTTTAATTACAAAGTCATATCGTGTAAGGGGCTAAAAAAGACAGCTTCTGGGAGGATTTTTGTATCTTCGCATTGTCTCAATCCCATAAATTTTTATTACGCCACTTAAAACTGCAGCAACAAGCAACGACCATCGTCGTAAACAGATTTGTGTCGTGTTGGCGGGATTTTTCATTTGCGTCAGAGAATTGAGGAGAGTGGAAATTGACATTAATGTAATGTAAGAGTTTTATCGTGTAGAAAATAGGCGGTGATTACACTGGGGAATTAGGAGTAGGGAGAGTGCACTCAACAGAGAATATTTAGAAAGTAAATGGAATCTGATGCATCATCATCACCTTGAAATTACTATTACCTAGTATTATTCTCTACTATGCATACCTAAGTACATTAGGATGGGTCACGAAAATAAATTGCTGCGGTCACGCCCCAGAAATGAAAATTGGATTGTTTAATGATGATCTGCCAGATATTTCAACACTAGATCAAGCCATCTGTGAGCTTAACGCTCCAGAAAACACCTCTAAAAATCTTGTTTTCCCGTGTAATAATTTTGTGGTGCATTTTTGTCAAATTAATAGACTCTTGGCAGCACTTTAAATAAAAATTGATATTCTTGTCTTAGAATAACTCATTGGTCGTATTATTGGACGTTTAAATAGATCGTTGTTTTCAAGGTGAGAGCTAAAAACTCATATTAATTGGAAACATTTGCTAAAAGTAGTATGAAAAATAAATAGAATATGTCGACACCTATCGGATGATGGCTAAATTATGAATATCGGAAGAAAAATTTAATACAGGAGATGGATTTTCGGAGCCAACATTTTCAAACTCTTTTTACAAAAATGAGCGCTGCGGCGTCATTCGAATGGTATTGACTGCCGACATTTATTTTCTATTCTACACTAACACCAAATACGAAGTTTTTTCAGTTGTCACTATAAAAATCAAAAAAAAAAAAATTGCTAGAAAGAATTAAAATTTATATTTAAAGTGATTTCAAGCGTTTTTATTTCAGAAAATACACGGGAAAACGTGATTTTTAGTGATTTTTTAAGAGAGTTTAGCTAACAGACGGCTTGATCTAGGAACGAAAAATTTTGCACATCATCATTAAACAATCCAAACTTTATTTTTGAGGAGTGACTGGAAATAGTTTTTGCATTTGTATGGACCGCTACCCAGTCTATTGTCCAAAAGTTTTTTGACAAATTTCGATACAAACAAAAACAATTTCGAATGTTCAATTTCAAATATTTTTTTTAAACAATCAATAATGAATTTAACATGAATTTATCATAGGAAGGATGTCCTTTATTTTGAAAGACAGAAATTAATTTTAAACTGTGGGAAAGAATCTATTTTCACACTACTTTCAATTTCTATTTTAAAAAATTAGTAGTATGAATTTTAGAGACATTTGAAATATGTGGGGCCAAATTCGGATAGGGCTATCTGTGCTATAAATTTTATTTACCCAATATTTTCCGTTTGGTTTCTGTGGGCTCAGTATTTTTAGCTTGATGGGCTCAAAAATGTCCATCTACAAAATTCAAAATTGTATGAATTTGAGAGATATTTGAAATATGGGGGGCCAAATTCGGATAGGGCACGCCCAGGGCTATCTGTGCTATACATTTTATTCACCCAATATTTTCCGTATGGTTTCGGTGGGCTCATTTCTTTGAGCTCGATGGGCCCAAAAATATGCATCTACAAAATTCAAGATTGTATGAATTTGCGAGACATCTGAAATATGTGGGGGCAAAATTCGGATAGGGCACGCCCATGGCTATCTGTGCTATAAATTTTATTCACCCAATATTTTCCGTTTGGTTTCGGTGGGCTCATTTTTTTGAGCTCGATGGGCCCAAAAATATGCATCTACAAAATTCAAGATTGTATGAATTTTAGAGACATCTGAAATATGTGGGGGCAAAATTCGGATAGGGCACGCCCAGGGCTATCTGTGCTATAAATTTTATTCACCCAATATTTTCCGTTTGGATACTATAAACTCCCATAGTTACCCTCCATCAGAATGTGTTTCCTCTGTTAACTTCTAACAGAGCTCTGTTAACAGCTCTGTTATTGCAAGTTGTATTCGAATTTATTTTCACATACATTACTAATAAACGAATAAACTATGAGCTTGGTTTCTTATCTGCTTTATTTTGTCTTCGTTTAAATTTTTATCATTTTTTTTGTGGCCATTGCCATCCCAAATACCTAACATTTCGCACGCCAAAATATCTTGAACTTGATTTATATATTAATATATATTTGATATATATTAAATTATTTAATATATATCTCGAAATTAAATTAGTATTAATTTAATTAATACTATTTAATGTTATTGATTTTATGAAGTACTACTAACACTGAAATTAAGAAATTAAGACCTTTTAATTGGAACTGCATAGCGACCCTATAATTCTGAAATGTCATGTTAAGTAGTCCATGTTTGCAGAACCAACTTATAGGGCAGCTGGTCTGAGTTTCTATTTACAGTGGGTCAAAGTTTACATTTTTTGGTCGACGGAGCATAATACTAACTGAACAAAATGTTGTCAGTTAATGTCTGAGCGAATTCTTATTATCAGAACTATATTGGGGAATTTTATGAGGATCATTTTTGTGGATGATCTTAACCCTCTAGCTCCACTCTTTATGGATCAATTTAAAACTCTTTTAGAGATAATCCAAAAAAGTCATTTCAAAAAGGTAATTTAAGGATTAAAATGTTCTATAAAAAATAGACACTAAAGTTTTAAATAAAGATATTCACACTTGAATAGCAAAATTACATGGCAACTTATACAAAAAATTACTGCAGGTAAAATTCGTCCATTATTTTTGGAAAATCAAGCTTTTTCGACAAAAAATGTGGATATTTCGGTAGAGCACTGCCAACAAAAAATACGAATTTTTCCAATTTCTCGGGAGATACGACAAAAATGATTTTTATGCATGAAATTTTTGTTTTGTAATTTTCTTGCGATCTGTCCAACGGTTTAGGAGGAGTTTTTGTATGTGTATTAAAAACCATTGTAGCTTGTAACATATATACAGTTGGTCGCAAAAAAGCTGAAATTCTTGCAAATATCCAAAATTCGCGGTTGTAATTGCATTTATTTGAATTTTCTCTATCTGGGTTTCTGAAACAAATCTGTCACAAATATTCCCTATTTAGTCAGCCTTCATATGCCAAAAATATATGATAGAAATTTACACGGGTTTTCTATAGGTACTTTTCACAATTTTTTGCCAACAGTTGTCTTATTTCATTCTTAGGGTTTGTTGAATTTATGAAAATTTCCTTTTGAGTTTTAGAATACTTTAGTGTATGTTCATATCTCATTTGAAATATCAAAAGCTGAAAAACCTGTATCCCTAAAGGATGGAGTACTCTTACCTCCCCTAAATACTTCTTAAAGCCAACTGGTTAGTGCGCTGAACAGCCTTGAAGAGATACGATCCGTTACGACAGTGATGAATAAGTGAATAGCTTCTTTTTCATTATAAAAATGTCAAAAGATCATATTTTGAGGTGTCAAGAAAGTTTAAGCTTTCATGTCTGTATGTCGCTTTTACACTACACATTACGCATGCCTTGCCTCGCCACACCACACCATCTGTTTCATGTATCGCATTACATTCTCGATGTTTCGTGTTTTTGTGTTGTATCTTCATCAGAGTACGCTGGTTCTCAGTTGGTGTTTCCATCACCATCTTCATCATCGTCAGCGTCATCGCCAAGCCTTGTGTCAAATCATTTAGGCTTTCAATAAACATTAACAAAGAAGACCCCTATTTGATTTCACACAAAACCACAAATGTTGAGCCTATTAATGTTACATTAAACATGATTTCTCAAAAAAAAAAACGAAGACAGCCTCGAAGGCAACATGACAACTACAACAAGTTCAGCAGCTCCATAGCACATCGCACAAAAGCTAACAAAGCATAAACGAGTATGGCAGGGCAGAGAGATATCCATTGAAAGGTAAAACCTGAATCCCTACAAGAAATCACGAAGATGTGATGATTACATAGTACCCACCGTACTTATGTTATTTTCTAAATGGATCAGCAGAAGGGTAGGCAGTTCATGATGACGGACAGACGGCGGTGATGTTGATGGTGGTGGTTAATGGTGATGATATGCCTTGTTTTGGCAGTGCTGCAAAAAAGGGCCGCATCCAGCCGGTACAGGTAAGTCTCAGGGATAGCTATCTACACGCCGAGAAAATAACTCGTTAAGCTCAAACGAAATTTTTTGACAAATGAACTTCGTTTGCGAGTTACTTTTGTGGGTAACCAAAAAAAAATGAAAACTTTGACCCACTGTAAAAAGAAGTTCAGACCAGCTGGGCTATAAGTTTATTCTGCAAAAATGGTTTACTCAACATAAACTTTCGAATTATTGGGTCACTATTCTGCTCTAATCAAAAAGTGTTAATTTGTTGGTCAGTATTATCGATTACTGTTCAGTATATTTAGTAAATTTATTTTTCATTAAAAGAAATTTCTGACGATTTTGGAGTAAATGAGAGATCTTTCACACGATAATAAAAACGACATTTACGATAAAAGATTGGAAAATGTTGCAACAATTCCAGTAAACGTTTAGAGTCTACACCAAACGAAGTTCATTTGCGACAAACGGCCTACAAACGTCTTTTTATACCCTCCACCTCCATAATAACTTTGTCATTCAGTTTGTAACACCTTGAAATATCGACCTGAGACCCTATAAAGTATATATAAAGGGTGATTTTTTAGCTATTATCTTTTTGGCAACACTGGTTTAAACAGCTGACGCACGTTTCGTGTTTTGTTTCACTGTCAAACATCTTCAGTTTGGTCTATAATTTAACCATGAATCGTCTTACAAACGAACAACGCTTGCAAATTATTGAATTTTATTATCAAAATGCATGCTCTGTTAAGAAAGTTCATCGCGCGCATCTTCTATTCAGCAACGAAGCTCATTTTTGGCTCAATGGGTACGTAAATAGGCAGAATTGTCGATTTTGGAGTGAATATCAGCCAGAAGCATTGCAAGAGCTACCAATGCATCCAGAAAAAGTCACAATTTGGTGCGGTTAATGGGCTGGTTGCATCATTGGACCGTACTTCTTCAAAGATGATGCGAATCGTAACGTAACTGTGAATGGTGAGCGGTACCGTGAGATTATATCCAACCATTTTTGCCCAAAATGCAAAAGCTAGACTTGCATGACATGTGGTTTCAACAAGACGGTGCCACATGCCACACAGCACGCGCAACAATGGACTTATTGAGAGGCGAGTTTGGTGAACATTTTATTTCACGTTCGGGACCGGTCAATTATCCGCCTAGATCGTGCGATTTAACGCCTTTAGACTATTTTTTGTGGGGCTATGTTAAAGCTCATGTCTATACAGACAAGCCCGCTTCAATTGACGCGTTGGAAGACAACATTGAAACATTTATTCGTAAGATACCGGCCGAAATGTTGGAAAGAGTATGCCAAAATTGGACTAAGCAGTCAAGGTCAACATTTGCATGAAATAATCTTCAAACATTAAATTATATGGCCATGTCCGTCCGACTGTTGAAAGCACGCTAGCATCTAAGCGAAAGGAGCTAGGACGTCCAAAGTGTCCATAAATGCATCTTATAGTCGTAGATCGGTTGGGATTGAAACTGGGTGAAATCGGAAATCTAGCCCAAATTTTTCCCTTGCAAGGACTAAAAATACTCATAATAACCCCTAATACTATAGAGTATTTAAACATTTTTTTTTTTTCAGTATATCTCCTTGTACTTACTTGATGTTGGGTATGAGTTTCCCCCCTATAACAAAAATGCACTATGCAGAGAATTTTTATTCGTAGGGGGTGAAATGAGACAAAAAGGGATAAAAATGGTACATATCAAAGGATAACAGCTACAAACACGAAATTCGGTGTGTATATTCCTCCTCCTCCTACTTTTAACTTGTACGACAAAAATAGTTTGAATCATGAAGTTAGGTTATTTTGCACTATGTACGTGAGATATGGATTTTCAAAATTTTTACTTTTGGAATTAAAATAGAATTGTAGCATCCAGTATCTACCAATCTTTATGGCATTTAAGCTTTTTTGAAAATATAAATATAAGAATAATTATTTGTTGAATTGACTTGAAGTATTATTTCGATATATATATATATGGTAGCCTTATAAGTGTGGTTTGAAATAATAAAAATTTTATATTTATTTATAAAATTATTATTAAATTATTATATTAAAATTATTATATTTGTATTTATTTTGGTTCGGCTATATTAAAAAAATATATTTTCCTGTAATATTACTGCACGAAAATCGGCAGCCTTTGTAGAATGCAATCCATGGTGGAGGGTATATAAAGTTCGGCCCGGTCGAACTTAACGCCGTTTTTGCTTGTTTTCACTACATATTTCTGAGTGATTTTCAAGTTTATATTACTAGCTTTCATGCCCTTTGAAATTTTAGGAAAATGTTGCAAATATTTCGCTAAACGTATAGGGTAGACACCAAACGAAGTTCATTTGCGCCAAACGGCTTTTTCTCTATGCGTATGCCACAAGGATTTTCAGGTTTAAATTACTGCGTTTCATTTCTTTTGAAATTTTGGGAAAATGTTGCAACTATTCCAGTAAACGTTTATGGTAGGCACCAAAAGAAATTCATTTGCGACAAACGGACTCCAAACGTCTTTTTTCACTACATTTTTTTCTGAAAGATTTCCATGCTTAAATTACTCCGTTTCATTCATTTTGAAATTTTAGGAAAATGTTGCAAATATTTCAATAAACGTGATGGGTAGGCACTAAACGAAGTTCGTTTGTGCAAACGGCCTCAAAACGTCTTTTTCGCTGTGTGTATGTCAGAGAGTTGTACAAGTTTATATGACTGCGTTTCATTCATTTTTCAATTTTAGAAAATTGTTGCAACTATTCCACTAAAAGTTTATGGTAGTCACCAAATGAAGTTCATTTGCAACAAACGAACTACAAACGTGTTTTTTCACTACATTTTTTTTCTGAAAGATTTTCATGCTAAAATTATTCCGTTTCATTCCTTTTGAAATGTTAGGAAAATGTTGCACCAAACGAAGTTCGTTTGTGCAAACGGCCTCAAGACGTCCTTTTTCGCTGTGTGTATGTCAGATAGTTGTACAAGTTTATATGACTGCGTTTCATTCATTTTTCAATTTTAGAAAAATGTTGCAACTATTCCACTAAACGTTTATGGTAGGCACCAAAAGAAGTTCATTTGCAATAAACGACACCCAAACGTCTTTTTTTTGCTGCGTGTATATCTGAGAGATTTTCAAGTTTATATTACTGTATTTCGTTCCCTTTGAAATCGACTTAATCGACCAAAAACTGTCTGCATGTATACAGCCGCATCCTAGGAGCTATCCCTGTGTGCTGGCAGTCACACAATTCGAAAACCTCAAACGTATTTTTGTTGTTCACGTTGTTTTTGTTGTGTGTTAAACTTTGTTCGCACTTTCATTTAATTTAAATAATAAAAAGAACAACTATTCCCCATATACGAAATGTTTAAAAGATCGACCAAATTGAAAACCGCAAAATGGGAATAATCAAGGCCTTCAGAAAAACGCAAAAGTAAACCTCGTACAGAAAAGGAAACGAAAATTATGCTGCGGTAAAAAAACACACACTAAAGGAAGGGAAAGAGTTGAACATCTGTGTTGAGAGTTGGTCTTCATTTAACAATGACATTTCTTTGATATTGAAAAACAGTTTAAACCCACAAGAACTGAAATCGACCGTTTACAATTGTTCGAAAGACTGAAATGTCGCAAATCCAGAGAGTATGAAATAAAGTGTAAAGATTTGCCATTGTAATTTGCACATCACTGTAGACAAGTTTGTCATTCAAAATAATAAATGCAAGCATTCATCAATGTTAGATTTTGAAAACCATCACCATCAAGCAGAATGATTTCTACGCTTTTGGTCGGACATTTTTTATACCCTCCACCTCCAGGATGGGGGTATACTAACTTTGTCATTCCGTTTGTAGCACCTTGAAATATCGACCTGAGACCCTATAAAGTATATATATTCTTGATCGTCATAAAATTCTAAGACGATCTAGCCAAGTCCGTCCGTCCGTCCGTCTGTTGAAAGCACGCTAGTATCTAAACGAAAGGAGCTAGAACATTCAAGTTTTCCATAAATGCGTCTTATAGTCGTAGATCGGTTTGGATTAAAACGGGGCGAAATCGGCCCAAAGGGAAAAAAATTTCCCTCACAAGGACTAAAAATACCCATAATAATCCATAATATTTTAGCGTATTTAAGCATGTTTTTTGAATATGTCTGTTTATTTTACTTGATATTTCGTATGCTCATTCCCTTATAGCAAAAACGTGCACCATAAAGTGATTCTTATTTGTAGGGGGTGAAATGGGGCAAAAAAGTTATAAAAATTGTACATATTAAACGACAACAGCTAGAAACGCGAAATTCAGTGTGTACATTCCTCTAATTGAGTAGATACATAATATAAAAGTATTTTTTCCAAATTCGTACTTTTATAGGGATAAAAATTGTACCAACCAACCTGGAATAATGAAATTCGTTGTATACATTCCTTTGATTGCATAGACACGTAAAATACAAGGATTTTTCAAAATTCGTACTTTTTGGGGTTAAAATGAAAAAAGGGGATAAAAATAGTACCAATCAAATGACCACAGCTAGAGTCGGAGTATACATTCCTCCGACTGTGTAGACACGGAAAATAAACTGATTTTTCAAAATTCGTACTTTTTGGGGTCAAAATAGGAAAAGGGGATAAAAATAGTACCAATAAAATAACCGCAGCTAGAGTCATGAAATTCGGAGTATGCATTCCTTTGACTACGTAGACATGAAAAATAAAAGGTTTTTTTTTTCAAATTCGTACTTTCAAGGGATACAATGGGTACGGAGAGATAAAAATGGTACCAACCAAACGGCTACACCTGGAATAATGAAATTCGGTGTATACATTCCTCTGATACTAAAAATAAACAGATTTTTCGAAATTCATAATTTTTGGGGTTAAAATGAATAAAGGGGATAAAAATAGTACCAATCAAATGACAGCAGCTAGAGTCAAGAAATTCGGAGTATACATTCCTCTGACTGCGTAGACACGGAAAATAAACTGATTTTTCAAAATTCGTACTTTTTGGGGTCAAAATAGAAAAAGGGGATAAAAATAGTACCAATCAAATAACCGCAGCTAGAGTCATGAAATTCGGAGTATGCATTCCTTTGACTACGTAGACATGAAAAATAAAAGGTTTTTTTTTTTTCAAATTCGTACTTTCAAGGGATACAATGGGTACGGAGAGATAAAAATGGTACCAACCAAACGGCTACACCTGGAATAATGAAATTCGGTGTATACATTCCTCTGATACTAAAAATAAACAGATTTTTCGAAATTCATACTTTTTGGGGTTAAAATGAATAAAGGGGATAAAAATAGTACCAATCAAATGACAGCAGCTAGAGTCAAGAAATTCGGAGTATACATTCCTCTGACTGCGTAGACACGGAAAATAGACGAAATTCGTACTTTTTGGGGTTAAAATGCAAAAAGGGGATACAAATAGTACCAACCAAATGACCGCAGTTAGAGACATGCAATTCGCAGTTTACTTTCCTCTGACTGTGCAGACACGGAAAATAAACGGATTTTTCGAAATTCGTACTTTTTGGGGTTAAAATGAATAAAGGGGATAAAACCAATCAAATGGCCGCAGCTAAAGTCATGAAATTCGGAGTATACATTTTTCGGAATTTTTCGAAATTCGTACTTTTTGGGGTTAAAATGCAAAAATGGGATACATATAGTACCAACCAAATGACCGCATCTAGAGACATGCAATTCGGGGTATACTTTCCTCTGACTGCATAGACGGTAAATAAAATAAAATTCGTACTTTCAAGGGATACAATGGTACAGAGGGATAAAAATAGTACCAACTAAACGACTACAGCTAGAATAATGAAATTCTAATTGTGTAGAAACGTCGACGGGGTAAAAATGGCACCAACCAAATGGGCGCGGCTGAAATCATGCAAAACAGAAAGTTTTTTTTCAAATTCGTAGCTTTTCTTGTACGGCAAAAATTGGATGAATCATGAAGTTAGGCTATTTTGCACTACGTACGTCTGATAATAGATTTTCATAATTTGTACTTTTGGAATTAAAATTGAATGGAAATACAACCAACTGTAGAACCCACAATCTACCAATATTTATGGTATTTAAGCTTTTTGATAATATAAATATAAGAATATTTATTTTTTGATTTGAAATAAATAATGGTTTGAAATAATTAAAATAGTATATTTATTTATAAAATTTTTTTTATTTTTAATATTTGTATTTGTTTTGGTTTGGCTATATTAAAAAAATTATATTTTCCTGTAATATTACTGCACTTCTACGAAAACCGACAACCTCTGTGGAATGCAATCCATGGTGGAGGGTATATAAAGTTCTTAACGCCTTTTTTACTTGTTTTTTTTTATTTTTATTTTTTTAACAATTGGTCACATTCTGAGCGAATTATTGCAATTATTTATTATTTTAATGATTATTTTTAATATTATTCGAAAGCCATCTGATGAACGAATATTAGTTTAATTTTCGTATTTACAAATATTTTGTGGGCATTGTTTTTGTCAGTCATTGCAATAAAAACAATAAAAATCATAGAAAAAAAATTGAATCAAAATTTTTTTCGATAACTTATTCAACCTTACTGTCTGTCTTATCGGTTTTTTATTTGAAACTTAGATCCGTTTGTGTTTCAGTTCAGCTCACAAAAACTGTACATGAGCTGAGATAACATCTTGAACTTAAAGAGAAACAAAATTCTTCAATTATTCATGGGATTCCAAAAATCCATCAGTTCTCAAAGTCATTTCAAAACGTACGTTTCTAAATTGGCAAAAGTAAAGCAAATGAAGAAAGATTCAGTGAAAATGTTAAAAACATTCATAGTGACGAGCCTAATATTGGGCAGCGCTGTACAAGGATCGGCAATATCAGCCGACCCACAAAGCACAACCTGTTTGCGTGATGCTTTAGCCGAGAGGCTACACAAATATATGAACGAATCAGCAGATCCCTGCGAAAATTTCTATGAATTTGCCTGTGGCAACTGGAGAACACACTATCCGGCTTCTGAAAACAACACCTACACAAGCGCGACAGATCTGCCGAATAAAATATTTCACGAGAAAGTGGTTCAACTCTTGACCACCACACCATCAACTCATACGCAGACAGAGGCTGAGCTGAAAGTGAAAAACTTCTACGAATCATGTCTGAGCTTCACGTCACTATTTGATGCGACTGCTTATGAAGATAAATTAATAGAAATCTTGGAAGAATTCGGTTCAAAGCCCCCATTTATGGATGACGAATGGCCGGAGCAGGACTTCGATTGGCTTCGGGCGGTGGCCGAGATTTCCCACAAGTACGGCATCAACATTATTCTAGGTCATGCTATATACGGCAATGGGGATGATCATACTGCCAACAATATTGAGCTGATATGTGAGAACGGCGAAACTCTAAAGAGCCAAGAGGTAGAGGATAATTTAGTGGCCTTTTTGGGCCTGGGCGCGGAAATTGCCGCTGATATGGCCCAGAAAATCGCCGAGTTTGGCAATTTAATAGTTGTCGCCAGCCAAGGCGGTGAGGGAGAAATGCCCCTGGATGACTTGTACTCGAAATATTTACCCGACCTGGATGTTCAGCGGCTCTTGAACATTTCTTTTGGTTATTTGCCCACCGGTGATATAGCTGAACATTGTGATGTGCCCGCACTAATAGAGGCTGTGAATCAGACTCCCAAAGAAGTCGTGGCCAATTATATCGCCTACAAACTGCTGGAGCCGTTCATGTTAAACTACCCCGAAGACAAAACGGAACTGGCCGCCACATGTCTCTCGGAAACTTTAAAATATTTTCCACAAATTGTGAGTTTCATGTTTTATCGGGCCAATGATTTGACGGAAAAGGAAACATATTTAGCGCAAATGTGGCAGGATATGAAATCGACGCTGCAAATGATGTTAGAGTCAAGCCAACTGCGGTGGCTCGATGACGTCACCCGTGAGTTTGCGCTGGAAAAATTGCATTCCATGCAAATGGTAGTGCCTCTGTACAAAGAGAACAACTTCGATGAGGAATACGGCCCGTTGGCTATGTCACAAAACGACCACCTGGAAATCCTAAAATCTCTGCGGGCCTTGAATGCTGCCCGCACAAGGGCCTCACTGGAGCTGGATCCCCATCATACCGACAACAACATAGATTTCTACACAGCCGTGTACATTACTTCTTCGAATAGTATGTTAATGCCGGTGACTCTGTTGGCCACTGATTTCTCCTTTTCGACTCTATACCCGAAAGCTATAGCTTTTGCCGATATTGGAGCTGGTTTGGGCCATGAAGCGATGCATGGCTTTAGTGCGGGCGGTCAGGAGTTCAACAAATTGGGCAATTACGTGGGCAACTGGGGCGATAAAGTCGAAAAGGAATATGACGAACGTCGTCAATGTTTGTACGATCAGTACCACAACTACACATACGGTGGTAAGCCACTGCCGCAGGATGAATCACAAGCAGAAAACCTGGCCGATATTGTTGGCATTTTGGTGGCCTACGAGACCTATCGCCGCTGGTATGAGGACAGTGCTAGAACTAAGAAAGAGCTGGCTTTGGAAACGCTACCCAATCTAAACTATACCAGCCAGCAATTGTTCTTCATCGCTTCTGCCCAAGTATGGTGTTCTGATGCTTATGAAGAGGAATATGAAATGGCATCGGAAGCTGAACATTCTCCGGATAAATTTCGCGCCTTTGTTCCCTTGACGAACATTGGAGAATTTGCGAAGGCGTTCGAATGTCCAAAAGGTTCGGCCATGAATCCCGAAAAGCAGTGTTCAATAAACTAATGCTGGACACCGCCCAACCGCAAAGCAATCAGCGTGCCGAGGTTGCATCTGATATGTGGTAATTCTCATTTGATCAGTGATGTTCAACTTTAGTTTGTATTTAATATTTGAATTGTTAATAATATAGTTTTAATAAATCTGTTCGTTTTGAAAAGTACTTACATCACTATACAACAATAAAAGAAAAATTGTGCGTCCAAGCCGAAAAAAATATTTTTTGTTTGCATGATTCATAATATCAACACAAAACAAGAAAAAAAGGCGTTAAGTTCGGCCGGGCCGCACAGATCCACAGAGGGTGTCGATTTTCGTAGAAGTGCAGTAATATAACAGGAAAAAATATATTTTTTAATATAGCCAAACAAAAACAATTACAAATATTGAAAAATTATAATTAAATAAATTTGCATTCTATTAAGTATAGATGCAAAATGGTCTTGATCAAGGACAAGGACCAAGGAACTGGGATTTAAATCAAATGTTGATTATAGACCAAAAAATACAAACGAAAAACTAAAAAAAATTGAAAAATTATTTTACAAATAAATATAATATTTTTATTATTTCAAACCTCGATTTTAAGACAAGGCTACGAATGCGTTTACATATCGAAATAATACTTCAAGTCAATTCAAGAACTAAATATTCTTATATTTATATTTTCAAAAATCTTAAATACCATAAATATTGGTAGATATTTTCTTGTATTTCCATTCTATTTTAATTCCAAAAGTACAAATTCTGAAAATCCATTACCTCACGTACATAGTGCAAAATATCCTAACTTCATGATTCAGCCAATTTTTGCCATAAAAGTACGAATTTGAAAAAAAATCTTTTTATTTTGCGTGTGTCTACGCAGTCAGAGGAATGTATGCTCTGAATTTCATGACTCTAGCTGCTGTCATTTGGTTGGAACTATTTTTATCCCCTTTTTCCATTTGAACCCCAAAAAGTACGAATTTCGAAAAATTCGTTTTTTTACGTGTCTACACAATCAGAGGAATGTATACGCCGAATTTCATTATTTTAGGTGCAGCCGTTTGATTGGTACCATTTTTATCCCTTTATTCCAATTTTACCCCTTAAAAGTACGAATTTCGAAAAAATATTTCTATATTATGTATGCAGTCAATTGTCGTTGTACCATTTTTATCCCTTTTTGTCCCAATTCATCCCCTACGAATAAAAATCGTTTTATCGTGCACGTTTTTGTTATCAGGGGAATGCGCATACCCAATATCAAGTAAGTACAAGCAGACTTGTTGAAAAAATATGCTTAAATACTCTAAAAGATTAGGGGTTGTTATGGTATTTTTAGACATTGTGAGGGAAAAATTTTTCCCTTTGCCCGATTTCGCCCAGTTTCAACCCCAACCGATCTACGACTATAAGACGTATTTATGGAAAATTTGGACGTCCCAGCTCCTTTCGTTTAGCCGCTAGCGTGCTTTCAACAGACATACGGACAGACTGACGGACGTACGGACATGGCTAGATCGTCTTAGAATTTTATGACGATCAAGAATATATATACTTTATAGGGTCTCAGGTCGTTATTACAAACGGAATGACAAAGTATACACCCATCCAAGAGGTGGAGAGTATAAAAAATATAAAATTATTTTTTTTAATTTCCATTAAAGGTAATTATGATGTCTACAAATATTACGAATTACACATTCGCATAGAAACAGTGGAAAAAATTATTAAAAAAAACTATTTTTGCTGGCATCAAAAAAAATCATAAAAGTAGAAAAAATCCGAAGAAAAGTAGTAAGATAGATAAATGTAAAATGTAGAAGAAAAAGATTTTTTATAAAAAAATCATGATTTTTAATTTTTGTAAATAAAGTGAGAGAGTACATAGTGTATCTTGTGTTGATGAGTTTTCATATAACACTATGTGACATTAAAAGCAAAAATAGTGTGGACCTACAAAAATCCTTAATTGGGCAAAAAATTCATTTTTTTTAAATTTACTAAAGTTCTGATTTTCATTGAATGCGCCTTTTAGATTTGTACTTTCATTTTGTAAATAAAAGCATAATCATCATTTATAAAAAAATAAAAATCATAATTTAAAAAAAATGTCATAAAATCTACTTTTATTCATAGATATTTGATAAGTAGACATTGTTATCTGCGTTAGAATGTTAGCGAATAAAAAGGACAAAACATTTTTTTTCGATTTTTTTCTACTTTTTCTGATTTCATAATTACCTTTACTTGAACATATAAGCTGGTGTCATCGAACCTACATTTCCAACTTTTTGGAAAAAAAAATATATATTTTTAAATTTTGTTTAAGATTGTCTTCGAGTTTAGAAAGCCAGTTAGAAAATGTTATATAGGGTGGGCCATTTAAAATTTTAGATTTGAACTACTGCTAACTTTGACTGTGAAAGTTTGAATAACATTTACCCTCCACCGCCAGAATGGGGGTATACTATATATACTTTGTCATTCCGTTTGTAACACCTTTAAATATCGACCTGAGACCCTATAAAATATATATATTCTTGATTGTCATAAAATTTTAAGACGATCTAGCCATGTCCATCCGTCCATACGTCTGTTGAAAGCACGCTAGCATCTAAACGAAAGGAACTAGGACGTCTAACATTTCCATAAATACATCTTATAGTCTTAGATCGGGCGAAATCGGTCCAAAGGGAAACATTTTTCCCTCACAAGGACTAAAAATACCCATAATAACCCCTAATATTTTAGAGTATTTAAGCATATTTTTTCAATATGTCTTACTTGACATTGTTTATGCGCATTCCCCCTATAACAAAAACGTGCACCATAAAGTGTGTCCATTCCTCTAATTGAGTGGATACATAATATAAAAGTATTATTTCCAAATTCGCACTTTTAAGGGGTAAAATGGGAATAGAGGGATAAAAAAACGGCTGCACCTGGAATAATGAAATTCGGTGTATACATTCCATTGAATGCATAGACACGCAAAATAAACGGATTTTTCGAAATTCGTACTTTTTGGGGTTAAAATGAAAAAAGGGGATAAAAATTGTACAAACCAAATGACTGCAGCTAAAGTCATGAAATTCGGAGTATACATTCCTCTGGCTGCGTAGACACGAAAAACAATATGTTTTTTTTCCCAAATTCGCACTTTGAATGGATACAATGAGAGCAGAGGGATAAAAATAGTACCAATTACACGTCTATAGCTAGAATGATGAAATACAGTGTGTAGATACCTCTAATTGCGTAGACCCATGAAAAAAGAGATTAGAGAAAGTCGTACTTCTAAGGGGGTAAAATGGGAAAACGGGATATAAATGGTACCAACCAAATGGACGCAGCTAGAATCATGGAATTCGGTGTAGACATTACTCTGACTGCATAGACATGCAAAATAAAAGGATTTGTCCAAATTCGTACTTTTTACTTTTATGGCAAAATTGTTTGAATCATGAAGTTAAGTTATTTTGCACTATGTATGCGAGATAATGGATTTTCAAAATATGTACTTTTGGAATTGAAATAGAATGGAAATAGAACCAAATGTATTACCCACTATCTACCAATATTTATGGTATTTAAGCTTTTTGGAAGTATATATATTTTTATATTTATTTTTTCAATTGACTTGAAGTACTATTTCGATATGTAAACGTATTGGTAGCCTTGCCTTAGAAACGTGGTTTGAAATAATAAAAATATTATATTTATTTATAAAATTATTTCTTCAATATTTGTAGATATTTTGTTCAGTTTGGCTGTAATTAGAAATATGTATTTTCCTGTAATACTACTGCACTTCTACGAAAATCGGCAGCCTCTGTGGAATGCAATCCATGGTGGAGGGTATAAAAAGTTCTGCCCGGGCGAACTTAACGCCGTTTTTACTTGTTTTTATTTTCTGGTTTATGTTTGACATTTGCAAAATGGGACGCTCGAAGAAAATTGTTGTTATATTAGTCTAGTTTTTGTTAAAATGTTGTATTTTTCAATATAACACATTCGAATTCCAGCTATTTCGATCAACTCTTTTCTTCTTACGAAGCTATTATAACTTTCTGAAAATACGTTACTTAAAAAATTGATTTTTTGGCTCACAAGTTGGTATTTGCTCTCATTGTGCAGTGTCACAAGGACATTTCATACCAGCCTAGCAACATATAAAACTTACAATTTGCAGGTTTTTTGTCGCCCTTATTTTTTTTTTTGAATTTTTTCTTAAGTATCCACGTGAATGATTTTCGGCTTCATGAGTATTTTGTGAATCGAACATAATATTAAAAAATCCATATCTTTATCCTCTCATACACATGTTTGATTATTGCAGTGTGTTCTCATTTTTGTTTTCATTAGCAAAGCCTTTTTGCTGCTCACAGCGGAGTATGCCAGGGAGAAGAAACAAAGCTCAAAACTAAGCAATTTGAAGTGTACATCGTACATGCATCGTCAACCCTACTTTAAACACTTCAATTTTCTTACAGTCGTTATGAGCTTAATATTTGTCCACTTTTTTGCCTCCTTTGCTTACGGAGGCATCGCAATCATAATCATAACTCGTTCAATTACCAGTTTCTCGTACTTGTTTTGCTTGTTTCGGCACACAAATTTAACAAGATCTTCAAATAAGGTCGGCTGGCTGCGAGTGTTCTTTTGCAAGTTCTTTTGACAAAAAAGCGCAACTACATAAACCCTCTTCTAGAGCAATCAGCTCAAGCGCACAGTGGTTGGTTTTGCAATGAAGTTGACCAAAAAGGATTTTTTAACTCCTCGTTCAATGTTTTTCTGGAAATCAGCCACTGTGCAGCCACTACTGCAAGCAATTCTTATAGAGAGAGAAGCACATGATCGTGCGCCTTTTCTCCCGCAGCCCCCTCCCGTTCAATTTAAGTCTGTCGTAGATGAAAGATAACAGAATGAATTCTGCAAAATATAATTGTTTTGAAGATGTTGTCATCATCTTCAGCACAAGTACAACATATCTTTAATTGCGTTTGATTTGTGATGTTCGCGTTTCTACGGCGAAAAAAGGAAAATGAATAAAATGAACCATGTCAATGGAAGGAAGTGCCTTATCAGTATAGATTTCATATGAATTGGGTTATCAGTTGCGGCTGCTGCTTGAAATCGGCATTGTCAATGTCTTGTAGTTTTTTGTTTTGTTTACATAATTCTGTCAAAGGCAAACAAAAAATAAGAGGAGGTCTTACCTTTACAATTAGCAAAAATACGAGTCATTACACCATTTCCAATGGAAATTGAGAAAATAAAAATTCAAATTCAGAAATTTAAATTGACGCAACACAATTTAAAATTGAGAACTGTTAATTGAAATAGAGAAAATTTGGTATTTTCGCAATTGAAATTAAGAAATTATAAATTGAAATTGAGAAAATACAAATTGAAATTGAGAAATAAAAATTAAAAGTGAGACATAACAAATTGAAATTGAGAAATTAAAAAGCCAAATTGAGAAATTGAAAATTAAAATTCAGAAAAGTAGAGTGAAATTGAGAAAAATAAAAATTCAGAAATATAAATTGAAATTGAGAAAATACAAATTGAATATGAAATTTAAATTGAGAAAAAAATTAAAATAAGAAAACACATAATTGACATTGAGAAAATAAAAACTTTAATTCAGAAATGTAAACAGAAATTGAGAAAATGCAAATTCAAATTGCGAAATGTATATTGAAACTGAGACAAACCAGATTGAATTTGAGATAAAAAAATTTAGAGAATAAAAACAGAAATTGAAATTGATTAAATACAAGTTAAAAGATAAAATTAAAATTAATAAAATTAATTATAATTGGGAAACTAAAATTGAAATTGAGAACTGTTAATTGAAATTGTGAAAATAAAATTTCAAATTGAGAAATGTAAATGGAAATTGAGTAAATACAAATTCAAATTGAGATAAAACAAATGAAATTGAGAAAAAAAATCAGAAATATAAATTGAAATTGAGAAAAAAATTAAAATAAGAAAACACATAATTGACATTGAGAAAATAAAATTTTTAATTCAGAAATGTAAACTGAAATTGAGAAAATATAAATTGAAATTGAGAAAATACAAATTCAAATTGAGAAATGTATATTGAAACTGAGACAAACCATATTGAATTTGAGAAAAAATAAAACAGAAATTCAGAAATTGATACTGAAATTTAAATTGAGAAAATAGAAATTGATTAAATACAAGTTAAAAGATAAAATTAATTAAAATTGGGAAACTAAAATTGAAATTGAGAACTGTTAATTGAAATTGTGAAAATAAAACTTCAAATTGAGAAATGTAAATAGAAATTGAGAAAACACAAATTAAAAATGAGAAATGTAATTTGAAATTGAGAAAACACAAATTGAAATTCAGAAATTTAAATTGAAATGTGCAAATAGAAGCCGAAATTCAGAAATGTAAATTGCGAATGCATATTGAATGTAAGTAAATAAAAATTCAAATAAATGATAAAATACTATTTGAAATTAAAAAAAACCTATTTGAAGTTCAGAAAAATAAATTGAAATTTAGAACGAAAATTGAAATTGAGAAAATAAAAGTTCAAATTGGGAAATGTTAACTAAAATTGAGGAACTAAAAATTTAAATTGAGAAAATACAAATGAAAATTGAGAAAATAGGAATTGAACTGCAGAAATGTAAATTGAAGTATTTTCTCAATGGAAAATGAAATTTTAAAAATAAAAATTGAAATTGATAAAAATAATAATTCAAAGAAAATACAAACTGAAAATTAGAAAAAGAGTTATTCCATGTCAAGCAGTACTATTTTTGACGTCGTTAGCTGCAATTGGTTTGAAAGTTTGTCTATGTAATCTTCTTATAAAAATCTTGTAAATTTTGTAAGAAAATTTCTTTACCAGTTATGACCAATTAAGCAGTGGAAAAATACAGATTTTTCAAAAAGATGTGTTCATTCAATAGCCTGACATTCCTGAAATACTTGACCGATTTTAATGTACTATACCCTGTTTTTAATGTTACTTTTTTCAATTACTTTTAAAATATTGGAGAGGACTGGTATATAAAGTTCTTACAAGTTTATTTCTTTTATTTTGATTTTCGGAATGATTATTATTTTTTTACTTAGTTCTTAGACGTGTTTTTCGGAGACTGTGTAAGTTTGGAAGTGGTGATATGATGGTTTCTACTATATTTTTTGATTTTTTTTTTGCAAAATCATACAGAATTTCGGTGAAAAATCATCAAAATCATTTTGGGAGTTTCATGTGATTGAACGACCCAGCAAAAACTCTCATTACCAAGTAATGAGATTCACTACTTATTTTTCGGATCCTTTTCTAGTTATTTTTATAAAGGGATTGTAAAAAAATAAGTACTTCCACGCACACTTACAAAAAGATGAAATATAAGTACTTCCACGCACGCTTACGAAAAGTTAATAAATAATTACTTCGAAACGAGTTGTAAAATAGGATGCCTCAGGAAGATACAAAATAAGTCATTATTGATAACTAGCCAAATAATGTATTATCAATAATGGGCTTAATAAGCGATGAAAAAACATTATTATTAAATTAGATATTTTGTGTCGACTTGTTAACAATACAGAATTTAGGGCTGTTTTTCTTTAAGCCTGAATAACTAAGGTGCGATAACAACAGCACTGGTATTCTCAGACTCACCACAAAAATGTAGAAAATTAATTTTTAAAATGTGAAGTTCTATGAAATTTAACTTACCAATAACTACTTATTTAACCCGTATAAGGAAGTAATTATTTCATACTTCTAACTAGGTAACTAGGTACTAGGTAATGCTAAAAATAATGAGGTGTCAGTACCAAGTTTTTGCTGGGGAACACATCTTTTTGATAAAATTGTATTTTTTTGTTAAATTGTTCATAACTCGTGAAACAAATTTCTATTTTTTTTTTTCGAAAAATATGTATACAACATTTTTATGAGAAAATACATAACCAAACGTTTAAAACAATCGCAGCTATCGAGGTCAAAAATCGTACCGCTTGAATGCTCAATTTTAATGTACATGTCTGTATTTCTTCCAGTTAAAGTTGTTATTTCTCAGTTTCAATCAGAAATTGTGTGAATTTGGCCATTGTTTGGTCTTCCATGTGAAGATATCGTTCTTATATTTTGGCTCTTTTCTCCGAATTTCTACGTCTCTATATAGTGAATAAATCTGTATTTTCCGATTTTGAAACAAAAATTAAAATAAATTATAAACAAAATAAAGTATTTTTTATAAAGTAATTTTAAAAAATCTCTCGTTTATTTTTTCTAATTTAATCAACAAATATATATTTGTTCAAGCAAATTACTTCAAGTTTTACGGATAATTTGTTAAATCGACAAAAAAAATATTTTTTTATAAACAAAAAACACTTTTTAGATTTTTGTAAAATAAGTTGTATTAATAGCACTGTCAAACAGCATTTTTGGAACAGAGTAGCAACCCTATTATTCTGAATGGATGTATTGAGTGGACCATTTTTGCAGAATAACCTGGTCTGAGTTTCTTTTTACAATGGATTATAGTTTTCATATTTTGTTCGAAGGGTGAAAAGTGTTGAGAGAATTCTTATTGTCAGAACTAAAGGGTGATTTTTTAGCTATTATCTTTTTGGCAACACTGGTTTAAACAGCTGACGCACGTTTCGTGTTTCGTTTCACTGTCAAACATCTTCAGTTTAACCATGAATCGTCTTACAAACGAACAATGCTTGCAAATTATTGAATTTTATTATCAAAATGCGTGCTCTGTCATTTTATGGTCAGTTTAATCGACCCACTGAAGCGGCTATTCGGACTATTGTGACTAAATTTTGCACCAAATTTACATTGTTGGACATTAAACCACCAACACGCTTACGTAGAGTTCGAACTGAAGAAAATATCGCAGCTGTATCGGCCAGTGTTAATGATGACCATCAATTATCGATTCGTCGCCGTTCGCAGCAATTGGGCCTCTGTTACTCAAAAACGTGGAAATGTCCAAATTGGACTAAGCGGATGGACCATATGAGGCGTAGTCAAGGTCAACATTTGCATGAAATAATCTTCAAACATTAAATTATATGGACTTATTATGGAATTATATCGATTCAAATAAAAAAAATCACCCTTTATATTGAGAAATTTTATGTTCAAGATCTTAACCCTCTAGATCCACTCTTTCTGCGTTAATTTGACCCGTTTTCGAGAAAAACAAAAAAACATCCTTTCAAAAAGGCCATTTAAAGATTAAAATGTTCTACGAAAAAATTTGTTGGAGAATTTCAGTGGATGGTCACCAACGACAACAATGTTGTAAATAAAGCTCTTCACGCTTAAATAGCAAAATTACACGCCTATTAAACTACCTCATTATTATTTGCATTACCTAGTAATGACAGCCTATTACGCCCTGCATTATTTTGAAGTATGATATAATGGACTTCTTATAATGGCTTAAAAAAGTAGTTATTGGTAACAACTCATCCATGTTTTGCTACACATAGAGTTGTGTGTAGCTTTGTCATCCAGCCATTTCGATGTTGCCGCGACCGTCACTCGAAGATATTTTCGATTGATGAAGAAAATTTAGTTGCTTCTTGTCAATCGAAGTGTGCACATGCTACGCGGAATGCGAGTTATTGCTTTGCAGAATCATACCCCCAGCTAACATGGTAGAAGAATAGTGGAATTAAAAAAAAGGTTTTATTTTATTGCTATATCTTAACAACAATAACAATAAGAAGAATGGAAAATAAATTGTTTGTGTATACGTTCGCTTGCCGAGATGTGGTTGTTCATCATAAATCATCATTTTGAAATAAAATGAGGTTGCCATAACTTGAAGTTGCGAGAAATGTTGTGCTGTGTTTGTTCAAACCACCAACCACAACACACAACAACGTCAACCAACATACTTACCAACCAGTACTTATATATTAACTTTTTGTAAGCGTGCGTGGAAGTACTTATTTTTTTACAATCCCTTTATAAAAATAATTAGAAACGGATCCGAAAAATAAGTAGTGAAGGTTTTTGGTTTTGCCTTATTCCTTACATTACTTGGTAATGAGAGTTTTTGCTGGGAGGGTTAAAACTCGTCCATATTTTTGGAAGATCTATCTTTTTAGACACATGATGTGGATAATTCGGTAGAGCACGCTAAACAAAATATAAAAATTTAATATTTTTGCAAAATTTTCATTTTCGCTGGAGATATGGCTAAAAAACACACTTCTTTTAAGTTCCTCTAACTTGAGGCATACTTATGCCCACTGTGGAAACATATTAGTTCCCAAGGAATCTGTTACATGAGCCATTTTCTCCGTGAGTATTATAATAGGTAGGTAAGTACTCGGACCAAGTGAGTGATGTGAGTCCCCCTCCCCCTATAAAAAAATATGTCCGTCATCATGATGAGCATGAAATTTAACATTTCTCGTTAAAGGAAATTCTTTGCCTTTTTCACCAAATATTTTTCCAACATACGACTCGTAGCATCCAAACTGATTTCAATGAATTGTTCTATGGCTGACAATGGCAACAATGACACACCGGGAAAAACCCTCCACGATGAAGAGAAGAAGGACAACTGTGATGATATCTCACAAATGTATGACTAGCTGGCTGGCATGCATACAACACAAACAAGGTTTGCCAACAAAAAATAAATAAAATAAAAAACGACAACGACCATAGAAAGCTTTATTTGAATATGATGAAAATGAACTCAGGCCAACAAAGACCGACCGACCGACATACGAGTACACAAACTATGGGAAAAAGAAGGCAAAAGCTATTATGTCATGCATTTTAAAAGACATATGAAAATGTTTCCATTTGTTTGCCTCCTCCTTTCCCTAAACACAAGCAACCCGAAAGAAAGAAGCCAAAAATTTGGTTATGAAAAAAAAAGAGACGAGGAAAAATAAATAAATAGTATACAGAAAATTACAACAAAGGAAACAAACGGCGTGCAAAGGCATTGCGAGCTACCAAAAGGTGCTGCTGCTATGGCTCTATGGGTAGAGGAGCAGGAGGAGGGTATACACAAGGAAACCTAAACTCCATGACCTTTAACTTTTTGCCATGTTTTCAAACGAAAAGTTCGTCATACAGAAATGTACGAACGATGACTACGTTCGCATACATCTAATGTCATACAACAAGCAAATATGAAATACTAGGCGGCACAGTGGTTTGTGAGGTACAGATATTTCAACTTTAGATCAGCATCGAAACTATATGTTAATGGGAATCACATTACAGCAATATTTCTACTATAATTGTAGCAAGTTTCGTTAAAAATTGAAGCCAAAAAAGCTGAGGACATGTGGCAGGTTTTTTTTTTTCAATATGAACACGATGGTACGATGTCTTCTAAACATTAAGATTTAACTTACGTTTGAGATATATAACTGAATCACTTACGGACTGCCATAAATAGCTAGCGCCAATGTAAACAGATAGACTTACCTAAAAAGAAATAAAAAATAATAGGATGTATTAGAAAAATGTGTTCAAAGCAATAGAAATATATTTATGTGATTGTATAATTTGTAAAATGTTCTAAACTTTTTGCAAGGAAACAATAAATATGATACACTGTGCAAAAATTTGAAGAATTCTCAGATTTAGTTTGGTGATCTAAACTCGAAAAACATATCAAAACAAATTATGGATATTTTTTTATTAAAAATACAATTCCAAAACTTCTGAATATCCTAATCACATAGGCTTATACGTTCATTGATAGATTTTCTTCAATTTACACTTGTTTTCTTCTTTAGGGGCAATTGATTGCCAGGAATGCTCGTTAAATCGAGCACTGATTATTATCATTATTTATGTAAGATAAAAAATGAATAATTTAGTTCAGATCAACAAATTACACCGTGCGACTATTTTACATTTTTTTCATTGGAGCTGAACAGGACATTATGCACATGAAACTATAGATCGTATGTCGAAATGCTGTGTACTCAGCTTTGGTCATCTTTCCTCCTTCTTAGAGGACTTTTAATATGCAAAGGATATAAAGGGTGATTTTTTAAGAGCTTGATAACTTTTTTTTTAAAAAAAACGCATAAAATTTGCAAAATCTCATCGGTTCTTTATTTGAAACGTTAGATTGGTCCATGACATTTACTTTTTGAAGATAATTTCATTTAAATGTTGACCGCGGCTGCGTCTTAGGTGGTCCATCCGCTTAGTCCAATTTTGGCATTTCCACGTTTTTGAGTAACAGAGACCCAATTGGTGCGAACGGCGACGAATCGAAAATTGGTGGTCATCATTAACACTGGCCGATACAGCTGCGATATTTTCTTCAGTTCGCACTCTACGTAAGCGTGTTGGTGGTTTAATGTCCAACAATGTAAATTTGGTGCGAAATTTAGTCACAATAGCCCGAATAGCCGCTTCAGTGGGTCGATTAAACTGACCATAAAATGGAAGCGCGCAATGAACTTTCTTAACAGAGCACGCATTTTGATAATAAAATTCAATAATTTGCAAGCGTTGTTCGTTTGTAAGACGATTCATGATGAAATGTCAAAGCATACTGAGCATCTTTCTCTTTGACACCATGTCTGAAATCCCACGTGATCTGTCAAATACTAATGCATGAAAGTCCTAACCTCAAAAAAATCACTCTTTATATATGTTTTAATAATTTATTTTCGTATAATTGCGAGTCTATGAAATGAAAGAGAAGAATGCCTGTTAGAAATACTTAAAATTCCATGCATCTATCTGCATTAGTTTAGCAACCCAGCAAAAAGTCTGATCTCATGGGGAATAAGGCAAAACCAAAAACTACTTATCTACTTATTTTTCGGATCCTTTTCTAATTATTTTTATAAAGGGATTGTAAAAAATAAGTACTTCCACACACGCTTACAAAAAGTTGAGAAATAAGTACTTCCACGCATGCTTACGAAAAGTCAATAAATAACTACTTCTAAACGAGTTGTAAAATAAGTGGCCTCAGGAAGACACAACACTAACTAGCTAAATAATGTATTATCAATAATGGGCTTAATAAGTGATGAAAACTACATTTTTATTAAATTATATATTTTGTATCGACTTGTTAACAATCTGAATACAGAATTTAGAGCAGTTTTTCTTTAAGTCTGAATAACTAAGCTGCGATAACAACAGCACTGCTATTCTCTGACTCACCACAAAAATGTAGAATATTAATTTTTAAAATGTGAAGTTCTATGAAATTTAATTGGTAACTACTTATGTAACCCTTATAAGGAAGTAATTATTTCATACTTCAAAATAATGCAGGGCATAACGAGCTGTAATTACTAGGTAATGCTAAAAATAATGAGGTGTCATTACAAAGTTTTTGCTGGGAATAACAACTATTTTACGTTTTCCCCTTAAAAAGATAAAGTTTATTTATTTGTCTTTTTATGGGGTAAATTTTAAATGTTTATTAATGCTAAACTTATACAGAGAGCTGAATGAAGTTTGAAGTATTTTTAAGAGACATTCTTCTCTTTACCAAATTGTTAAATCATCTATGTCCTTTTGAAATTAATATTTCTATAAATATGAGAAAAAACACCTAATGAAAAACTGAGTATACAGTTCTCCTATATAAAAGGTCTAGTTCCACGTGTATATGGTCTAGTTCAGCTCGAAAAAATACTGTCACACGGTGTTATAATATTAAGGGTGGTTAAATTGTGAGGACCGATGTTGAATGTGAACCACACCTAAACGTCAAGTTCTTTTTCGGCATTTCATTTGACATTTTTCAATTTCTGACTAACTCAATTTGAACCATGGAAAGATACACAATCGAGTAACGCGTTAAAGTTATTCAGTCTTATTATAAAAATGGGCGTTCAAATCAAATCGAAGAAAATCATCTTCAGTGATGAGGCACAGTTTCACTTCAGTAGATTCGTCAATAAACAGAATTGCCGCATTTGGGCGAATGATAATCAAAGAGTGATTGTCAAACAGTCACAAAGAGTGACTGTTTTGTGCTGTTTATGGGCTGGCGGCATCATCGGGCCTTATTTTTTCCAAAATGAGACCGGTCAGACCAGTTATTCTGAATGGTCTTCGCTATCGTGAGATGATAACGAACTTTTTATGAGATGATAACAAAGTTTTTTTGGTTTCAACAGGACGGTGACACTTGCCACACAGCTAACGAAACAATGGCCCTTTTGCGCGACAAATTCAATGGTTGCCAAGGTCATGTGATTTGACACCGTTGGACTTATTTCTTTGGTCGATGTACGTCGATAAGCCAGCAACAATTCAAGAACTAAAGGATGAGATAATTCGGCACATTAACGGCATAGGACCTCAATTATGCCTCAGTGTCATCGAAAATTTCGACCATCAGACGGAGGTGTGCCGCCGAGGTCGCGGCGGCCATTTGGCCGATTTTTTGTTCCATACATAATTGAACCATGCCAATATTATCATAATAAAAAAAATTACAATAATTTCCTAAATAATTTGTGTTTTTCGCAAAATCAACATCGACCCTTAAAATTTAACCACCCTATATATAACACTGTGCAACATTTTTGAAGTCATTTCAAAATAATCATATACGGACACCGCTACATGATAAAAGACCAAAAAAAAAAGACCCGTGCTTTTTTCCCCCCAAAGTCATGCACTTTTTTTTTATGGGCCCCCAGAGATTTGAGGCCTCGGTGTAATTTTTGGAAAAAAGTGATCATATTCTCAGGCTCATATCTTGCAAACCGTTCGGAATTTTGATTTACTCTCTGAGGCAAAGTTCTAGCTCTTGTCATAAAGAACAAAAATTGTGAACATATAAAATCAAAAAAACTTCATCTTCAAGGTCAAAATCGCAAAAAACTTTTTTTGGTCTTTTATCATGTAGCGGTGTCCGTATATGGTTATTTTTTTTCGTGTTGCACTGTGTAATTATCGCAACTATTGCGGATATGGATTGTGAATATTTGCGATCAACGAGCTCGTACTGCAATAAAATAATGATTTTTTTAAAATTGTCTTACACACAAGGTCATAACTTTATCATATATCCACAGCATTGATATCTTATTTACTAAAAAAATGAAACAAAATAATTGTTTGCAATTTTTCTATTATTATTTTTCCCAGCAAAACAGTTCATAAACCACTACCTCTAAGTGAAGGTGACATTTTTATTTTTATAATTATTATTATTTTTATTGTTTATAAACCATGCGTTATTAAGCTACTGAAACATTATCATTCTGAAGATTTTTTAGTGAAATTCTGAAAAAATGGTAAAAAAAATAGAAGCCATCATTTCACCACTTCCAAACACACAGTAACTAGAAGAGCCATCTAAGAACACCATTTTAAAGTTAAAAAATAATTAATGTAATCATTTGGAAAATGGAAATACAAGAAATGAAATTGAAATTATTTTTAAATTAATTCAATTTGCCTTCAAAACAAGGCAATAAACATTTAAAATCGGTCAAGTATTTCAGGCTTTACATGCAATTGAATGAACACACCTTTTTGCAAAAAAAATATTTTTTTCATTTTATACATACATATGTATACATTTTTATGAAAAAGAAACTTTCAAAACAATTAAAGCTATCGAGGTAAAAAATTGTACCACTTGACTTGGAATGACTCATGTGTATTTTCACTGGCATTTTCAGTTATCCAGATTTGATAATAAAACCTTGAAATGGAATTGTGAAGGAATTGAGTGAAGAGTCGACTTTAGCCTTTCCTTACATTTTCATAAAAAACACCCCCTGGCATACTTTGAGTTTTTTCTGATTATTCGTTAAATAAATAGCTTTATAAAAAATATAGCTTTTTAAAAAAATCGTTAAATAGTAGTTATTTTTTCAGTCTTTTGCTCATAACTTCGTCAATAATGGTCCGAATTGGATATTTTTTTAGTATTTTCGTTTTTTGAAGTACTTTTCAGAACAATATTGAAAAAATATTCACAATGTTTTTGTGTACAAATTTTGATTTTTTAAATTAAAACATTATTTTTTAATTGTTTGTACTCTTCGATTACCTCGATTTTTTATATATATATGGGGCATTCCACGACAAATCGGACAGTTAAAAAAATATATTTTTGATTTCCTCCATTTTTTTAGTACCCACTAAAAACACCCCCAGGCATACTTTGAGTTTTTTCTGATTACTCGTTAAATAAATAGCTTTATAAAAAATATAGCTTTTTAAAAAAAATCGTTAAATAGTAGTTATTTCTTCAGTCTTTTGCTCATAACTTCGTCAATAATGGTCCGAATTGGATATTCTTTTTTTTAATATTTTCCTTTTTTGAAGTACTTTTCAGAAAAAATATTGAAAAAAATATTCACAATGTTTTTGTGTACAAATTTTGATATTTTAAATTAAAACTTTATTTTTTAATTGTTTGTACTCTTCGATTTTGTCGATTTTTTTTATTTAAACATCTCTTTATTTTGTAAATTTTGAGGCTTGGTGGAAAGTGGGCCTACTAAAAGAATAAATCGAAAAAAAAAAATTGATAATTTTTTTAGTTACCAATAACTACCTTAGTAATTTCCATAGTTGTCGATTATGGAAATTCTATTAAAATAACTTGTAGTTTTATATAACATGCACTTCAAAAACAAAAATTATTTTTAAAAAATCGCGCGATTTTTTTTAAATTCTCCCCCTTTAGAAGTTTCAAAATTGGTATACAAAATTAGCAAAAAAATAATATTTTTTAAAAAATCAAAAGATTTTTCGTTACATAATTAAACAATAGAAAAGTTGTCAAAGTGAATGTAGACGAGGATGTCTCGTTGATTCGATCATTTAAATTGTATTCAACTAATGCAGCGATAGCAATTTTATTTCAATTGCATGGTCTTGTAGTTTTGGTCTAATAATTTCAAATTTCTTCACATTGTATTTTTATCTGCTTTGAAGAATTTTAGGTGTTT
Source organism: Polietes domitor (assembly GCA_947397865.1). NCBI lineage: Eukaryota > Metazoa > Arthropoda > Insecta > Diptera > Muscidae > Polietes > Polietes domitor. The sequence continues at coordinate 218,523,802 of OX377618.1, read as the reverse complement.
GTATGGTACTTCAATTCTTAAAATAATGAGAGATGTTACCTTGAATGATCAAAACTAGTATTTTTGAAAAATTTAGTGATAATAAATACTTCAATAGCTCAGTCAATTTTAACGGATTGTTAAAAACAAAGCTCCTCACTAATTGTGTTAAATTTTACAAGTGGCAATGTTACCAAATAAAATAATGTGCAAAAACATTGTCAAATTTGAAAAATAGCTAAATATTAAAAAGAATGTGTTTTCTGGACAAAATCACCCAGATTTCCTAAGTTTTCTTAAATAAGCTTTATATCTATTTTTTAAATCCGATGAGAAAGTAAAAATCGGTTGATAATCCACTTAGTCAATGGCTTATAAGCGTACAAAAGTACGAAAAACTGGGTTTTCACCAGTAACTCAAGATTTTGGGGGTTTCTGGGAAATTACAAATACATAATCTTGGTCCACTCGACAATACCTACAAGAAAAATAATAGTTTTATAGATGCTTCTTTTTTGTAGCACAGTGTTATTACACGACATTTCAGTTCATCCATCACATATGAAATGTTTCGATGAAATATCTTCAAAATATAAAAACACTGTGTTAAAATTTCATATACGAATATGTGCAAAAGTTATATCTTCGCATTTGTATTTATACATATACTTATGTACGCATGTAAGTTATTGTTATACGACTACTCCAAGACTACAACGAGCATCCACACATACACATTCATATGTATGGCCCCATACTCATGGCTGTCTGTACTGCAACTTTGGTTTTACAACCCCTTGGGGAATTTCTTGAAATTCCCTCATGACATGTGATCTGCCTCTAGCGCGGTGCTGAATGAATGGCGACGATGCGGAGGATGATGATGATGCTGCTGCTTGCTTTTGCTGCGCTGATATGATTTTGATCTAAATCAAATGAGAAACGCTCTGTAACTTTTGATATGATGAAGGCATATGTTGTGCCCGTTGTAAGCAAAACAAGGGAATAACAACTTATTGCACATGTTAATGAATTAATTATTTTTAAATGAAATGTCATTTAAAAGCCGCTTTGATGAAATAAAAATAAATGCCTTTTCAAAGGAGTAACCATAAATTCATTTACAACTGTGAGAAAAGTTTAACGAGGCATCGGAGTAGTAATTTCATGTGAGGCGATCACACACATATACAGTTTGCACTTCTCTCCTGTTTTTTGTTATACGGCGAATAAAGCAGAATTTCAAGATTAAAAAAGACATTGCGGACACCAGAGTGGATCGAAAATGAAGTATTTGTGTCATAAGATTATTTAAAAAAAAGAAACTCTTGTGAGATACAAATATAATATTTTTCTAATTTCAAGAAAATTCCATCTACACAATATCCAATTGAAATCGAGAAAATACGAATTGAAATTGAGAAAATAAAAATTGAAATTCAGAAAAGTAAATTGAAATTGATAAAAATTTTAAAAATGATGAAATCGACATTGAAATTAAGAATATATTACTTGACATTTATAAGTATCGAAAAGTGAAATTGAATATTTAAACTATATTTTCTCAAGATAAAGTTGTATTTTCTCAACAATAAGTGGAAATGGTGAGTTTTATAGAAAATTGCTCAAATCTTATAAAATACTCTTTATTTATTTTATAAACAAATAATGTTTATTAATATAGTTAATAGTTTCAGAAGGACTCTCCAAAAGTTTGGTACTTACTCGACAACAAACATAAAACTTAAAAAATGAACATAAATGAAACTAACTAAAACTTAAAAAATGAACAAAAATAATTAATGGACACGACGGAATTGTGCTATTGATTAAATATTTTGCGCAACGCATTAAACTAGCCAAAAATTCAATTTAGCCGTGATAAATAAAAAAAAACTAAAACAAATGAGCGTTGGCACGGCAGAAGTATTGCTGGGTAACTATACCTGCATATACACATACTTACATATGCAACTCAATGAGATGCTTGTAAGATGGCATGTGTGCTTTATTACTTGGTGCGATTTTGTTTAAACGCAAATTCGGCAAGTGAGTTGTGCTTCTCGTTCGTTTGTGAGAATCATATCCTTATAGAGGCCGGGGTTGATGTTGAAAAGTCGCTGCGAAGCCACTTGAAAAGACTTTCGACATGGTCGAAATCATGAATAAAATAAATTTAAATAAATTTACATTCTATTAAATATAGAAGCAAAATGGTCTTGAGCCAGGACAATATCCCAGTTCAAATCAAATATTGATTACAGACCAAAAAAATGCAAACGAAAAAACTAAAATTAATAAAAAAAAATAAAAAAAAATTAAGATTTGACCATTTTCTGTAAAAATAGAAAATTTATTTTATGATATGAGATAAAAAATATCTCATATCATAAAAAAGTTGAATCTTTTTTCAAAATTACCTTATGGCAAATACACTGTATTTTCGATACAGACTATTAACAATGCCCACAGTCCATATTGCATTTGAACCAGATGATATTTGTCTAAAACTATAGCGGAAAAAGAGTTAAATATAGTTTTTTGTTTTTCATTTCCTCGTCCTCTTGCAGGGAATGGGACTACAAAATTCTCAGGATACAATTTTTCAAAAATTATTTTAAATAGTTTTTTTTGGACCCTAAGGTAAGGATATTGATGTTAAATTAAAGAGGGGAATATCTGTTAAAAATACTTTAAAAATAATACTTCTATCTGTCTTCAGCATTAACTCCCATTTCTATTTTTCCTCTGAAAAAGTAAAATATGAATAAACTGAATAAACTTAGGCGTAAATTTGAAATGGTTGTTAACACTGTTCTAATACCGATATATGGATGAAATTGAAAGTATTTTTAACAGATATCCTCCTCTTTAATTTGACAACATTGTCGTCATGTGGCGTAAAAAAGTATTTATTTTAACTAAAAACGCCAGTTATGGAGGTAATTTGTCTATAGTTTCATCCGATCCGTTGTAAGGTGTAATAAGTAAAAAATGCAAAAGAGACTTTTTAAAAAAATAAAATAAATAAAAGTCGGAAAAAGCGGAGAATTTTTTTTTTCTAATAGGTTAAAGTCTAAACTAAATTATTATTTAAAAAATCAACACTCGTACCACTCCACAGCTATTCAGGAAATATAAGATAATCAATTCCGTCTAAAAATGTATTTTTGAACACTATTTTACTTCAAAAAATAGAGAACAAGATCAATTTATTTTACAGACAATTAATTTTACAAAAAGTTAATTAAAATTAATATTTTTTTGATTTAGAAAAATTCAAAATTCGTATCACTCCTTAGCTACTTAGAAAATATAAAAAAACCGTATAAAAATGAATTTTTGAACAATATTTTACTTCATCCAACTCATGAACGAAACAACAAAATCAATTTATTTTACAAAAAATAATTAAAAATAATATGTTTAAGATTTAGTAAAAAACAAAATTCGTTGCACTCCTCAGCAATTCAGAAAATATAAGATTATTCAGTTCCATCTAAAAAATTATTTTTGAACAATATTTGTCTTCAACAACTCAAGAACGAAGCTACAATATGAATTTATTTTACAAATAATTGATTAAAATTATAATTTTTAAGATTTAGAAAAAAAAAACAAAATTTGTACCATTTCAGCTATTCAGAAAATATAAGAATATTAAATTTCGTCTAAAAATGTATTTTTGAACAATAAGTTCCTTCAAACACTAACGAACGGAATTAAAAAAAAAATATTTTATAAAAAAATAATTGAAAATAATATTTTAAAGATTTGGGGAAAAAATAAAATTCATATTTTTTTAAATTTTTAGAAAATATAAGAATATTCAATTCTGTGTAAAAATTATTTTTGAACGATTTTTTTCTTCACCCAATCACGAAGAAAACTAAAAAACAAAAATAATTTAATTTAATGATTTGAACTGGGATATTGTCCTGGCTCAAGACCATTTTGCTTCTATATTTAATAGAATGCAAATTTATTTTCAAATGGCATGGTCACATTTATTACTTGGCTGCAGACTACCACGATCATGATTTCGACCATGTCAAAAGTCTTTTCAAGTGGCTTCGCAGCGACTTTTCAACATCAAACCCGGCCTCTATAAGGAGATGATTCTCACAAACGAACGAGAATCACAACTCACTTGCCGAATTGGCGTTTAAAAAATCGCACCAAGTAATAAAGCACACAAATTTAATTTAATTTTAATTTATTTTCCAAAAAATTAATATATTCTAAAAATGTATCTAAAAATGTATTCTTGAACAATAAGTTCCCTCAAACACTAACGAACAGAATTACAAAAAAAAATATTTTACAAAAAAATAATTGAAAATAATATTTTAAAGATTTGGGAAAAAAATCGTATTTTTTTAAATTTTTAGAAAATATAAGAATATTCAATTCTGTGTAAAAATTATTTTTGAAAGATTTTTTTCTTCACCCACTCACGAAGAAAACTAAAAAAATATTTTAATTTATTTTCCAAAAAATTAATATATTTAAGATTTAGTACAAATACAAATTTATAACATTCCTCAGCTATTCAAAAAGACAAAAATATTCTATTCCGTTCAAAAATGTATTTTTGAACAACATTTTCCTTCAACTAGTCACGAACGAATATAAAAAAATATTTATTTAAAAAATATATTAAAAATAATATTTTTAAGATTTGGATAAAAACCAAAATAGGTACTATTTTTCAGCTATTGCGAAAATGTAAAAATATACAATTCCGTCTAAAAATGTACGAAAATACGAAATCAATGCATTTTACAAAAAAAAAAAATAATTAAAAATAATATTTTAAAGAATTAGAAAAAACAAAATCCGTACCACTCCTCAGCTATTCAGAAAAGGAGAAAAGATCACCAAAGGGAAAACTGAGTATACAACACATTTACAAACGATCTCTTGTTAAGCTCCAATAAAAAATGTAAAATTGTCGCACGGTGTTACCTTTGAAACGGTATCATTGTTGCCCATGAAACGGAGCACTATTGAGGTCATTTTATTTTTATGTAGGGCGATTCTTCACTAGGTCTTATTTGAATTATGAAAAACAAACACTAAATTTTGATATTTTTCATTTCTTAATTTTAACTAAATTTTTCTGTAGAGTAGATAAAATATATCTCTAGCCAGATCTTTTGCATACTAATTGGATCATATAAAGCTAATGTTAAAGAAACTCTGCCACAAATGGAATGCAAAGAATAAGATCTTAAGTCCGCTAAAAAAGAATTAATTGTAACATAAACTTTAAATTCAAATAGTATTGAATTAATAGAGGCAAATTATTTTTCAAATTACATTTTTAGAATAATAAAAGCAACCCACAATTTATGGCTTACCAAAACGAGCATACACTCGTCCCATATCTTTTTTCCCTGCAACTTTACACAAGAGAGTTTTCTTTTTTTTGCCTTCAAGGACTGTCTTTTTTTTACTTTTCACATTGTTTTGCGGTGTTTTTTCCCTGTCCCCACCATCTGTATTAGAATTTCATAGTTTTATGTATGTAATATAAATCTTAAGTAGTTTTTGTTGTTTGTAACCCCTTCAAGTGTTTTTGTCTTCTTAACGTATTTTTCTTTTTTGTTGAGTCTGGCTGAAGTATATCTTTTTCTCTGTCTTGTTCTCTGCTGAAGTAGACAATCCTTTTTAGTTTTTTCGCTTTTCTTTCTCCTTTTTTATATGTCTTCATATTATTGCCATATATCAAATATCATCCTTACCCCTGGGATGTGGAGTGTGGGGGGAGGGGAATTTTCTGTTTGTACAAAAATACTGAAAGCCTGCCTTGGGGTTATGTTAATGTTACCACAAAAGTTGGAAGGAAATTTTAGTCTACGACACATGACTGAGTCGCTGAGTATTGGCAACATGTCAAGAGCTCCAGACGGGGGTATGGTGGTGGTGATGGCACTCGTATTATTGTGGCAAATGATGTTGTAGTCTTACTTCATAAATATCCAAGGATAGTTATAAATAAAATACTTACGACAGATTCTTATGGCATTTGTAGAAACTATTGGAAACAAATAAACTACGACATGTGTACAGCTGATGATGATGATGAAGATGAATCTATTAAAAAGTTCACAGCGATGTCAGCATTGTCTGTTGTTGGCGCAGACAATGTATGGAAATGTGGAGAAATTTATCGTTGAAAATCCTTTTCATAATCTGACTTTTTTATTCTTGTTTATGCAAATTGGTACAAATAACTATGTACGTATAGACAATTTCAAATGTATTGTTCATGTTTTAGATGTACAACATTTAATGATATTTACAGCAACTAATAAGGAGATGTGTCTCATGGGAATACTCGGAGTTGGATGAAATTGCGTTTCATCACAAAAATAGTTTTTGCTTAGAAACTGAAATGAATTTTGATCTCTTCTACGACGATGCGTTAATTGAATATTTGTAAATCGGGTACGATAAGTAGAACTGATTAGCAAGAAGCGAATCCTGAGCCTCAGTGAAAATTTTCATTAAAAATAGCCAAAGAAGCACTACATAAAATGTATGAAACATGACAAACACAAATCAATGAAAAGTGTCATAAAATTTCCGAACTTTTGTAGTTATATTTCCATATATATTTCATAACATATTCTTTTTATAAAGAAACCTCATTAATTGTATGAAAAAGAAAATTTTAAATATTAATAATTAAATAATTTATATGGGTATTTACATGGGTATCATATGAAAGAGAAGAATATCTGTTAAAAATACTTTAAATATAATGCTTCTATCTGTATGAGTTTAGTATTAACAACAATTGCAAATTTTATTCATCTTTTACTATTTAAGAGGGAAAACTTAAAATGGTTGTTAATGTTAAACTAAACAAGTAATAAGGCGTTAAGCTCGGCCGGGCCGAATCTTATATACCCTCCACCACGGAGTGCATTCCACAGTATTACCAACAGATTAAAGGATGTCGATAGAAGTACAGTACCATATTACGAAAATTGTAATATTTACTATATTTGTTTTCTATTTCAAACTATAATGTATACTTATGCGCACTGCTGTAATTGTGAAAGTGAACATGCCTAAATATTAGGCGATTGTCAGTTGCCATTAGGGAGAAACATTTTCAGATACAGACAAAATGAAAGCATTATTTTGATAAGAAAAGTACAAATTTTAAAGATATCCCCACTCGCCCCATTCTCCGCCCAAATGTACATATTTGGAAAAACCCCTTTTTGTTTCTAGTCTTCATAGTCAGACCACCGAATATATACACAGAATTTCATGATATCAACTTCAGCGGTTTGGAAGGAAATTATATCCCTTAAAATCCCTATATTTTACGTGTTTATGCAATTAGAGGGATGTACACACCGAATTTCGTGATTCTAGCTGTTGTCGTATCATTGGTACCATATTTTATCCATTTTTGTCCCATTTCGCCCGCTAAAACATTTATTTTCTTTGTGGTGCTTCCACACTACAAGAGGAATGTCCGCAACAAATTTCAAATGTATGAAAATCAGAAATATAATTAATAAGTCAAGGCTACCAATATTTTTATACTATGTATATATATAATGGAAATAATACATTAATTCATAAAGTAAATATAAGGCAAAAATCATAAATACCCTAAATATTGGGGGATAGAGGAATGTATATACCCATACTATCTGCGGTCATTTTGTAGGTACCATTTTTATCCCCTTTTTCGCATTTAACTCTTTAAAAGTACGACTATCGAAAATTTCGTCATTCTAGCTGTAGTCTTTTAGTTGGTACCATTTTTATCCCTCTGCTCCCATTGAATCCCTTGAAAGTACGAATTTGGAAAAACGTTTTTTTTTCGTGTCACTCAGTCAGAGGAATGTATACAGCGAATTTCATGTTTCTAGCTGCATCCGTTTGTTTGGTACAATTTTTATCCCCTTTTTCCATTTTACATCCTAAAATTACGAATTTCGAAAATTTCCTTTATTTTATGTGTGTACGCAATCAGAGGAATATATACACCGAATTTCATTATTCTAGGTGCAGCCGTTTGGTTGGTACTATTTTTATCCCTCTATCCCCATTTAACCCCTTAAAAGTACAAATTTAGAAAAAATACTTGTATATTATGTATCTACTCTATTAGAGGTATGTACACGCCAAATTTCGCGTTTCTATCTGTTGTCGTTTGATAGGTACTATTTTTATCCCTTTTCGTCCCATTTCGCCCCTACAAATAAAAATCACTCTATGGTGCCCTTTTATGCTATAAAGGGAATGCAAATTGCAAATATCAAGTAAATACAAGCTATTACGTTCAAAAGACATGCTGAAATACTCTAAATATTAGGGATATTTTCAGTCCTTATGAGGGAAAATGTTTTCCCTCTGGGCCTATTTCGTCCACTTTCAATCCCAACCGATCTACAACCATAAGACACATTTAGGAAAAATTTGAACCTCCTAGCCCATTTCGTTCGGCCGCTATCGTGCTTTCAACAGACAGACAGACAAACAGACGGACATAGCTATATCGTCTAAGAATTTTACCACGACCCAGAATATATATACTTTATGGGGTCTCTGATGAATATTTTAAGGTGTTACAAACGGAATGATAAAGTGAATATACCCCCATCCTGGAGGTGGAGGGTATAAAAAGATAGAGGCATGATATTTTTAGTATTTTTAACAGACATTCTTCCATTTCTTTTGATACCCAAATAAATAAGGGCATGTGTCTCAACACAATATTTGTGGATAAATTGAGAAAAAGATTTATTCCGATTTTTTTTGTTGCAACAAATTCTAATGAACAAATTATATATATATTAGGCTGGGTCGCGGTCCATTCAAATGGAAAAACATTTTCCACTCACCCCACGAAAAAAAGTTTGGATTGTTTAATGATGATTTAGAAAATAGTTCGTTCTTAAATCAAGCCGTCTGTGAGCTAATCGCTCCAGAAAATACCCATAAAAATCGTTATTTTCCCTTGTAATGATGCATCTTTTTTTGTCAATTTTTTTCCGAAATAATAAACCCTTGAAAGCACTTTAAGTATAAATTTTGATTATTGTATTATTGGTCGAATTATTGGACCTCTATAGTAATTTTTTGTTTTTTTCATAGTGAAAACTGAAAAATATTTCGTATTTGGCGGCAAGGTAATACCTTTTGAATGATGCCTAAATGATGAAAATCTGGAAAATGACGCCGCAGCGCTCATTTTTGTAAAAAGTGTTTTTTTTCCTTTATTAAATTATTTTACAAACACGGAGTCAGTGTCTTCATTTTTCTTCCGATATTCATCATTTAGGCATCATTCTATTGGTTTTTCATAACACCTCATATAAAACGTTTCCAAAAAATACGAGTTTTTAGCTTTCAGCTTGTAAAACCACAAAGAAATGATATAAACGTCCAATAATAAAACCAATGAGTTATTCTAAGATAAAAATAATAAAAATTTACAACAATAATATTGGACAAAAATGCAACATAAAAAAATATACGAGGAAAACGTAATTTTTATAGGAAAAAATAGCCAAAACCCTTTACAAATTGGATAAAAAATATTTACTACTACATTTTAATTGGTGGCATCTTTAAGAAGACAATAAGGCCTATTTGTAGAAAATCTAGGACATTTGTATGATTAACATTTATTGTGCTTCTATTTATCTTTCTATTATAGGGGTGAAATAAACCCATGTAGTTTAAACAAATCGGGAATTGATATAATTTAATTAATGTACTTCATTGCGTATGATTAATAATAATTGTGACATATTTCACCAATTTTCAATAGTTTTTGCGGTGGTTAAGAAGTTATCGAGATGTAAGAAATATTTTCAATAAACGGCTTAAAAATTACATTTTTTCTGTGTATAGATGCAGATGTATATCATCCGATTCAAGACTAAGGGCTTTTTTAAAAAATAATATTTTTTATGAATTACACATAGGGTTGGCATTTTCCCGTACATTTTACTTCCCGGGAAACGGGAATTATTTTTTCAATTTTCCGGGATCCCGGGACAGCACGGGAAATCATCAATATATCGTTTACCATGAATTAAGTTTATTTTTTTAATTTTTTTTTTTAAATTCGGCAAATGCGCTGTGCTTCTCATTCGTTTGTGAAAATCATTTACTTAAAGAGGCCGGGTATGTTGTTGAAAAGTTTCTGCGAAGCCATCTGGCGAAACCTTTCACAGGGTGGAAATCATGATAGTTGTAGTCTGCCGCCAAATAATAAATGTTAGCATGTCATTTGTAAATAAATTTTAAATATTGATAGTCTTTAGTCAGAAGAGATTCCCACTTCAGTAAAATAAAAATGTTTTTCACAACGAACCTGTTACAGAATTCAACTCAAACATCACTTCTGTTCAAGTTTTAAAATTAATTAAATGTTTTCAGTCAAAATTTGAAAGTGTATATTTGAATTAAAAGCAGACATTGCATTTATGACGTCATCAGATATTTGTTATTTAATTGGAAAAAGTGTACGCGACGGATAACGATCGTTCACATTCAACAGATGTAGTTAGTAGAGCATTAAATAAAATGTTTAAGTTGTCTGTTCTTTGTCCTGGCGCTTTGGAAACTATAAATTCTTTTTTAAACAGCTATCTTGACTTTTTTAATACAATATTTTTACTTGCGTTTTCTATAGCATTGTTTAAAATATTTTCAAAGGACTGACCACATTTATTTTGGGCGTTCCATTTTCTGCGTTTTTTAAATTTTTCATATGGAGTTTGGGTGTATATCCGAACGTATCTGTCATCGAACTGCAATATTTGACATACCAAATTAAAATCGATTTGAGCTAAATTATTGTACAAAATTTTTATTGTGGAAATGATGGAAAAAATATGCGAATAAATATGTTAAAATTTCTACCGAATTCCCGCGGGATTCCCGTACGAATTTCCCGGGACACGGGAAATGAAAAATATGTGAATTCCCGGGAATTTTCCCGCGGGAAATCCCGGGTTGCAAACCCTAATTACACAGTCCAAAAAATTAAGACTTTTTGATCGAGCGAATGAATATGAGCGAAATAGGATAAATGTTGATGTAAAAATGTTAAATGTTATAAATTGCGAAAAGTGTTTTTGCCCGTGTAACCTTCGACCAAAAATGAAATCTTTGACCCACTGTAGCCCAGCTGGGCTATAAGTTTATTCTGCAAAAATGGTCTAATCAACATGCTCTTTCAGAATTATAGGGTCGCTACTCTGTTCCAAGAAAAAATGCTTTCGAACAGTGTTATTAAGTCATTGCAAAAATTAGCCGTCCTAAATCGAATATGTTTTTTCTTTCACTGTACTGCAGTGCAATCCCACTGAAAACAACAAACCAAACATTTAATCACAAATGTGTTTAGAATGCGCATGGATTGTATGCATGACATAGAAATTTATGATATTATTCGCTGAATAATAAACGTGAAAAGAAGGAAAAAACAAACAAATAAGCAAAAACCAACGATTTGAAATTGGTTTTAAATGACTTTCCAGGTCAAGAAACAAATACAATCGAGAGAGGCAGGCAAGGCAGCGCCAAAACCGAAAAAAAAAACACAGAAAGCGAACAATCACCGAAAGAAAAGAAACAAACAAACAAACAACCAACGAAGTGGATGGATGGAGGCAAACATTCAAACCAGAAATAAACATAAATCAAACATAAAAACTCCACTCGAGCGCAGCAGCAACAGCCAAGCAGCCAGGCGGACGCACGGACGGACGGACTACCAAAATGAATGTGTAGTAGCACGAGCAATAAAAGCAAAGCAACATCAACGAAAAAGATACATCTGTAGTCTGGATGTAGGAAGCATAGAAGAGAAATCTTAAGAATGCGGAATAGCATTTCGACCAAAACTGCATAACTCACACAACAAATAAGAAACAACGGCACAGCAATTGCTGCATAAAAAACGGTAATAACTGAAGACTGAAGAAAAAGCAATATATAGGATGACTTTAAAAAAGTTCTAACCAAAAAATCACACAAGAAACGGTTGAGCCGAATCTTTGTTACCCTTTTTCGAGGAGTGAGATTCACAAGTATTGCAATAGGATGGGCTTTTATTGAGGCGTTTGTAGGCTCACATATGACGTGGTTGCCAATGATATATCCTAAATTAAAAATCGGCGACATGTAAAACACCCAAAAATGACAAAATGGGAGAAATTAATGGGCGAAAAATGGGTAAAAAAAATGAAAATTGTCCAAAATGAAAAATCACATTACGGCGACATAAAAAATCGCTCAAAAAAAACAAAAATTGGCCCAAAACGAAAATTAAACTACTCTCAAAAATATATGAAAAATTGCAGAATTCAAAAATTAAAAACCGCTCAACAAGTGAGTCATTTTTCATCTGAAAAATTGCCAAAAAAAATGGTAAATTGTCATCTTAAAAATCGTCAAAAAAAGGGTAATTTTACATCTGAAAAATCGCCTAAAAAATTTTATCGCCAGTAATTTGAAATATGAAAAATCGGCCAAATCAAAAAAATGGGTAAACAATAAAAATTATCCAAAATGAAAATCAAATTATAGCGATATGAAAAATCGCCCAAAACAAAATGTGTTCCATAAACTGAAAAATTACCCAAAACGGAAAATTACTCCCAAAAATAAATGAAAAATCACACAAATCAAATATTAAAAATCGTCCAAAAATGGGTCATTTTTCATCTGAAAAATCTCACAAAAAAATGGTCGGTTTTCATCTGAAAAATCGCCCAAAAATTTCTGTAACTTTAAATATGAAAAATCGGATGGAATTAAAGATTTTCTACCGGTCGAAGGCTATCCACATACGGTGAATTAAAAATAAATGACAAATCGCAGAAATCAAAAATTAAAAATTGTCCAAAAAATTGGGCAATTTTTCATGTGAAAAATCGCAAAAAAAATTTAGTAATTTTTAATATGAAAAATCGCCCAAAAATATATCATCTGAGGTATTTCGATACGATGTGATAGCCAATGAAGTACCCTAAATAAAAAATCGCCCAAAAAGTAATAAAGAATATGGCAAAAAAATAATAAAAAGTATCCAAAATGAAAAATCAAATTAAGGCGATTCGAAAAATTCGAACAAATCGCCCAAAACAAAAATAAAAATGAAAAATGTCCCAAAACAAAAAATGAAACTACTATTAAAAATCGCCCAAAAAATGGGTCATTTTTCATATGAAAAATCGCCAAAAACAAATTTGAGTAATTGTTAATATGAAACATTTTCCAAAAAATTCAGTAATTTTAAATATGGACCATCGGCAAAAAAAAAAATTTAATCTGAAAAATCGCAAAAAAAAGGTCAGTGATTTAAATATGAAAAATCACAAAAAAATCATCTGAGATATGCCTTCGCCCTGCAAAATGGGTAATTTTTCATCTGAAAAATTTTCCAAAAATTTCAGTAATTTTAAGGTGGTTTTAAGGCTGAGGTGTGTTCATAGCCTTCGGCCGGAATTAAAGATTTTCTCCCGTTCGAAAGCTATCCACATACGATGTGAAAGCTAATGATGTACACTCAATAAAAGTCGGCGGCATGCAAAAATGGACAACAAATTAAAAATGAAATTTTGTCGACGAGAAATATCGCCCAATGAAAAATGGCTCAAAAAATAAATGAAAAATCGCCCAAAACTAAAATTGGCCCAAAAAAATAAAAAAAAATCAAAATCGGAAAATTAAATTACACGCAAAAATAAATGAAAAATCACACACATCAAATCAAAAATTAAAAGTCGGCCAAAAAATTGGGACATTTTTCATATGAAAAATTTGAGTGATTTTTAATGTGAAAAATCACCCAAAAAATCGGAGGTATGTCCATAGCCTTCGGCCGGGAGAAACTCATCCCTATCCGCATAGGATGTGATAGGCAATTATGTACCCTTGATAAAAAAATACAAAAAATAATGAAAAAAGGTCCAAATCAAAATATGGGCAAAAAATTCAAAATGAAATTATGACAACATAAAAAATAGCCCAAAAATGTAAAATGGCCCAAATTTAATTTTAAATATGAAAAATGGCTCAAATATATGTAATCTGAAGTATGTTCATGCAAAATCGCCCAAAAACTAATGAAAAATGGCAACAAAAAAATAAAAAGGACCCAAAAAGAAAAAAACGAAATTATGGCCACATGAAAAATCACCCAAAAATTAAATGAAAGTAAACGGAAAATGAGATTACGTCCAAAATTATATGAAATCACACAAATCAAAAATTAAAAATCGCCCAAAAAATTGGGTAATTTTTAATATGAAAAATCGCCCAAAAATTAATCATCTGGGATTAAAGATTTTCTCCTCTGGGATATGCCCAAAGCTGGCCGCCCTAAGTAAATGTTGTCAAAGTTAACAGCCTTCGGCCGGGCTTAAAAATGTTCTTCTCTGGAGTATGTCCAAAAGCGGATACGCAGAGTAAATTATTTTCTACAGCACAAAGTGGTTCAGAATCAAAATCGACCAAAATTCAATAACTTTTGTTAATTTTTGACTTCTGTAAAAAATTGAAACTATGCAAGGTCCCAAGGATTATTTTGAGATAATAAAATTGAAAATCGAATATTTTTTAGAAATTAGGCCAAAGTGAACTACCTTTTTATTTTAAAGAAAAGTAAAATTTTTATTTTTTTTTGGTTTTATATTATTTTAATGTTATTTTATGTATTTGTTCAAAAGAAAAAAATGTATTACTTATTTTTACCTTCTACAGATTTTGAAAATTGAAGACGGGACATACCGTACAACAACAACCTTTGCATTGTTGCGAGCGATGCGATGCACATGCACATGCATAACACTGAATTGGCAAAGTGGGATTTTTAGTGTGTCGACTTAGTTCGGTGGAAATGTTTTGTTTATCAGCGCTTCTAATTTGTCGTATGTGACCGCTGGTACTAATATGAACCCTGATTTAAGTCAAAGACATACATTCGTTGCGAATGTTCTGACGAGATGGGGTAGCGCCCATCGAAACTGCGCAGTCAACTTTTAGCTGCAACAATAAAGGTCTCACTTTGCCTTTTTGCTAATTTTGGGTTCTGCTGAAGACTTCAGCACAACCTTTGGTCATAAACCAAAATAAATGACAACACAAATGGAAAAAAAAAACTTTTTTCGACTTTGTCGAACAGTTTCTATCACATTTTAAGAGATTTTGCTCTCGAATTTGCTTTATTAGAAATTGTGGTTTCTTAACTTTATTAAGATGCCAAAAAAGCATTTTTGTAATAAATATTAAAAAAACCTTTTTGAAAAATTTGTTCACTTTGGACATAACTTTTTTCCTATCATAGCCTTTGAAGAGTAAAATACATAAAGAGTGATTTTTTTGAGGTTAGGATTTCATGCATTAGTATTTGACAGATCACGTGGGATTTCAGACATGGTGTCAAAGAGAAAGATGCTCAGTATGCTTTGACATTTCATCATGAATCGTCTTACAAACGAACAACGCTTGCAAATTATTGAATTTTATTATCAAAATGCGTGCTCTGTTAAGAAAGTTCATTGCGCGCTTCAATTTTATGGTCAGTTTAATCGACCCACTGAAGCGGCTATTCGGGCTATTGTGACTAAATTTCGCACCAAATTTACATTGTTGGACATTAAACCACCAACACGCTTTCGTAGAGTTCGAACTGAAGAAAATATCGCAGCTGTATCGGCCAGTGTTAATGATGACCATCAATTATCGATTCGTCGCCGTTCGCAGCAATTGGGCCTCTGTTACTCAAAAACGTGGAAATGCCAAAATTGGACTTTCCGAATGGACCACCTAAGACGCAGCCGCGGTCAACATTTAAATGAAATTATCTTCAAAAAGTAAATGTCATGGACCAATCTAACGTTTCAAATAAAGAACCGATGAGATTTTGCAAATTTTATGCGTTTTTTAAAAAAAAAAAGTTATCAAGCTCTTAAAAAATCACCCTTTATTTAGAAAGGTTGTATGTTGGAGCGTTCCCCGTTTTTTTTTCAGGGTAACTTTTGTCTGCCCGAAATTGCAGCCTTTGATGATAGGATACATTTAGTGCAAAATGTCTTATTTTGTAATTCTAAATTACTCAGTTATATCTTATATTATTTTTGAAAAGGTTTTGTGCGTTGACACATTTTTTGTATAGTTTTCTTGGGACATGTTTCAAAATTTTTTGAGTGATTTTTCGTGGCCCCTACAAAATCATATCTGAGGCAGATTTGCAGAAAATTAAAAACATTTTGATAAACTTCATAGAACCTCCATTTTATGTTGTAGGGTATACAAAATATGAAACTGTATTCAAAACACACACACAAAAAGAGTTAAGAAAAAACTTTCTGATTTGAGTAGGATGAGGCAGTGATGACGCTGCTGTTCCACGCACATGACGATGACGATGATGAAGATCATGGTATTGCTTGCAACGAGGATAATGATGTTCCACATGACGCTCCTGATGTCTTTTGGTAGAAGGCAGCGAGGCAGGCAGACAGCAGCCGTTTGTATGCATACCTGACGTGTCAGAGATAGTGTTGCATTAACAACAGACAATTATAAATCCTACATGCTGCAGCAACAGCAACAAAAGCAGCAAATACAACACATAAATTCACTAGACAATCGCTTTTATTAGGTTTGCAAATTGTTTTTAGCCATTTCGTTTGTTTATTTGCATTGCGATGGCTTTTTTATGGTCATGCATAATATTTTCTCGTTAAGAAAACTAATGCCACTCTCTTGACGGGAACTGCAGAGTTTTTCATTATTTTTTTGGGTTCTTTTGAAAATATTATCCATTTGCAACAGATGGAGTTTAAGTTTCGGAGGGGAACAAATATTTTGCGTAGGTCGTGCAAGATGATGAACGCACTCTCCACACGAGTACACCCAAAGAAATAGTTCGTTTAAATCTATTGGTAACGATTTCAACTATCATAATATATAGAATACTTTTTGGTGAAAAGAATGCGGAAACGTTAATCTCAAATAAGAGTAAGAGTTCAGCGGACTTAAGGCATCAGTAAATCTAACATTTCACAATTTTAAATTAAATTAAATTGTGGCAAATGGCCGGAATATGATCTGTTTAACCTGTTAATTAATTCCATCATTATTTGTGGAATTTAACATCTATAACTCTCTATGGGGGATATGATGAAAATGGGCGGTTACTTAAATTTAAATAGTTTTATTATTTTTCCTAAAGATTGCCAGCCATTTTTCTTCCAGTCTTGTGACCCGCACTAAACGTCAAGCAGTCGAAACGAGCACAAACAGCCTAAAGTCACGATTGACGGCAAACAACAGTCACACAACAACAGCAACAGCAACACATTTGCTATAAATTATATTTGCCAAAACGCCCCCCTCGGGCAGGGTAAGACCAGGGCACACGTCGTCCAGATTCATTGCAACTCCTCTAAAAGAGATTCCTTCCTCTCTAATGAGTTTGTTTTCACACTTCAACACGGTGGGGTTTGCTTTGGCTTTGGCACTTGCATGTATGCTGGCTGGCTGACTGGCTGGGTTAGTTGGTCGGTTGGCCTGGACTGGTCTGGCTTTTCCGAAATGAACCGAATTGTGTGCTGGTGGAGGAAAAAAACAAATGTGTGTGTGTACCAAAAGAATGTGTACTTGAAGTTTTACGACTAGCATATGTATCTGCCAGCTGTCAGCTACACCAGATACGCAGTGCGGAGGAAAAACCATCAGCAACACCAGCGACATTCATTTGTTCATTCATTCAGTCGACGTCTGGAGCTATTCATTCGTTCAGCCTTCCATCCGTTCATTTTCATTTATTTAGTCAGTCAAGGACGTTGTTTACTGCTCATTCCCATTCTATGGATTCTGGCGGTCGTTGGTTGGTTGTTATTCGTGGCAAGATATTGTTGCTGCTGCTTTGTTTTCGGTTTTTAAAATTTATTTGAATTTTTATGACTTTCTACAAAGTTCTTGGTTAGTTGTTTGTTAATGTTGTCAAGTATGTTTTTTTTTTATTTTCGAAATACAAAAAGGTGTTGCATGCCATAGACCACAAAATTATGTTGTTTTTCGCATGTTAACAACGCTAATATTGCTTGATTATACGAGTAATAATTAAATGTGATTTTATGGTTTAACTTTTAACTGAAATATGTTTGCTAAGTTAACAGAAATAACAAATGACATATAATATGGATAGAGAAGATTTAACCAAAGGAGCTATAGGAATGATCAATGGTATACAAATTTAATTTTTGCATGGGAGACCCCTTAAGGATTGCGGATAGGGGGCAATTATATTTGGGGAAAATGTTGAGAAGGGATAATTAATGGGGGTCAGTCTTACATGTCTCCCCTCTAGGGTGACTCAGGGGCAGTTTTGGACATTTCTTTCATAAAAAAATTAAAAAAATATAAAAAATTATGGCGAACATCTTAAGGGTTGCAGATAGAGGGTAGGTATGTTCTGAGAAAATGTGGGAGCTGAAAAAAGGGTACTCATTGGGGCACTTAGAGCGGTGGTAGAAAATATTATAAAAAATATTATAAAAATAGCCCCTTAAGGATTGGAGATAGTGGACAGTTATGTTTGGGGAAAATGTTGGGTAGAGGAAATTAATGGTGACCAGTCTTACATACATGCCCTCTAGGGGTGACTCGGGGGATGTTTTGGGCACCTTTTTTCATAAAAAATATTTAAAAAATAAAAAATGTATGGGGACCCCCTTAAGAGTTGAAGATAGATGTTAGGTCATGTCCCAGATATTGAAAATGCCATTTTCGAATTTCGAAAAAACTGAATTGTGCTAGGTTTGTGCCCAATTGTGCCGTAAAAAGTTTTTCGAAAAATTGAAAAAATCGCTGGGATTGCCATTTCGTTTTTTGCCAAAACAAAAGTTGTGCTGGATTGTGCTAGCGGAGTACATAATTGAGCCGTTTTTAAAAAAGTTCTATCTCAATCCGTTTTCGAAAAAATCGCTATTTTCGAAAAAATCCTAGAATTGCCATTTTGTTTTTTCGCAAAAACAAAAGTTGTGCTGAATTGTGCTAGATTTGTGCCCAATTGTGCCGCAAAAAGTTTTTTGAAAAATTGAAAAAATCGCTGGGATTGCCATTTCGTTTTTTGCCAAAACAAAAGTTGTGCTGGATTGTGCTAGCGGAGTACATAATTGAGCCGTTTTTAAAAAAGTTCTATCTCAATCCGTTTTCGAAAAAATCGCTATTTTCGAAAAAATCCTAGAATTGCCATTTTGTTTTTTCGCAAAAACAAAAGTTGTGCTGAATTGTGCTAGATTTGTGCCCAATTGTGCCGCAAAAAGTTTTTTGAAAAAAATAAAAATTGACAGAGATACAGCGAAAAAACTTTTGGCAACAAAAATCGCTGAAATTTTTAATTGTAGGTTTTTTGGGCAGCAAAAGTTGTGCTAGGTTCTTCTGGAGGAGGGTGTTATTGTGCCGTTTAAAGCTAAGTTCTATCTCAAACCGTTTTCGAGAATATCGCTAATTAAAATTTTGGCGATTTTTCAAAAAAATTCTCTAATTTTGTTAAAATCGCGATTTTTGCAAATCCAAAAACTGTGCTGAATTGTGCTCGCATAGCACAATTTTTTCGTGATACATCAAAAAAATAAAAATTGACAGCGATACAGCGAAAAAACTTTTGGCAAAAAAAATCGCTGAAATTTTCATTGTAGGTTTTTTGGGCAGCAAAAGTTGTGCTAGGTTCTTCTGGAGGAGGCTGTTATTGTGCCGTTTAAAGCTAAGTTCTATCTCAAACCGTTTTCGAGAATATCGCTAATTAAAATTTTGGCGATTTTTCAAAAAAATTCTCTAATTTTGTTAAAATCGCGATTTTTGCAAATCAAAAAACTGTGCTGAATTGTGCTCGCATAGCACAATTTTTTCGTGATACATCAAAAAGTGCTCATTTCAATGGTTCATAAAAATAATCGCCATTTTAACTTTTTTAGCCATTTTCCATATAACTTTGCAAAAAACGCGAATTTCAAAAATCCAAAAGTTGTGTTGGATTGTGCTCGCCTAGCACAATTTTGCTATCATATTCCAAAAAGCGCCAACTTTTTGTAAAAGTCGCAAAAACGCCAAAAATTCTAGAATTGCCATTTTGTTTTTTCGCAAAAACAAATGTTGTGCTGGATTGTCCTAGCCGCGTAGACAACTGTGCCGTTTCAAGCTAAGTTCTATCTCAAACCGTTTTCTAGAAAATCACTACTTAAAATGTTGGCATTTGACAGCACTAGGGTCCTACTTGGGGTAGTTAGAGCGGTGGGAGAAAATTTTATTTTTTTAATAGTTTTTGTATGGCATATATGTTTGGAAAATTAATGGGGTTTGGTCTTACATTTAACCCAGCTAGGTGTGACCCGGGAGCAGTATTGGGCCTTCCTTCCATAAAAAAATTATATAAAATAAAACAAATGTATGGGGAACACCTTAAAGTTTGCAGATAGACGGTAGGTATGTTCTGAGAAAAAAACCGCTAGGGTCCTCCTTGGGACAGTTAGAGCGGTGGGAGAATATTTTATTTTTTAATAGTTTTTCTATGGCAGCCCCCTTAAGGAGTCGGGATAGGAGGTAAGTGTGTTGGAATAAATGTTGCGGAGGGAAAATTAATAGGGGTTGGCCTTACATTTAACCCAGCTAGGAGTGACTCGGGAGCCGTATCGGGCCTTCCTTCCATGAGAAAAAAATATATATAAAATAAAAGAAATGTATGGGGATCACCTTAAGGTTTGCAGATAGAGGGTAGGTATGTTCTGAGAAAATATTGAGGGTGAAAAAATATTGGGGGTTGGTTATACATACATTTGACACCGCTAGGGTCCTCCATGGGGCAGTTAGAGCCGTGGGAGAACATTTTATTTTTTTAATAGTTTTTGTATGGCAGACCCCTTAAGGAGTCGGGCTAGGGGGTAAGTGTGTTTGGAAAAAATGTTGCGGAGGGAAAATTAATGGGGGTTGGTCTTACAGTTAACCCAGCTAGGGGCGACTCCGGAGCGGTTTAGGGCCTTACTGCCACAACAAAACAAAAAATAGAAAAAATAAAACGTTTATATGGGGACCACATTAAGGGTAGAAGATAGAGGGCAGATATATTCTGAGAAAATATTGGGGCTGAAAAAATATTCGGGGTCGGTCATGCATTTGACTACACTAGGGGGCAGTTAGAGCGGTGGGAGCAAATTTTATAAAAATAATTTTTTATATGGGAGCCCCCTTAAGGAGTGGGGATATGAGGTACGCGTGTTCGGATAAAATATGGAGGGAAAATTAATGGAGGTTGCTCTTACACTTAACACAGCTAGGGCCGACTCCGTGGAGGTTTTGGGCCTTACGGTAATACGAAAAATTATAAAAATAAAAAAGTTTGTATGGGGACCACCTTAAGGTTTGAAGCTACCTCCTATCTTCAATATGTTCAGAGAAAATATTGGTACTGAAAAAATATTGGGAGTCGGTCATACATTTGACTCCACTAGCGGCGTCATTGGACCAGTAAGAGCGATGGGAGCAAATTTCATAAAAAATAGTTTTTGTAAGAGAGCCCCCCTAAGGAGTGGGGGTAGGAGGTATGCATGTTCGGAAAAAATAGTGGGGAGGGAAAATTAATGGAGGTTAGTCTTTTATTTAACTCAGATAAGGTGGTCCCCATAAAAAAGTTTTTATGGGACCACCTTAAGGTTTGAAAATAGGAGGTAGGTATGTTCAGAGAAAATGTGGGGGTTCACAAAAAATTGGGGGTTGGTAATACATTTGAATCCACTAGGGGCCCTCTTGGGCCAGTTATAGGGATGGGAGCATATTTTATAAAAAATATGGGAGCCCCCTTAAGGAGTGGGGATAGAGGGTAAGTGTGATATTGTGGAGGAAAAATTAATGGAGTTTGGTTGGTCTTTCATTTAACCCAACAAGGGACGACTCCGAGACAGTTTTGGGGCTTTTTGCGTATTTTTACCTCTTTTCCCTCACCTTTGGCTCATATGAGCCCTCTTATACTCACCCCACCACCCTCACTTTTTTGGCTCAAGCATTTTTTTTCGCAAACCTCACAAAATTAGGGGTTCTAGTATATCCAAATCGAAAAGTCGTTCACTATCCCACCCCTACTGTCCACCGTTTTTTTTTTAATTTCGAGGTTTTGACAATTAAACAATTTCTGAAGCAGCCACTGGCTGTTGTTTAGGTTTGTAGCTTGCTACGACCTCAACTTTTCCCGAAGTTAAATAAAAAACTGATCACAATAAATCTGTTGATATTGCTTTTTAATGGCCTTTTAAACTTCCATTAAAATAATGCTACATAAGGGCTATCCAAATAGAATTTGTTTTTCTATTAATCGCACTACCAAAGACTGCCTTGTCTTTATTCAAATAGCACCTTTTGCCATGCCATTCACTTTCGTAGCGTTTCTCTTTTGTTTACCGCCACAACCAAGAAGTAATTTAATATGTTTATTTATTATCTGCCTTGGAACGTTGAGATAATAATTTTATGCCACTCTCTGGGTGTACGTAATATGTAATTACAAACTACTGTGTACCATGTACTGGTGTATGTTGTTGTTGAATGTTGTATGTTGTAATATTTACCAAACAGCGACAGCGGCCAGCCGGCAACCACCACCACCGTGTCGTTGTCGTCATCATCATCGCCGCCGCCGTCGTCGTCGTTGTGATCATCTGTTTATTCATAATATGACCTAATTTGATATTAATTGTGTAATTAAATGCCAAAAGCATTACGAACATTAAATGGAAATGTATACAACGAGACCAGAAATTATGTCTGAGTTTCCTCTTTTGTGAATTGTGAATGCTACGACGCTACGCATACTTGATGGCAGACTTCAAACGTGAAAACAGTATCGGTCGGTAGTGTTTTTATTTCAAAAAAATGTGGCAGACATAAAATGAAAAATATACAGAATGTAGCCGATGCTACATACAGGTACTACATATGCAAGTATCAACATTAATGTGCCTGTAAAACATGATGTTGCGCATGCGATGTTTATCTCTTGAAAATGGCATTGTTGTCCAGCATAATATTTGAGTTTCTGAAAATGTGAATATGAAACTCTCTGATCACTTTATTTAAAATTTAAAAAGTAATTAGTGATATACAGTGAAACACGTCATACCTACAAACAAAAACAACAAGCTGCAAATCAACGGAAAATGTGCTGGGAAAAACATAAAATATTTATGGATAATTTTTCTGTACATATTAATTTTTCCCTTGAAGCCAGAGCGCATAAAATAAGAGGAATAAATATTTAAAAAATAAGAGAAATGATTCCGAAAAAAATATATTTTTTGTGTAGTTCGCACTTTAGTTATTTAAATTAATATGGCTGTTTTTCTTTAAGAGGAATAAATATTTAAAAAATAAGAGAAATGATTCCGAAAAAATATATTTTTTGAGTAGTTCGCACTTTAGTTATTTAAATTAATATGGCTGTTTTTCTTTAAGACTGGATAACTAATCTGCGATAACAAAAATCTAAATAAAATGTTAAAATTTCACTCAAAATAAAAAATTATTTTTTAAAATTGTCGCCAAAAGCAATATCAATATGTGTGTGAAAACAAATTTTGAAAAAAATAATTTTGTGTTAAAAATTTTTGACTTAGCCTGGATAATTATCCAGTGTAAGTGAAAATGTGGTCCAATAACGACACAAAATATTTTTCTGAAAATTTCTTTTGCTATATATATCTCGAGCTTCGTAGATCCAACCAGATTATATTGTAGATGTCGACAATGTGAAAAAATATTTTTTTTATTTGATTTGAACTGGGATATTGTCCTGGCTCAAGACCATTTTGCATCTATATTTAATAGAATGCAAATTTATTTACAAATGGCAAAAAATTAAATTTTTTAAAGAAAAACAGCCCTAATATTTTTGAAGATAACACTGTGCGACAGTGCAAAAACTCTGGGAGGTGATATTTATTTGTAGGTATGCTCGAGTAGAACAAGAAACTGTGTTTAAAATTTGGCAGACTCTCACAAAATCTTGAGCTACGGGTAAAAACAGGGTTTTCGTACCGTTGCTACAAAAAATGTCACGCCCCTAAGTGACCCCAAAAAACAAGAAAACGAAGTCTAAACTTGGAGCTCAAACCCATGGGAAGGGAACCGAAAAATGGAACGCCCAATTAAATACAAGTGTGGGTACTCTAAGGAAGTTGACATATATATTTGTGGAGCCAATTGACCCCTAGAGTACCGAAAAATGGGGATCCGAACCAAAATTTAAGTGTGGGTGCTCAAATTAGAGGAAATTTTGTATAGGTGCAAAATATGTAAAGAAGCAAGTAAGTAAGTTTCAGTCGATTAAACTAACTTATTTATATATACCCTCACTCTCAGAATCAAAATTTCAAGAATTTGTTTGGGATTTTTAAGAACTTTATTTTGTATTTTTTAAGAACTCTTATATTATTTATACAAGTGTGGGTACGCTAAGGAAGTTGACATATATATTTCTGGACCCAATTGACCCCTAGAGTACCGAAAAATTGGGAGCCGAACCAAAATTTAAGTGTGGGTACTCAAATTAGAGGAAATTTTGTATAGATGCCAAATATGTAAAAAAAGCAAGTAAGTAAGTTTCAGTCGATTAAACCAACTTATTTATATATACCCTCACTCTCAAAATCAAAATTTCAAGAATTTGTTTGGGATTTTTAAGAACTTTATTTTGTATTTTTTAAGAACTCTTATATTATTTACCATTATTTATTTACCATTTATTTATTTAAATTGCAACTGATTTCAACTACCCGTATGAGAAATATGCCACTTTTATTTCAGTCATATTTTATGCCAATTTGTGCGGGAGGTACTAAAGGGTGATTTTTCAAAAGCTATAGGAAAGTTTTTCAAAAAAACAAATAACATTCAGAAAAATGCATGAAATCTTTATTTGAATCGATAGTACGATCCATATAATTTAATGTTTGAAGATTATTTCATTCAAATGTTGACCTTGACTGCGCCTCAAATGGTCCATCTGCTTAGTCGAATTTTGGCATACTCTTTCCAACATTTCGGCCGGTATCTCACGAATAAATGCTTCAATGTTGTCTTCCAATGCGTCAATTGAAGCGGGCTTGTCTGTATAGACATGAGCTTTAACATAGCCCCACAAAAATAGTCTAAAGGCGCTAAATCGCACGATCTAGGCCGCCAATTGACCGGTCCCAAACGTGAAATAAAATGTTCACCGAACTCGCCTCTCAATAAGTACATTGTAGTTGTCCGGTACACCAACCAGACGGACGGACATGGCTCAAACAACTTAAAAAGTCATGAAACGGATTTGGTCTAAACATGCTAAGGATCTTAGGTCACTCCTTCAACACTTTTTTCTGTCCCAAATGATATATAACTAGAATGATATGGGTGTCATCGATATGGCTTCAATTTAAAATAATCTAAAATTTTACATATATAAACTTTTAGGTCTTATGTAATATATTAGTCATAAAATTTTCAATGTCTCACTCTCGTATAATTAATCGATCATATTTTTAATAGAAAAAATTATAATCTTTCTTTTAAATTACAAGGCTAATTCAGTAAAAGTAATTTCCACTTAGAATTAAGAACTTTATGTAATATATATAGAAGGGAATGATGCCTCTGTGGAGCTTCAAAGATACAATAGAGAAACAAAATCAACAAGATTATTTTAAACTTTAATTTATATGGTACTTCAAAAACAAACTTCCCCCAAAGTAGGCATACAAAATCCTTAATACAAAAAGTTTTCTATTTCAAACAAATTCGACTAAAACAAAATCAAAAATCTCTTGTAATATTAATGAATTAATAGCCCCTTGTAAGCACTTTAAATAAAACAAATAAAAAAGGCGTTAAGTTCGGCCGGGCCGAACTTTATATACCCTCCACCATGGATTGCATTCCACAGAGGCTGTAGATTTTCGTAGAAGTGCAGTAATATTAGTGGAAAATATATTTTTTTGAATATATCCAAACCAAATACAAGATACGTTTACATATCGATATAATACTTCAAGGCAATTCAAAAACTGAATTATCTTATATTTATATCTTAATTAAATTAAATATCTAAATTATCTTATATCTTATATTTCACAAAATTAGATACCATAAATATTGGTTGATAGTGGGTGTTACAATTTGTTGTATTACCATTCTATTTTAATTCCAAAAGATAAAATTTTTAAAATCCATTATCTCACGTACATAGGGCAAAATAACTTCATTGCATGATTCAACCAATTTCTGCTGTAAAAGTAAGAAGTACGATTTTACAAAAATCTTTTTATATTGCGTGTCTATGCAGTCAGAGGAATGTATACAACGAAATCCATGATTCTAGCTGCGGCCATTTAGTAGGTACCATTTTTAGCCCCTTTTTTCCTATTTTACCCCCATAAGAGTACGACTTTTTAAAATGTCTTTATTTGACGTGTCTACGTCATTAGAGGAATGTATACACAGAATTTCATCATTCTAGCTGTAGTCGTTTAGTTGGTACTATTTTTTCCCTCTCTACCCATTGTATGCCTTGAAAGTACGAATTTGGAAAAAAAACCTTTTTTTTTGTGTTTACGCAGCCAAGGAATGTATACTCCAAATTTCATGATTCTAGCTGCGGTCATTTGGTGGGTACTATTTTTATCCCCTTTTTCCATTTTATCCCCAAAATGTACGAATTTCGAAAAATCCGTTTATTTTACGTGTCTACGCTATCAGAAGCTGGTACCATTTTTCCATGCTTTATATAAGGTTACTTTCTATATATGTTTGTGTGCCACAAAATTTGAAATCAATTTTTGAAAGCTTTTTTCTCAACCAATTTTGCTCAAATTTTGCACACTTAATCATTTTCGATGACAATACAAGGAAATGGAAAAATTTGACCAATTGGACAAAGGGGCGTGGTACCTCCCATACAAACCACAAATTAAAAATCTATTATTTCTGCTCCTGATAACGGTATTTGAACAAAATTTGGTTGGGAAGAGACTCGAAATTTGTAGGAAAATTTCAAAATTCTTCTGGAAGTTCCGAGTTCGAATCTCGGTTAAAGTATTGAGAACTATTTCTTACTCGCACCCAACGTCAAGGTGAGATGCGTGCCGAGGACTGAATGGCATTAGGGTGGATAAATATGATATGTCGCTAACGTACGTGAATGTAATATTGTAACACTGAATTAATAAAAAAAATATTTAAAAACGTAACAGTAATTTTTCCTTCTACAAAAGATAACTAAAAAAGAATTTCTAGGCCCAATAGAATTCGGATTGCATAAAGCATGGATTTGAAAAAAGAATTTTTTTTTTGATTTACTAGTTATTCCTCTATTCCCATTTTATCCCTTAAAAGTACGAATTTGGAAAAATACTTTTATATTATGTATCTACTCAATTAGAGGAATGTACAAACTGAATTTCGTGTTTCTAGCGGTTTTCGTTTAATATGTACCATTTTATGTAACTTTATGTAACGTTCTTGTTAATGGGGGGGATGCGCACGCCCAATATCAAGTAAGTACAAGCAGACATATTGAAACATGTGCTTATTTTCTTTAGTCATTGTGAGGGAAAAATTTTTCCCTTTGGGCCGATTTCGCCTCGTTTCAATCCCAACCGATCTCCGACATTTATGGAAAATTTGGACGTCGTAGCTCCTTTCGTGCTTTCAACAGACGGGCGGACATGGCTAGCTCGTCTTAAAATTTTATGACGGTCAAGAATATATGTACAGGGTCTCAGGTCGATGTTATGTAGTGTTATTCGATGTGTGTAGTGTTACAAACGGAATGACAAAGTTAGTATATCCCCATCCTGGAGTTGGAGGGTATAAAAATGTACTCTTTTCGTAGCATAGTTTATTGTGGTATTTTGTAGTATTGTGGATTTGAAATCTTTTTCGTATCAATACCTTTCGAATGATTTTATTTATAATATTAATTTTTATTGATAAAATTTTGGGCTAATCCTTGGGCGTTCTATAAATGTTTCCCCACTTAATTTAATTAATTAATAGAAACATTTTATTTGATACATATTTGTTACTATATTACTATATTTTTTTTGATAAAATAATCAAAACAATAATAAGATAATATAATTGAAAAGTCGTCAGGAGAGGCTACAAATTTACGACCACACAAAGTTAAATGAAAAATATTTTATTATAATCTCTTTTCAATGTCGATTCTTCTTCCTATCATTTTTGTAATATATTTTCTGATTTAAAGCCAGCAAAGCCTTATGAAAATGATCTTCACAGACCAAAAATAATGAAAAAGTTCGTGAACAGCCAAGTAATAACTGTCGCCGCAACATTTGTAAATAAATTTGTATTCTATAAAATATAATATAACCATATTTTTCAAAGTACACTGGAGCCCCGATTTGCGTCGTTAATGGGGACGGGAGAAATGCGACGCAAATCGGATCACTTTTTTCGGTATAAATGTTGTTTGGGATAAAACTTTAAATAGTTAGTAAAAAATAGATTTTTGATAAGAAATTCAAATTTATTTCATTTTATTTATTTGTAATTGACAAGCCATTTCAACAAATATTTGTAACTAGCAGTACCCGCTGATTCGCACGCGAAAAAGCCAGGTATTTGTTATATGTTATATCCGTCTCTGTTTTAGGATAGTATTTATTTGATTTTTCTTTTCTAAAATAGTAAATTGAAAACATAGCACTCATATTGTTTTAGCTGAACTCCCTTCGTATATATATTTTTTATTATTTTCTACCCAGTTTTTAACAAAAAATTACAACCGCAGAGCCTTTTATTCGAAAAAATCCATTTTGATGACGCTTCTAGATGGGCAGAGGTATTTACATACTAAATTTCATGATTCTAGCTGCAATCCTAAAGTTAAAAGTACAAATTTCGAAAAATCCATTTATGTTGCAAGTCTACGTTGTCAGAGGAATCTACGCACCAAATTTCACGACTATAGCATATATAATATTTTAGATGGTACTATTTTACTGGGCTTCTACATGGTCAGAAGAACTTACACATCAAATTTTAAGATTATAGCTGCAATACTTTAGTTGGTACCATTTTTATCCCTTTTTGTCCCTCTCGCCCTTTATAAGTACAAATTTCGAAAAATCAATTTATATTGCAAGTCTACGTTGTCAGAGAAATGTAAATACCGATTTTCACGATTCTAGCTGCAATTCTTATACCAATTCTTGGTACCATTTTTATCCCTTTTTGTCCTGCTCACCCCTTATAAGTACAAATTTCGAAAAATCCCTATTTGTAGCTCGTCTGCATGGTCATTGCAAGGAACACACCGAATTTCATGTTTCTAGCTACTCCAGTTTAGTCAGGACGAAGTATCGATGTTTATCTACGTCATATTTGGGAACTACCCTGAACATTTCATGAGTCTGGCTTCAAACGTTTGGTCAGTGGGCTGGTCAATGATAAGTCAGTCAGTCAGTAGATTAATTTAAAGTTTTAAATGGTCCACCCTAAATATAGAAGGTAATGATGCCTCTTTGGAAACTCAAAGAGGCAATAGAGAACCAAAATCGACAAAAAATAGAATTCTATTTATATATTTATGTATTTGTTACTCCAAAAACAAACTGGGCATATACAAACTTGTGAATGTATGTCTGAGACAACTTATATTCGAATAAAACCAATCAAGCGTTTTAAATTTCTATACATTTTTGAAGGCAAATTGTAGCGAAAGATGATTGATTTTTAGACTGAATTCCAGAGCACTAGCTTAACTAAATTATAAAGAATTTTACATAGTTATTGTTTACGTTCGAAGCCTAAATGACACTACACTACCGGTCTGACATGTAGATGGCGGTAACATTCCAATTGTATTCCTTTTGATGTTGTTTCTTATATGTCAAAAACCATCTGTTTTTCTGCGTACAAAAGTATTACCGTCTCGTAAAATAAATAAATAAACAAAAAAATTATAGTTGTTTTCAATTAACTATAGCCTCAGCTGGAGGCAAACAGGTCCATAATTATTGAAAACCTGTTCAGTTATAATGGGAAAATTTAACGAAAAACAATTCCCACAACTTCCCGAAGAAGAAAAAACTTAGGAATGAATAATATTTATCTCTTAAACCTCTTCACTCCAGATGCGACAATTTTGTTATTGACATTTTCATTTATCAAAAATGTGAGTTACAACACTGAACTGCGTATTGTGATAAAACAGTGGGTTCTCTTCCATTTGATTTTCTGACCATTCACCGAACATACTGCGTTGTTTGTCTATTCATAATGGCCAGCGTGTGAACTCTTAATCGTTATTGAAAAATAGAACCTCTAAAACCTTCTCGGCTGCATAGGTTGTTCTTATCTTGAGTTTTGATCTAAATCTAAACTATGTTAAAAAATAAAACTAAATTTCCAAATCCATTAAACTCATTCAATAGATTAGACAACTGCTGTAAAGTAATAAAAACATCTGTGAGAAATAAATATTTTAATGAAATTTATTGTATTTGTCTGTACCAGAAGTATTCAAATATGTGTCTGTCTTGTTAATGAAATGAAAGTTTATGTTCTAAGTTTTATTAGTTTCTACAGGTCAAACAGATAACCTGGTTTAAGTACTTCTCAGATGTTGAAATCAAGGCTCTGATAATTGAATAGTGGCCACAATCTCAGTAAGTACTGAATTTGGTTTTAAAACGAAAGGTATTAGGCGCCAGACAACACCAAAAAGATTTCAACTGAATTAATGAAAAACGAAACCCCATTTCTATCGGTTTCTATTCAATTTTTTTGTTTAGTGCCACAGTTCAGCTGATAACCCCGATTGATTATTTTGGGGATTGTGAAAAGAAAAAAGACGGCGACACTGGTTCAGTTCTGAAATCGCGGTGAAAGCGAACGGTATCAAGCCATTCTCATTTTAATAGACAAAAATGTCTATAGCATGGAGACGAGTTTCCCTGCTACTGACACTAATGGCTCTGATTGGCCAAGTGTTGTCAGGCCACCAGCCTTTTGAGGACGTCAATCCCGGTTATAGGGAGCAAATTGTGCGCTATGCCAAATCGGCTGAGATGCGCGCTTATTTGGATGAAACCCAGGATCCCTGTGACAATTTCTATAATTTTGCTTGTGGCAATTATTATAGAATTAATCCGCCGCATTACTATCCCTTTGTCAGCAACACCTTTTCGACCATGTCGAATGCCTTGAGCCGCAAGATTTCAGCGGTGCTAAAGCCAGCGGCTGACACAGATACGCTGGCCGATATGAAAGTGAAAAATTTCTATGAAGCTTGCATGAACTTGGCCATCTTGAAGCACACCTACGGCCAGAAGCTGAGGGAAATCATAGAAGAGTTTGGGCACATGCCGGCCCTCGAGGGTGGCGACTGGCGAGAGAATGATTTCGATTGGTTGCGAACGGTGGCCGAGATCGCCCACAAATATAATATCCGCATAATTGTGGGCTACCACATAGAGACGGATAATGCCGACAACTCGGTGAACCGTTTGCACGTGGCCATGCAAAAGTTCCCATTCGAATCGAAAGCCGTGTACACAGATAAGGCCAACGAAATATATCGCACCATGCGCAAATCGACCATGGCCAGAAATTTGAACAAGCTTTTGGGTTTGGAGCTGCAGTTGGCCGAGAGCACGGCCAAAGAGCTGTTCGACTTTGAAACGCTGTTGTATGTGGGCCAGAGCAACAACGAAGGTGGAGACGACTACGACTCGGAGTTCATGGAAAACCTTGCCACCGTTGACGAAATGCAGCGCAAACATTTCCCTCATTTGGACATTAGGCGGCTGCTCAATATATCTTTGGGCTCAGTGCCCACCGGCCTGGTGTATGAGCTAAACGCCCAGGAGGCCCAAAACATAGTGAACGCTTTACATCGCACACCCCAGCGCATAGTGGCCAACTACATTTTCTACTATCTGCTGGAGAGCTTCATGCTGATCCAGCCTCCAAACCGCAATGAACTCTCCACTCTGTGCATCGGACGCACGAAACGCCATTTTTCCAATATCTTGGACAACATGGTCTATCGCAACTACACCAGCGTCCAGACGGAAGAGGATGTGCGCCAGATGTGGCACATCATTAAGTCAACCTTTCAACGGGTGCTGGACTCACGTCGCCTGCTGTGGATGAAGGCAGCTACTCGCCAGCATGCCCTGGAGAAGCTGAAAACCATGAAGATGGAAATTAATTCATATCAGCACATAAATTTTGACCAGGAGTTTGAGCCCTTAACCATGAACAAGCATGACTATGTGGAGAATATTAAATCGATTTTGATGTGGAACGCCCTCAAGTCGCGAGACAAACTACACGAAGCTCCTCGGCCATACGATGATGCGGACATGTCCTTTACGCCCGCCTATATTCTCAACGAGAATCTTATCAAGGTGCCCGTGTCCATGCTGCAACCCTATTACCTGTGGTCCGGCTCTTATCCGAGCTCTTTGAAGTTTGCCACTTTGGGATTTTTGATCTCTCACGAATTGATTCATGGCTTCGATAGGGAGGGTCGCGTCTTTGATACTAGTGGTAATCAACGGGAATGGTGGGATGAAAATTCCAACCAATTCTTTATGGAACAGACGGAATGTTTTAGTCGGCAATATCATCAGTACATCTACAATGGTCGTGCCCTGTCCGTCAGCATGTCACAATCGGAAAATATAGCCGATAATGGCGGAATACGCTTGGCCTATGAAGCTTATCTGCAGTGGTATGTTAAGTCAATGGGTTGGCCTCGAGCCATCACAGATCTAGAAACTATGCCACGCTTAAATTACACCAGTAAACAGCTGTTCTTTATCGGTTATGGCCAGCTATGGTGCAGTTCTACGCATCCGATTATACGTAATTATGTGGCATCCACCGATGAACATGTTCCGGATAAATTTCGTGTCATCGGCCCCTTGTCGAATCTGGAGGAATTCGCAGCGGAGTTCAAGTGTCCCGTTGGCAGTCGCATGAATCCCCGCTCAAAGTGTGTTATTTATTAGAAATGGAAGGAAGGGGATAGTTCAAATGTCATGGATGTTGTATTTGGATCCATTGAATTTAGTTTAATAGTATATCAATAGATTTAGTAGGTCTTGAAGCAAAATATAAATAAAATCTTCGATATAATGAAAATAAAATCTTCTATCAGCTGAGATCCACTATAATGAATTGGTTATTTCTTTACAAAATGCTCATAATAGTTCGAAAAAGGATTAAAGGATAAGAAAGCGTACGAAGAGTTAGCCGGAAAATTGGATTGATGCCTCAATTTTGTGTTGAAAGTACAATGACTACAAGCTTGCAGGCAAAAATTTATGAAGAACAAATCGAAACAATAATTCTTAGATGAAATCACGAAAGTGAAGACGTTTTGATGGAATGCATAGAAATGCTTTCAACCAACATAACATTCGCAATGACAATAAACAGACTAAAAGGCCAGTCTTTGAATGTTTGTGGCATTAATCTTCAAATCCATGAACAATATGCTTCTAATGGACATTTCAAGCGATTATAAACCCTGACATTCCGTGGCGCCACTATCACTTGCAATAACAATAAGCAAATTAAAAGGTCAGTCTTTGAATGTTTGTGGCATTAATCTCGAAAACCACTAAATTATATGTCGCTTATTCCCGTGTTTCAAGCATACCAATAAAATTACTATCAATCATGCCAATGACACTAAATAAATTACACGACCAGTCATTGAGTGTTTATGGCATTAATCTTGAAAATTACTCTCAATTGTAAGTCGCTTAGTCTGGAGTAGGAAGGAACATTATCAATGAGACAACAAAACAAAGAAGCAGAGCATTGCAATAAACAAAATCATGATGACAAAGCAAATCAAAGCAATCAAAGTTTAGATGTGCATAGATGGGAGTCATATTCAATCTTAGGACTGATGTAGGTAATGTAGATATTGAGAAAAACAGAAGGAGTTTGGTATTTCAGGGGCTAGACCCCAGTACGCTATACAAGGTTTAGAAGTGGGCGGACTGGCGTCGACAAGTGCTGAAATACCATCCGACACCGGGAATTTATTTAATCCGTGGTTTACGAGAGCCCTTTTAACTCCACGTGTTCGAAAAAATATATGAGGCAAGGAGCTAGTAACATTTTCTATCATTGGGAGCGGTTGCAAATTACGTTGGCTTTGTGAACGGGTCTGTGAATATCTGGTCATCTTTAACGAGTGTTGGACATCTTTAACATAGGTATGAAAAATTTGTAGGCCAGGTATTTGGCTTAAAATTAAGTCTCTATTGTGCTTGAATCTGACTCAAGATATATTTGAAATAGTGAAACTATGTGGAGCGAAAACTAAAATTAAAAAAATAAGCATAATTTGTTTAGTAATACATTTTTATTATCAATTGGACTCAGTTAGAGTTGCAATATGCATGAAGTAAAGCCGGGTGATTAACATTTGCGCACAAAATCACGTGGAAGTCCGTCCACTGTTCTATCGCAATATTTGCTTCAGTGATTAGGACCCATTTAGGTTGAAGGGAACCAAAGAGACGCTGCACAGTGGGTCAGAATTAAAATCTATCGGCTGAAATTCAATAACTTCACAGAACTCAAAAATGTTCACTAGAAACATTGAAATTAGCCCAAAGTTTACTACTTTTCGTATTTTAAAATTTTAAAGAAAATTATTTTTTAATTTTTTAACATTATTTCAGGAAAATTTTAAATCCCTATCGTAATACAGATTTTCAGATTTTGAAAAGTGAAAAAAAGTAATTCCTTTTTCGACTTTGTCGAACTGTTTCTCTCACATTTTAAGGTATTTTTAATCTTTTTTATTAGAAATTGTGTTTTCTTCGATTTACTATGGCGCCTGTGTTTGTGCCAAATAAATTTTGTTTTTAATAAATATTTATGACTGGACCAACATAACTTTTTTCCTTTGAGTAATAAAATACATTTTTAGAAAGGTTGAAGAGTTCTTTTTACAGGGTAACTTTTGACTAGACGAAATTACACCCTTGGAAGATAGGATATATTTAGTGCAAAAAATCAGCTTGTTTACTTTTTCTCGTTAAATTTTTAAAAACAAGTTCGCGGCTAAATATGAGCAAATTTCTATTATCATCAAGCTAAATTTTATGTAAATTGGAATAATACCAGATAATACAGGTAAACTGCATACAGTCAGTACGGCAATTTATTCAGGAGTAAACATTGCCATTATTATAATCTTCGTATAGATGAATATCAATTTAATTAACCTCAATGACCCTCCTTTATTGTATTTTCTTTAATTTTAGGTTTTTACTTGTAACTTTTTAAATTAAAAAAAAATGTTTTAGTTCTTTTTGTTTGTATTTTTTAGTCTGTAATCAATATTTGATTTGAACTGGGATATTGTCCTGACTCAAGACCATTTTGCATCTATATTTAATAGAATGCAAATTTATTTACAAATGGCATGGTGACATTTATTACTTGGCTCCTCATGATCGTGGTATCGACCATGTCAAAAGTCTTTTCAAGTGGCTTCGCAGCGACTTTTCAACATCAAACCCGGCCTCTATAAGGAGATGATTCTCACAAACGAATGAGAAGCACAACTCACTTGCCGAATTTGCGTTTAAAAAATCGCATCAAGTAATAACGTGCACATGCCATCTTACAAGCATCTCATTGAGTTGCATATGTAAGTATGTGTATATGCAGGTATAGTTACCCAGCAATACTTCTGCCGTGCCAACGCTCATTTGTTTTAGTTTTTTCGTTTGTATTTTTTTGGTCTGTAATCAATATTTGATTTGAACTGGGATATTGTCCTGGCTCAAGACCATTTTGCATCTATATTTAATAGAATATAATAGAAATACCTGGCTGCAGACTACCACGATCATGATTTCGACCATGTCAAAAGTCTTTTCAAGTGGCTTCGCAGCGACTGTAGTCACGTAATAAATGCCACCATGCCATTTGTAAATAAATTTGCATTCTATTAAATATAGATGCAAAATGGTCTTGAGCCAGGACAATATCCCAGTTCAAATCAAATATTGATTACAGACCAAAAAAATACAAACGAAAAAACTAAAACAAATGAGCGTTGGCACGGCAGAAGTATTGCTGGGTAACTATACCTGCATATACACATACTTACATATGCAACTCAATGAGATGCTTGTAAGATGGCATGTGCACGTTATTACTTGATGCGATTTTTTAAACGCAAATTCGGCAAGTGAGTTGTGCTTCTCATTCGTTTGTGAGAATCATCTCCTTATAGAGGCCGGGTTTGATGTTGAAAAGTCGCTGCGAAGCCACTTGAAAAGACTTTTGACATGGTCGATACCACGATCATGAGGAGCCAAGTAATAAATGTCACCATGCCATTTGTAAATAAATTTGCATTCTATTAAATATAGATGCAAAATGGTCTTGAGTCAGGACAATATCCCAGTTCAAATCAAATATTGATTACAGACTAAAAAATACAAACAAAAAGAACTAAAACATTTTTTTTTAATTTAAAAAGTTACAAGTAAAAACCTAAAATTAAAGAAAATACAATAAAGGAGGGTCATTGAGGTTAATTAAATTGATATTCATCTATACGAAGATTATAATAATGGCAATGTTTACTCCTGAATAAATTGCCGTACTGACTGTATGCAGTTTACCTGTATTATCTGGTATTATTCCAATTTACATAAAATTTAGCTTGATGATAATAGAAATTTGCTCATATTTAGCCGCGAACTTGTTTTTAAAAATTTAACGAGAAAAAGTAAACAAGCTGATTTTTTGCACTAAATATATCCTATCTTCCAAGGGTGTAATTTCGTCTAGTCAAAAGTTACCCTGTAAAAAGAACTCTTCAACCTTTCTAAAAATGTATTTTATTACTCAAAGGAAAAAAGTTATGTTGGTCCAGTCATAAATATTTATTAAAAACAAAATTTATTTGGCACAAACACAGGCGCCATAGTAAATCGAAGAAAACACAATTTCTAATAAAAAAGATTAAAAATACCTTAAAATGTGAGAGAAACAGTTCGACAAAGTCGAAAAAGGAATTACTTTTTTTCACTTTTCAAAATCTGAAAATCTGTATTACGATAGGGATTTAAAATTTTCCTGAAATAATGTTAAAAAATTAAAAAATAATTTTCTTTAAAATTTTAAAATACGAAAAGTAGTAAACTTT
The DNA here is from genome assembly GCA_947397865.1 of Polietes domitor. NCBI lineage: Eukaryota > Metazoa > Arthropoda > Insecta > Diptera > Muscidae > Polietes > Polietes domitor. The sequence continues at coordinate 218,486,565 of OX377618.1, read as the reverse complement.
GGGCTAATTTCAATGTTTCTAGTGAACATTTTTGAGTTCTGTGAAGTTATTGAATTTCAGCCGATAGATTTTAATTCTGACCCACTGTGCAGCGTCTCTTTGGTTCCCTTCAACCTAAATGGGTCCTAATCACTGAAGCAAATATTGCGATAGAACAGTGGACGGACTTCCACGTGATTTTGTGCGCAAATGTTAATCACCCGGCTTTACTTCATGCATATTGCAACTCTAACTGAGTCCAATTGATAATAAAAATGTATTACTAAACAAATTATGCTTATTTTTTTAATTTTAGTTTTCGCTCCACATAGTTTCACTATTTCAAATATATCTTGAGTCAGATTCAAGCACAATAGAGACTTAATTTTAAGCCAAATACCTGGCCTACAAATTTTTCATACCTATGTTAAAGATGTCCAACACTCGTTAAAGATGACCAGATATTCACAGACCCGTTCACAAAGCCAACGTAATTTGCAACCGCTCCCAATGATAGAAAATGTTACTAGCTCCTTGCCTCATATATTTTTTCGAACACGTGGAGTTAAAAGGGCTCTCGTAAACCACGGATTAAATAAATTCCCGGTGTCGGATGGTATTTCAGCACTTGTCGACGCCAGTCCGCCCACTTCTAAACCTTGTATAGCGTACTGGGGTCTAGCCCCTGAAATACCAAACTCCTTCTGTTTTTCTCAATATCTACATTACCTACATCAGTCCTAAGATTGAATATGACTCCCATCTATGCACATCTAAACTTTGATTGCTTTGATTTGCTTTGTCATCATGATTTTGTTTATTGCAATGCTCTGCTTCTTTGTTTTGTTGTCTCATTGATAATGTTCCTTCCTACTCCAGACTAAGCGACTTACAATTGAGAGTAATTTTCAAGATTAATGCCATAAACACTCAATGACTGGTCGTGTAATTTATTTAGTGTCATTGGCATGATTGATAGTAATTTTATTGGTATGCTTGAAACACGGGAATAAGCGACATATAATTTAGTGGTTTTCGAGATTAATGCCACAAACATTCAAAGACTGACCTTTTAATTTGCTTATTGTTATTGCAAGTGATAGTGGCGCCACGGAATGTCAGGGTTTATAATCGCTTGAAATGTCCATTAGAAGCATATTGTTCATGGATTTGAAGATTAATGCCACAAACATTCAAAGACTGGCCTTTTAGTCTGTTTATTGTCATTGCGAATGTTATGTTGGTTGAAAGCATTTCTATGCATTCCATCAAAACGTCTTCACTTTCGTGATTTCATCTAAGAATTATTGTTTCGATTTGTTCTTCATAAATTTTTGCCTGCAAGCTTGTAGTCATTGTACTTTCAACACAAAATTGAGGCATCAATCCAATTTTCCGGCTAACTCTTCGTACGCTTTCTTATCCTTTAATCCTTTTTCGAACTATTATGAGCATTTTGTAAAGAAATAACCAATTCATTATAGTGGATCTCAGCTGATAGAAGATTTTATTTTCATTATATCGAAGATTTTATTTATATTTTGCTTCAAGACCTACTAAATCTATTGATATACTATTAAACTAAATTCAATGGATCCAAATACAACATCCATGACATTTGAACTATCCCCTTCCTTCCATTTCTAATAAATAACACACTTTGAGCGGGGATTCATGCGACTGCCAACGGGACACTTGAACTCCGCTGCGAATTCCTCCAGATTCGACAAGGGGCCGATGACACGAAATTTATCCGGAACATGTTCATCGGTGGATGCCACATAATTACGTATAATCGGATGCGTAGAACTGCACCATAGCTGGCCATAACCGATAAAGAACAGCTGTTTACTGGTGTAATTTAAGCGTGGCATAGTTTCTAGATCTGTGATGGCTCGAGGCCAACCCATTGACTTAACATACCACTGCAGATAAGCTTCATAGGCCAAGCGTATTCCGCCATTATCGGCTATATTTTCCGATTGTGACATGCTGACGGACAGGGCACGACCATTGTAGATGTACTGATGATATTGCCGACTAAAACATTCCGTCTGTTCCATAAAGAATTGGTTGGAATTTTCATCCCACCATTCCCGTTGATTACCACTAGTATCAAAGACGCGACCCTCCCTATCGAAGCCATGAATCAATTCGTGAGAGATCAAAAATCCCAAAGTGGCAAACTTCAAAGAGCTCGGATAAGAGCCGGACCACAGGTAATAGGGTTGCAGCATGGACACGGGCACCTTGATAAGATTCTCGTTGAGAATATAGGCGGGCGTAAAGGACATGTCCGCATCATCGTATGGCCGAGGAGCTTCGTGTAGTTTGTCTCGCGACTTGAGGGCGTTCCACATCAAAATCGATTTAATATTCTCCACATAGTCATGCTTGTTCATGGTTAAGGGCTCAAACTCCTGGTCAAAATTTATGTGCTGATATGAATTAATTTCCATCTTCATGGTTTTCAGCTTCTCCAGGGCATGCTGGCGAGTAGCTGCCTTCATCCACAGCAGGCGACGTGAGTCCAGCACCCGTTGAAAGGTTGACTTAATGATGTGCCACATCTGGCGCACATCCTCTTCCGTCTGGACGCTGGTGTAGTTGCGATAGACCATGTTGTCCAAGATATTGGAAAAATGGCGTTTCGTGCGTCCGCATTGCATTCTATTAAATATAGATGCAAAATGGTCTTGAGCCAGGGCAATATCCCAGTTAAAAAAATAATTTCCATAAAAACTGAAGTTTCTACCACATCTGGATGCAGTATAAATGAATGCAAATTTATCAATGTTAATATCTGAAATATATATATATATATCCTTGTCTAGTTTAAATTTTTTACAGAACAAAAGTTATTAAATTTTCGCCGAAGGATTTTTATTCTGAAACGCTGTACGTCGTAACATCCAGTGTTTTCATCATTCTAGCTGTAGTCGTTTAGTTGGTACTATTTTTATCCCTCTGTAATTATCCCTTGAAAGTACAAATTTGGAAAAAAAATTGTTTTCGTGTCTACGCAGTCAAAGGAATTTCATTACTCTGGCTGTGGTGATATGGTTGATACTATTTGTATCCCCTTTTTCCATTTAACCCCAAAAAGTACGAAATTCGAAAAAATCCTTCTATTTTACGTGTCTACGCAATCAGATGAATGTATACACCGAACTTCATTATTTTAGGTACAGCCTGTAGTTGGTACCATTTTTATCCCTCTATTCCTATTTTAGCCCTTAAAAGTACGAATTTGCAATAAAATACTTTTATATTATGTATCCACTCGATTAGAGGAATGTACACACCGAATTTCGTGTTTATAGCTGTTGTCACCTTGGTACCATTTGTATCCCTTTTTGCCCCATTTCAACCCCTACGAATAAATATCACTTTATGGTGCACGTTTTTGTTATAGGTGGGGGAATGCGCATACCGAATATGAAGTAAGTACAAGTAGACATATTAAAAAAATATATGCTTAAATACTACAAAATATTAGAGGTTATTATGGGTATTTTTAGTGCTTGTGAGGGAAAAAATTTTCCCTTTGGGCCGATTTCGCCCAGTTTTAATCCCAACCGATCTACGACTATAAGACGTACTTATGAAAAATTTTGACGTCCTAGCTCCTTTGGGTTAGATGCTAGCGTGCTTTCAACAGACATGGCTAGATCGTCTTAGAATTTTATGACGATCAAGAATATATATACTTTATAGAGTCTCAGGTAGATATTTCAAGGTGTTACATACGGATTGACAAAGTTAGCATACCCCCATCCTGGATGTGGAGGGTATATTATGAGAACGGCGAGGATATTACTGTCAATGGCAAGCGAACTATAAAGCTATGAACAGCACACACAGCGCTTCAAACAATCGACATATTGAAGGTCAATTAAACGCTTCTAGATTGTTTTCGGGGGGATTACGAGAATTCTCCGATTTATGCGAAGAAAACATTGTGCGAGCCAATGCTGAGATACGGAAAAATAGTCGAAAATTGGACTTTCACAATCCGCCAAACCAGACATGGCGTCCACATGTCCCAAAATTGTCTAGTGAAGTCAATCTGCATGTGTCAAATCGTTCCATTTTACATTATACATGTCTGTATATGCATGGGACGCGACCCAGTTTAACGAATATATTATCCACAAAATTAATTTACTTGAAAGTAATAATACAATTTATCATAACTCATCCATCATAACATCAGTCACAACAGCAAATATGTACTGATAGCAATGACAACTGCAACAGCAGTCATCAAATCAATCATCACTAACAACAACATCGTTAAGTTAAGCAAAAAATAAACAGAGCACGATGGGCCGGCTGGAAGTCTGATATTGGAACTGGAGTATTTGTGTTTGTTTTTGCTGGCGGTGTTTTTAGCTGGAAATCCAACAGAAAAGTCCCTTTTGCAGAAGGCGACTACTTGTGATAATGTCACCGGGTTGTTGTTGTTCTTGTTGTTGAAATTGCTGCTGATGTTGCTTGCGCTGTCATTTGTTGTTGCTGCATTATCGTTAATACCATGAGCTTCAATAAAGCAGTCAATACTTCTTGTGCAAATACATTCATAAGCTTGGACGTGCAACATCAAAGGGAACTCTTCTTGGGGTGTGAGGAGAGGGAGCAGAGCTCAAGGTGGTCTGGCAGTAGTTGATGAAGAGGAAGAGGAGGACACGTAGGGAGGACTGTGCTGCAGCAGCAGTTGCTGGCGTTATAGCGTTCAGTAAATACTTTGTTCTTATGTGTTGCCATAAAGTAAATTGTGGCGGGGCATGCACGTTGTTATGTGAATGCAAATAAACGTCAGACATGGGGACAGACACTCATCCATCCAAACCCATACCATGTGTAATTATACACATCTCTCATATCTGCTGATCAGATACCAAAAGACATGAGCAAATATTTACATTTATGTAGAGCACCGAGTTGACAGATGTCTGTTTCAATGAATGAATGAGCCGGATTGTTAGTTTGTTGTTGTTGACTTGTTGTTTGGAAGGTTGCTGTTGCCTAACTGTGAGCTTAGGATGTCCACAAAAATGTGCCCCCGGGTTATCATATGTTGGTTCCACAGAAATCTAGTTAGATGAAGGGGAAGTTGTTGATTCTGCAGGGCTGTCTTTTCGTGGAAAAGCCTTATCATTTGGAATATTTAATGACTTAGGAAAATTCGTTGATTTGACCTTTAGTCAAAGTTCAAACTAACAGTGCTTGAACTTAGTGAATTGAATTGGGATCTTCACAAATGAATTTAACATGAAGTTGTCATAGTTATATACTTAATACTTAAAAGTTATTTTAAAGTGTTGCAAAGGAACCTCTCTTAGACTTCTTTCCATTTCTGTTTTAAAAAATCCGCTCCAAGCGGGGGTAGGACAGCGGAACTTCTGGTTGCTACTACGGCACTCTAACCATCTCAGCTATCCTCTGCTGTGAGTGGTAAATAACTAAAACAAATCATTTAGTTCGATAGAACCAACAAAATTCGATAGGAAACTTAACAAAATATTTATTTCATATGAACTCATATAAAGCAAATAAATATAATAAATACTAATTAAATTTAATATTAAATAAATTGACACTACTTAATTTTACTCATATTATGTAGTATTAATAATTAATAAAAATATGAAATATTTTAAAAACATTAAAAAACTATAAATTTGTATTTTTAAACAAAATTTTTTAAATCGTTAAAATTACACAAAATTAAACATTGTTTATTTATAAAAGCAATAAAAATAGAAAAAAGTTTTTCCCGAGCCACGATTCGAACCCTAGACCTTCTGGGTGCAAAGCGGAAACCTTACCTTTGTGACACCATACTAAAAAGTCGTTCCCTTTCAGTTGTGAAACTGATATTCATAAAATGTTACGGATTATTAACATATTATAAACTTTTTTGGAAGTTGTATAAAAGAACTTCCACAAAAGCGAGGAAAATTCACATTTAGATTTTGAGTTGCGATGAAAATGTGCTTCCGACGGAAGTAAAGGGTGTTTTTTATTGGGGTATAGAACTTTAAGTTGGCATCACTTTTTTAACTGGCGGCCATTTTGTCAGCTGTCAAGTGATTAATATTTAGTTTGGTTTGCCATTTCATCATGAACAGGTTGACAAAAGAACAATGCTTGCAAATCGTGCAAATTTATTTCGAAAGTAATGGTTCAGTTCGCGAAGTTCACCGCTCCGTCCATTTTATGGTCGACATAATCGTCCATCAGAGCAATTAATTCGGTTAACCATGGATCGTTTTCGCACTACGTTTACTCTATGTGATAATACGCATCCGCAGAGACGTCGAACAGTGCGCACCGAAGAAAAAATTGCCGCTGTAGAGCAAAGTGTTGAAGAGGACCCGAATGAATCGATTCGCCACCGTGCACAGCAATTGGAGTGGTTGAAAATTGGACCTGTAGAATTGGCTATATTCGAGCCAGCCGCGGCGGCCACATGCCCGAAATCATATTTAAACATTAATGGCATAAAATTATCCTTCCAATAAAGCCAAATTGATGGACATTAAAACGATTTTCTTGTGTTTTATTTCAATTCGAAGTTCTATACCTCAATAAAAAACACCCTATACTTCCAATTTTATTTGCTGGGCAGCTGGTGATGATGCAAAATTGCACAACTTTCGAATTATAGCGTGGGTCATTTAAAATTTTAATTTTTTAATTTTTTATTTTCAGGATTATATTTGACATTTGCAAAATGCGCTCGAACAAAATTAGGAAATATTAAAAACTTAATTCCAAAGTAGTGAGTCTTTAAAGCAAACTGTAAGAAATTTACGTGGAAAATTTTCGAAAAGAAATCGGCCTTCAGTTCAGCCTTTTTGCAGCTCATTTTCATCTCGGTGGCTATGTCAATAAACAAAATTGCTGCATATGGGGTTCAGAGAACCCACTCGTGGCTATTGAGAAGCCAATGCACCCACAACGAGTCACTATTTGGTGTGGATTTTGGGTAGTCGTGGTAGTCATATGACTGAAATTGTGTTCCATTATTAATTTAAAATTTTAAATAGTCCACCATGGTCTCCACATGGTGAGAGCCTTTTTCACTTCTTTGGGTGCTCTGTTTTCACTGGGATAGGTCATGTTCATCTGACCGTCTGAATTCTATGGAATGAATATGCTTCAATTACAAATAATGCCCACAATATCCCTAATTTTTTTAGTTAATTTTTCTGAGTGTAAATCTGAAGTTCATTTTGTATTACACTGAGTCAGTCCAAAAACTTTGGCTAAGTGACATTATTTTTTCTGGTAATTATTGTCGAGTAGATCAAGAGTCTGTATTTGAAATGTCCCAAAATATTGAGTTGTGGGTAAAGAAAATGGGTTTCGTACTTTTTCACGCCCAGCAAAAAAATTGGAAGTACTTCCGTAGGAAGCACGTTTTAATCGCATAATAATCTTAAAATCCAAATGTGCATTTTTCCCGCTTTTGAGGAAGTTAATAGAACTTCCAAAAAAGTCGATAATATGTTAAAATTCCGTAACATTTTACGAATAGCATTTTCACAAGTGAATGGAAACGAATTTTTAGTATAAGGTCACAGAGGTAAGGTGGCCGCTTTGCACTCAGAAGGTCCCGGATTCAAATCGTGGCTCGGGAAAAAAACTTTTTTTGTTTTTTTTTTATTACTTTTATAAATAAACAATGTTTAATTGTGTATAATTTTTACAATTAAACAATTTTTGCTTAAATAATTTTTGCTTTATTAATGTTCTTAAAATATTTCCTTTTGGCTAATTATTAATACTATATAATATCAGTAAAGTTAAGTAGTGTTAACTTATTTAATGCTAATTTAATTCAATAATTATTTGGGTTATATATTAATTCATACTAAATAAATATTTGGTTTTGTTGCCCAAAAACTACTGCCGCACGTTGTTATCAACCGAATTTTATTTTCTCGCTCTAAACAATTTTTAACCATTTTTCAACTATCATTTTTTACGAATTGAAGTGCAATAAAAAAATTCTAAAAATTCCTAAAATTCATCAAAAAATAAAATCGAAGACAAAATTACTAGATCTTCCATCTTTTCCAAAATAAAAACGAATTCCAAAAGTGGGGAAAATGTGTTCCAAAATTGGAATTTTTTTTAATAAAATGGTTGGCTTATGTTTACCATTTTTATTTATTTTGACTACTTTTAGGTATTTTTATTGGACTTTACTTCGTAAAATAATGAGAGATGTGAAGTGGAATGACCAATTTTGCATTAGCGAAAACTTCAATAACTCAGTCAATTATTAAGGGATTTTCAAAACAAAGCGGCGTTTTACTCCTTTTTAAATGTGTTATTTAAACAAATCTACAAGTGTTAAGGTTACTAAACAAAATAATTTGCAATAATATTGCCAAAGTCGAAAAATTGTCAAGCTTACCAAAAATCCATCAAAAGATAAAAACGATGAAAAAAAAACTAGATTTTCCATATTTTCCAAAAAATATTCGAATTCCCAAAGTGAGGAAAATGTGTTCCAAAATTGGGAATTTTTTTATTAAAATGGTCGCCATGCTTTTGTTGCAATTTTTATTTATTTTTACTAATTTTAGCTATTTTTATTGGACTTCAATTTGTAAAAAAATGGAAGCTTAACTGGAATGACCAAAATTTGTCTTTTTGCAACAATTTTGTTTTAGTGAATTCTGCAATTACTCAGTCAATTATTAATGGGCAAAAACGGCGTTTTACTCCTTACTTAATGTGTAATTTAAATAAATTTACAAGTGGTAGGGTTACCAAACAAAATAATGTTCAAAAAACGGTGCCAATGTTGAAAAATGGTTTAAAAATTGTTTTAAAAAAATGTGTTTGCTGGACAAAAGCCCACAGATTTCTTAAGTTTACTTAAAATTCAGCAAAAAGATAGAAACCATGGAAACAATTACTAGATTTTCCATGTTTCCAAAAAATTCCCAAATTCCCAAAGTGGGGAAAATGTGTTCCAAAATTGGGGATTTTTTTATTTAAATTATCGCATACATTTGTTGACAATTTTTATTTATTTTGATTAATTTTAGTTATTTTTATTGAACTTCAATTCGTAAAATGAAAGATGTGACCAAAACTTACTAAATTTTCCATGTTTTCAAATATCCGAATTCCAAAAGTGGGGAAAATGTGTTCCAAAATTGCGAATTTTTTATTTTTCCCATTTTCCCAAATTTCCCATAAATGCATGTTATAGTCGTGGATTGTGTGATTGCAATTGGGCGAAACCGGTCCAAAGGGAAACATTTTTTCCTCACAAGGCCTAAAAATACCCCTAATATTTTAGTATATTTTTCAATATATCTCCTTGTACTTACGTAATATTGGAGCTATGACATCCAAACTTTACATGAATGCAACTTATAGTTGTAGATCGCTTGGGATTGAAACTGGGCGAAATAGGCCCAAAGGGAAAAATTTTTCCCTCACAAGGACCAAAAATACCCATAATAATCCCTAATATTTTAGTGTATTTAACAATATGTCTGCTTGTACTTACTTTATATTGGGTATGCGCATTCCCCTATAACAAAAACGTCCTCCATACAAGGGACCTCATTCGTAAGGGGTGAAATGGGGCAAAAAGGGATAAAAGTGGCACCTATCAAACGACAACAGCTAGAAACACGAAAATCGCTATGTACATTCCCCTACCTGAGTAGATACATAATATAAAGTATTTTTTCCAAATTCGTACTTTTATTTTTGGAAAATTGGAATAGAGGGATAAAAATGGTGCCCACCAACGACTGCAGCTAAAATAATGAAATTTGGTGTATACATTCCTCTGATTGCGTAGACACGTAAAAAAGGAATTTTTAGAATTTCGTACTTTTTGGGGTTAAAATAAAAAAAGGGGATAAAAATAGTACCAACCACATGACCGCAGCAAAGTCATGAAATTCGGAGTATGCATTCCTTTGACTGCTTAGACACGAAAAATAAAAAAAGTGTTTTCCTAATTCGAACTTTCAAGGGATACAATGGGAACAGAGGGATAAAAATGGTACCAACCAAACGGCTATAGGTAGAAAGATGAAATTCGGTGTGTACATCCCGTAGACACGTAAAATAGTGAGATTTTAAAAAGTCATACTTTTAAAGGGATAACATTGGAAAAAGGGGATATAAATGGTACCAACCACATGGTCGCAGCTTGAATCATGAAATTCGGCACATATATTTCTCTGCAAATGCACGCAAAATATATCTTTTTTTTTGAAATTCTTACTTTTTTACTTTTACGCAAAAATTGGTTGAATCATGAAGTTAGGTTATCTTGCACTATGGGCGTGAGAGATAATGGAATTTCAAAATTTGCAGCCACTTTCTACCAATATTTATGGTATATAAGCTTTTTTGAAGATTGCTGTCTTATATTCACTTATTGAATTGAGTTGAAGAATTATTTCGATATATATTGTATAAATGTATTGGTAGCCCTGTCTTATAAACGTGGTTTGAAAAAATACAAAATTTTATTTATTGAACTGGGATATTGGCCTGGCTCCAGACCATTTTGCATCTATATTTAATAGAATGCAAATTTATTTATTTGGCCTCGAGCTAGGACAATATCCCAGTTAAAATCAAATTTTATTAATTTTTAAAATTATTTTTCAATAATATTATTTGTTTTGGTTTGGCTTTAATAAAAAATTTACATTTTCCTGTAATGTTACTGCACTTCTACGAAAGTCGACAGCCTTTCTGGAATGCAATCTATGGTGGAGGGAATATAAAGGAAAACAACAATGTCACCGAAAACCCTAACGGATCTTATCTAAATATTACAAAAGTAAACGACTGTAAATATGATATTCAATTTGTCTGTTTCTTTTTTTCAGCCCTCCCCCCATTGTCGCCTAATAAAATTCAAACCATGACAAATTGCTTGCTCCACATCCTGCAGGCACTCAGGGGAGAGCGACATAATGATGCCCTTGATAATGTTACCAAATGTTATGCTAATAACCAAACACCCCCTCCCGACCAAGAGGCAATTGAAGACAAACCATTAAACATCGAATTAACCTAATTTCATGTAATCGCACCATGGAATGGAATAAAATGAAATGAATAAATAAATATAGCCAAGGAAAACAAAAATACGCAAAAAAAAGAAAAAGAATTTCCATTTCGAGGAAACTGAACAAAGGCCGAATGCTGAAGGCACATTAACCAAGGAGACCGCTGGAAAGCAACACAAAAACAGGATGCGTAAGGACACTTTAAGCAAATCCTGCAAAGAGTGTCTTATTGAAAGAGGAGGAGAAACCAACATTCGAATTTTAATATACAATAAAACATGCTATTGCCATACATAGCAACAAATTCCAAAGGACACAGCAAGGGGCACAAAACCCGTTACAAATACTTAGCGAAAGCCAAAGTCAACAGCAATAAACTGATGGGGATGAAAACAAGTCTTGTGAAAGAATATCCTTTTTCAAGGATAACGAAAACAAACAAAAGTCAAGTAACAGCAACAAGAACAACAGCAAAGACCATGAAGCTCGCGCGCACACACCGGGCATTAGTTATAAAAAGTTTTATGGTTTCATCAAATGTTAATCTGTTCATTCATTCTGGCTTTATTTTTGGGCGCTATAAGGTTATAAACTTTAAATACTCACACCCGGCACAAAACAATGTGCTCTGCTGATCCTTCTTTTTCTTCCTCTACCTCCTCTTCATCGTCATTGTTTTATTCACAAAAAAAAACAAAAACGGAAATGAAAAACTTACCAAGTTGTTTTTGGGGGGAATTGGGGAAACCATCAGAATGTTGTTTTTTTGGTGGTGGGGGATTTTAAGTTGCCTTGACTGGGTCCTGGCATTTGAAGGTATTACAGCAATTTTTGGACTTATGATTATTATTATTATTATTTGTTGTAATAAAAATCCATACAACAACTTGATGTTTGTGTTTGAGGTGAGATTAATAAGTCTTGTGGAATTGCTCTGAGGAAAACATTGGGAAAATCCCCTAATGATTGTTCAAGCTAAACCGATTTAGTGCTTAAGTGCCATGGCAATGCTGGTTGGGTATTGGCCAAAATGGCAGCAAATTCCATGATGTTCCATTTAAGTGCTGTTCCCAAGGGAACATAAGAAAGGAAGAATTGGCTTCCTGGGAACTATGAAAAGGTGTACTTTTTGGCAATAAGTTATGTACACTACCGTTGTGGTTAGTCCCTGAATTGTCTTATTAATATGAAAAATATAATATATATATTTAAATCTGAATAATAACACTGTCCAATAACTGATAACAAGGGAAGAAAAATGTTATAAACGGCGATATGATGGAATTGGATAACACCATATATCTAGAAAACTCTGTTAACACGTCTAATAGTATAATAGTGAACTATTATAAAGAGTGATTTTTTTGAGGTTAGGATTTTCATGCATTAGTATTTGACAGATCACGTGGGATTTCAGACATGGTGTCAAAGAGAAAGATGCTCAGTATGCTTTGACATTTCATCATGAATAGACTTACTAACGAGCAACGCTTGCAAATCATTGAATTTTATTATCAAAATGCGTGCTCTGTTAAGAAAGTTCAGAAAGAAAGAAATTGTGTTCAGCGACGAAGCTCATTTTTGGCTCAATGGGTACGTAAATAGGCAGAATTGTCGATTTTGGAGTGAATATCAGCCAGAAGCATTGCAAGAGCTACCAATGCATCCAGAAAAAGTCACAGTTTGGTGCGGTTTATGGGCTGGTGGCATCATTGGACCGTACTTCTTCAAAGATGATGCGAATCGTAACGTAACTGTGAATGGTGAGCGCTATCGTGAGATGATATCCAACTTTGTTTTGCCCAAAATGCAAGAGCTTGACTTGCATGACATGTGGTTTCAACAAGATGGCGCTACATGCCACACAGCTCGCGATTCTATGGCCATTTTGAGGGAAAACTTCGGAGAACAATTCATCTCAAGAAATGGACCGGTAAGTTGGCCACCAAGATCATGCGATTTGACGCCTTTAGACTATTTTTTGTGGGGCTACGTCAAGTCTAAAGTCTACAGAAATAAGCCAGCAACTATTCCAGCTTTGGAAGACAACATTTCCGAAGAAATTCGGGCTATTCCGGCCGAAATGCTCGAAAAAGTTGCCCAAAATTGGACTTTCCGAATGGACCACCTAAGACGCAGCCGCGGTCAACATTTAAATGAAATTATCTTCAAAAAGTAAATGTCATGGACCAATCTAACGTTTCAAATAAAGAACCGATGAGATTTTGCACATTTTATGCGTTTTTTTTTTTAAAAAAAGTTATCAAGCTCTTAAAAAATCACCCTTTAAATGTTGGCTGTAAAGTCAAAAATTTTAAAAGATTGTCTTTAGAAAACCCCGCTTAACTTTGATTGCTGACTAAAAAGGGAATATTGGTGACAGCAGATGAAACCAAGTCAATTCGAAAAATAAATATTCTTATATTTATATTTTCAAAAAAGCTTAAACACCATAAATATTGGGAGATAAAGAGTGCTTCAGTTGGTTGTAAAGGGTGATTTTTTAACTATTATCTTTTTGGCAACACTGGTTTAAACAGCTGACGCACGTTTCGTGTTTTGTTTCACTGTCAAACATCTTCAGTTTGGGTCTATAATTTAACCATGAATCGTCTTACAAACGAACAACGCTTGCAAATTATTGAATTTTATTATCAAAATGCGTGCTTTGTTAAGAAAGTTCATCGCGCGCTTCCATTTTATGGTCAGTTT